>JAECXV010000182.1:0-359187 GCA_018153235.1 Drosophila malerkotliana malerkotliana
CAGTTCTGTAGTATGCACATATATTGAATACCCACTGTACCGAGAGTACTTAAAGGGTGTGCACTGTAACACTTTGTTGCAGTGTTTACATTATCCAAAGTCCCGGTCATAAACCCTAAGTGGCCGAAATATGAACCGATCGTTATGCCTTAGCCCGCACACAGAAAGTGCTAGTGTCAGCATAATCGTAACAAACGGTCAGCATATGCATACCCCTCGCGCCTCCACTTGAGAGCGCATGACAACATATATTATTATATTCCTTTATATATAAGTACATAGCCGTCTCTCTGCCGCCGCCTGCGAGCAGCGCCGCTACGAGATTTAGCCTTACTTAGACTTAAGAAATATTGTAAAAGATCAGAGACACTTTGAACGTTGGAGCGGCACCTCAGCTGCTCCTTCTGAATAAAATCCAACTGAAACCAATCTCCTGGAATTATATCTTCACATGGCGACCGTGACAGCGATGGAAGGACATCGTAGGACCTCTAAGGATTAAAAGGATATACCCAGGAGGGTACATATAGTCAAAAAACTGGATAAACTGGAGTTATATTATCACATGGCGAATGCAAATCACTGGAGAATGCAAAATAAATCTACAAAAAATCTGAGTGAGTAGAGTGAGGCAATGGGCAATCGCGGAGGAGTCGCTAAAAAAATAAAGAAAAGAGTAGCACACCTAAAGTGGCTACTCTACGTAAACACTCCACCTCCCGCGTGGGCTACGGCCCAAAAACTTCAAACAGAACTAGATTTTCTGAAAGAAGAATTAATAAACAACAAGAATAAAAGCCCAAAAATTGCCACCACTCACTCAGTATCGATTAAGAAAATAAATGAAAAAATAATAACAAAACCTCCACCACCAAAGCCATTACCAAAACTAAAAAGACGTGCCCGAAGGATTGCCCTGGACCACTGGACAGCCCCCACTGCAACCAAACCTGTGCGAGGACCGGCACCGGTAACGCCTGAGTCCAAAAGGCCCCGGACAGCAGCAGCAGCAAATAAAGTGCGGGAATACGCCACCTCCTGCGCCACCGAGGGAACGTCAGCGTAGCCAAACCGGCGACGACCAGCTGACGTGGAAAAAAAGAGGAAATCAACTGAGGAGAAACTTTTTTTTACCCATGCACTGCGTTGCATAATTTTTTTGATTGCACTGCGATGCATATTTTTTTTTTATACTATAATATTTTTTTGAAAAATTGAGCGGAACCTCTTTTGCCCAATTTGAAAGTATGGCCCGTATAGCTGTACAAATAATAGGTAGGAAAAATGTTAGATAAAAACTCAGATTTAAAAACATTTTTTTTAAATTAAAGGAAAAAATACCATAAATTCCTAAAACTTATGTAAAATTTTATTTCTTTTCTAATGAAGAAAAAAAATTAAATTCAAAAATAGCATAAATTCCTAAAATTTATGAAAAAATTTAATAACCTTTTAATGAGAAGTAATAGCATAAGTAAAACAGATCAAATAAATGATTCTGACTATTACTTCCCAGAAAAATTAAGTTACATTACAAAATATGACTCAGAGAAAAATATAATTGAAATTGGAAAAACAAAGACATATACAATATCTAAAATGGGTTTAGTAGACACGAAAGTTGTAGATTCCACGGCAAATGTCGTTAATAAAATTGAACCAGGAAAAGTCGATCTTCAAACAATTACAATATTGTTAATGATAATCGTCATTATAATGTTAGCAAGCGTTTTGCTTAAATTATATAAATTACACAACAAATGTTTAAAGAAAAATTCCAGAGTCAAGCAAATGACCTGGACAAAATCTAAATAAAAAACCAAAAAAAAACAAACAAAATTATTATACACAAATGTAAACACCTACAATCTAAGACAATGAAATAAAAGAAAATAAATATTAAAATATATTACGTAATTATCTCTACAAAAGTATGGCTATACTAAAGGCATGGATTGGAACAAATTGTACGAGGAGTTATCAATAATTAAAACAAATTTTGACAAATCGTACAAATCCCTAACTCAGAATAGACCCATTCAAAAGAATACGGTTAGGAAGCACGTTGAAATATTGGTAGAGTGCTTTAATGAAGCGCGTATGCTAATACATGATCATAGGGAAAGATTAAATCAAGATCATTGGTCACAGGTATCGAAACTTTTGATACGACTACGATCTAATCTAATATTTATTAAACAAAAGTTCAGTTTAGAAATATCGTTACCAACCGTTCTAAATACACCAATAGCAGTTGACACTGCACCTGACTCGGAATCAACAGAAACCAAAGAATCTGAGTCAGAAGAGCTTCCCAAAGTAAACCCCAAAATAGAAGATACAGATTTAAATAATCTTACTATTCCGGCGGTATACACTGATCTGGATAACTCTACAGATTCAGATACTTCGAGTGTCATAGAATACAAGATAGATAAATCCATCACAATGGCACAATCAAATATTGATTTTATTAATACAGCATCTAAGCTTATACCAGTTTTTGATGGTAAGGCTGAAAATTTAACAAGTTTCATTGATGCTTTACAAATAATACAATCAATAAAAGGCGAGCACGAAGAATTAGCTATTTCCATCATTAAAACAAAGCTAAAAGGTGTCGCCAGGAATCTAATCGGTAATGAAACAACAATTACTGAGGTGATTGCTAGACTAAGAAGCAACGTCAAAGGCGAAACTGTTGAGGTATTATCAGCGAAGCTGATGAATCTACAGCAGCGCAATAAAACTGCTAACCAATACACACAAGAAATTGAGCAGATGACGAAAGCTTTAGAAGGTGCATATATATCAGATGGTTTATCTTTAGAGCTAGCCAGGAATTATTCCATGCAGCATGCAGTCAAAGCAATGACTAAAAACTGCACAATCGATAAGGTAAAACTTATCATGCAAGCTGGAACATTCAGTACGATGAACGAAGCCGTTTCCAAATTTGTTAATAGTTGCACTGAAGCAACTGGGCAGTCAAACACTGTCCTATATTATAAGAATTATCCACAGCGCGGCTCAAATCGCGGACGTGGCAGTTATAGAGGTAGTTTTCGTGGTAATCACAATAACTACAATCACAATAACTACAACAACGGTAATTATAACAATAACTATCAGAATAACAATAGAGGGCGAGGCCCATATAGAGGAAATTATAGAGGCAGTGGTAACTCAAACCGAGGCCACAATAGCAATAACCAAGGCAATGTAAGATTAACACAAAATAATAACCAAAACACATCGGAAAACTCCCAAAACCCTTTAAATATTCAACAATAAATGAAGTAAGAGTTCACACTATTAATCTCAGCCAAAATATATTCGTTTCATTTTTTAATGTAGCTACTGGGAAAGAACTTATATTTTTAATAGACACAGGTGCCGACATTTCCATTCTAAAAGAAACTTCGGATAATTTCCAAAACATCCAAAATGATTACATCATAGACATAAAAGGCATAAGTCAAGAAATAATAAAATCCCAAGGTTTAGTTTCTATAGAGATACAGACCACCAATTACATAATTCCACACGATTTTCATATCTTAAATTCACATTTCCCAATTCCATGCGATGGAATAATAGGCATCGACTTTATCAAAAAATACAACTGTCAATTAGACTTCAAGCCATCTGAAGATTGGCTTATAATTAGACCCAATAATTTAAAATTCCCAATAAAAGTACCAATAGCTCATAGTTCTGGCAATAATTCAATACTTCTGCCAGCAAGATCCCAAGTTATTCGGAAAATTGAACTTAATTCAACAGCAGACAGTGTATTAATTCCAAATCAGGAAATTCAACATGGTATTTACGTTGCAAATACCATAGCAACATCCAATAATGCCTTCATAAGATTATTAAAAACAACAAATAACGACCAAGTAGTGAGTACAGATAGTCTAATATATGAATCACTTTCGAACTACGATGTAGTCAACACAAATCCAGACAATAGAAAAAAATCCGTACTATCACAACTATCAAAAAACTTCCCTCCACAGTTCAAGTCTCAGCTTACTAGCCTATGCACCCAGTATAGCGATATATTCGGATTGGAAACCGAATCAATAACCACAAATAATTTTTATAAACAAAAACTGAGATTAAAAGATGATGAACCAGTTTATATAAAAAACTATCGAAGCCCACATAGTCAGGTGAATGAAATACAAAAACAAGTAGAAAAATTAATCTCAGACGGGATTGTCGAACCGTCAGTATCCGAATATAATAGCCCATTGTTACTTGTTCCTAAGAAATCATCCCCCGGATCAAATGCAAAGAAATGGCGATTAGTAATTGACTATCGCCAGATTAATAAAAAATTACTATCTGATAAATTCCCATTACCTAGAATTGATGATATTTTAGATCAACTAGGCCGAGCAAAATACTTTTCATGTCTTGACTTAATGTCAGGATTCCATCAAATTGAACTAGAAAAAGGTTCAAGAGATATAACGTCTTTTTCAACGAGCAACGGCTCATATCGCTTCACGCGATTACCCTTCGGATTAAAAATAGCTCCTAATTCGTTTCAAAGAATGATGACTATTGCGTTCTCTGGTCTAGAACCTTCTCAAGCGTTCCTTTATATGGATGACTTAATAGTAATCGGTTGTTCCGAAAAACATATGCTTAAAAACTTAACAGATGTTTTTGAGAAATGTAGGAAATTCAACCTAAAGCTACACCCAGAAAAATGTTCATTTTTTATGCATGAAGTGACTTTTCTAGGTCATAAATGCACTGATAAAGGAATACTTCCAGATGACAAGAAATACGATGTCATTATGAACTACCCAGTTCCGCACGACGCGGACAGTGCTAGACGTTTTGTAGCATTCTGTAACTATTATAGACGCTTTATAAAAAATTTCGCCGATTATTCACGGCACATAACAAGATTATGTAAAAAGAATGTTCCTTTTAAATGGACGGATGAGTGTGAAAATGCATTCCAATACTTAAAAACAAAACTTATGGAACCTACCTTGCTACAATACCCAGATTTCACTAAAGAATTCTGCATAATAACAGATGCAAGTAAGCAAGCATGTGGAGCGGTTTTAACTCAAAATCATAATGGTCTCCAACTTCCCATTGCATACGCATCAAGAGCATTTACAAAAGGTGAAAGTAACAAATGTACTACTGAGCAGGAATTAGCTGCAATTCACTGGGCGATATTATATTTTAGACCATATATATATGGAACACATTTCTTAATAAGAACAGACCATAGACCTTTAATATACCTTTTCTCAATGACCAACCCCAATTCTAAACTGACACGTATGAGGCTCGAACTAGAAGAATACGACTTTACAGTCGAATATTTAAAGGGAAAAGATAATCACGTAGCTGATGCGTTATCGAGAATAACCATCAAAGATTTACAAAATATAACTAGAAATGTATTAAAAGTCACTACTAGATATCAAAGTAGACAAAAATTCCGCGCGGAAAATCAAGAACAAGAATTGCCAAGGCAATCTTTAAATAAAGCTTCTAAGCCCAACGTATACGACGTCATAAACAATGATGAAGTACGTAAAGTAGTGACCTTGCAGATAAAAAATATGTTATGTTTATTTAAACAAGGCAGAAAAATTACTGCAAGATATGATGTTAGCGATTTATATACTAATGGAGTTATTGATTTAGATCAATTTTTCCAAAGGCTTGAAATGCAAGCCGGTATACATAAAATCAGCCAACTCAAAGTGGCACCGTGGGAAAATATCTTTGAATATACTTCAATAGATAAATTTAAATTAATGGGCAATAAAATATTGAAAACATTAAGAGTAGCGCTACTCAACCCGGTGACCCAAATAACAAATTTAAAAGAAAAAGAAGCAATTTTGTCTACATTTCATGATGATCCAATTCAAGGAGGTCATACTGGCATATCAAAAACTTTGGCCAAAGTAAAAAGACACTATTACTGGAAAAGCATGTCTAAAGATATAACTGAGTACGTAAGAAAATGTCAAAAATGCCAGAAATCAAAAATAACTAAACACACAAAGACCCCTTTAACAATTACAGACACACCCATAAATGCTTTCGACAGAGTGATAGTGGACACTATTGGTCCACTGCCAAAATCAGAAAATGGCAATGAGTATGCAGTCACTTTAATATGTGATTTAACTAAGTATTTAGTTGCCATACCTGTTCCGAATAAAAACGCCAATACTGTCGCTAAAGCAATATTTGAATCTTTTATCCTGAAGTACGGTCCAATGAAGACGTTCATTACGGACATGGGAACAGAATATAAGAATTCAATTATAGACGATTTGTGCAAATATTTAAATATTGAAAATATTACATCCACAGCACACCACCACCAGACAGTTGGAACAATAGAAAGAAGTCATAGAACTTTCAATGAATACATACGATCTTACATATCGGCTGATAAAACTGATTGGGACGTATGGCTTCAATATTTTGTCTTCTGTTTCAACACGACCCCCTCTATGGCACATACTTATTGTCCATATGAGCTAGTATTCGGTAAAACAAGTAATTTGCCAAAACATTTTAATAGCATAGATAGTGTAGAAGCACTATATAATATAGATGACTATGCTAAGGAGAGTAAATATAGATTAGAAGTAGCCTATAAAAGAGCTAGAATTATGTTAGAAGCAAACAAGAATAGAAATAAACTACTATACGATCATAAAGTAAGGGATATAGATATATCAGTAGGTGACAAAGTTTTATTAAAAAAACGAGACAGGTCATAAGTTAGATCCTAAATATACAGGTCCGTATATAGTAACGGAAATAGGAGATAGAGATAACATAGTAATAGCAAATAATAAACATAAAAAACAAACAGTTCATAAGGATAGATTAAAAATCTTTATTTCATAAATTGCACTTAGTATGGCCATACAAAGACACACATACGTAGATAAATAAACACACATATTCTTTAAATAATTTCATTTTCTATGATTCTAACCACATAAAACAAAACAAATAAAATAAAAAAAAATGTATTAATTAAAAATTTTTATTATAAAAATAACTTCATTATATTACGTTATTTTTCAAAAGGAGGGAGATGTAGTATGCACATATATTGAATACCCACTGTACCGAGAGTACTTAAAGGGTGCGCACTGTAACACTTTGTTGCAGTGTTTACATTATCCAAAGTCCCGGTCATAAACCCTAAGTGGCCGAAATATGAACCGATCGTTATGCCTTAGCCCGCACACAGAAAGTGCTAGTGTCAGCATAATCGTAACAAACGGTCAGCATATGCATACCCCTCGCGCCTCCACTTGAGAGCGCATGACAACATATATTATTATATTCCTTTATATATAAGTACATAGCCGTCTCTCTGCCGCCGCCTGCGAGCAGCGCCGCTACGAGATTTAGCCTTACTTAGACTTAAGAAATATTGTAAAAGATCAGAGACACTTTGAACGTTGGAGCGGCACCTCAGCTGCTCCTTCTGAATAAAATCCAACTGAAACCAATCTCCTGGAATTATATCTTCACAGTTCTAGTAAAATGAAAACAAAAGATGGCGCACTCATTCATTGATTTTTCCATAGTATCTGCAGAGTAATCAGACAGCCTAAGCAACCTTATTTTAGTGTTTTCATGTCTCACATTTATTTGCAAGTTAAACACAAGAATTTATTGTTATGGAACGTATCGAGACGAAACAAAAATTTGAGTTCTACTAAAAAGTGAACATAAGGCGGCTCACTCATTCGTTTATTCTTTCAGATTATCTTCTTGTTCCAGTAAGCCTAAAAAATCGTAGTTCAGTGTTTTCGTGTCTCACATTTATTTGCATGTTACACACAAGAATTTATTGTTATGGAACGTATTGAGACGAAAAAAATTCGATAGTTCTAGTAAAATGAGAACAAAAGATGGCGCACTCATTTATTGATTTTCCCATAGTATCTGCAGAGTAATCAGACAGCCTAAACAACATTATTTTAGTGTTTTCGTGTCTCACATTTATTTGCAACTTAATAAAACGTATTGAGACGAAAAAAATTCGACAGTTCTAGTAAAATGAGAACAAAAGATGGCGCACTCATTCATTGATTTTCCCATAGTATCTGCAGAGTAATCAGACAGCCTAAACAACATTATTTTAGTGTTTTCGTGTCTCACATTTATTTGCAAGTTAAGCACAATATTTAATTTTTATTGAACGTATCGAGACGAAACAAAAATTTGAGTTCTACTAAAAAGTGAACAAAAGGCGGCTCACTGATTCGTTTATTCTTTCAGATTATTTTCTTGTTTCAGTTAGCCTAAACAATCGTAGTTCCGTGTTTTCGTGTCACACATTTATTTGCAAGTTAAACACAAGAATTTATTGTTATGGAACGTATCGAGACGAAACAATAATTTGACAGTTTTACTAAAAATTGAACAAAAGACGGCGCACTCATTCATTGATTTTCCCAGAGTATCTGCTGGTTGCATAAGACCCTGCAAAACCATTAAAAAAAACAGTCAGCCTAAACAACCTTATTTTAGTGTTTTCGTGTCTCACATTTATTTGCAAGTTAAGCACAAGAATTTATTGTTATGGAACGTATCAAGACGAAACAAAAATTCGACAGTTCTATTAATAAATAAACAAAAGACGGCGAACTCGACCATTTATTTTCCAGATTATCTGCTTGTTCTGCGTGTCTCACATTTATTCGCAATTTAAGCACAAGAATTTATTGTAACGAAACGTATCAAGACAAAAAAAATTCGACTGTTCTCGTAAAATGAGAACAAAAGATGGCGCAATCACTCATTGCTTTTCCCATAGTATCTGCAGAGTAATCAGACAGCCTTATTTTAGTGTTTTCGTGTCTCACATTTATTTGCAAGTTAAGCACAAGAATTTATTGTTATGGAACGTATCGAGACGAAACAAAAATTTGAGTTCTACTAAAAAGTGAATATAAGGCGGCTCACTCATTCGTTTATTCTTTCAGATTATCTTCTTGTTCCAGTTAGCCTAAACATATTTGCAAGTTAAACACAAGAATTTATTGTTATGGAACGTATCGAGACGAAAAAAATTCGACAGTTCTAGTAAAATGAGAACAAAAGAGGGCGCACTCATTCATTGATTTTCCCATAGTATCTGCAGAGTAATCAGACAGCCATTATTTTAGTTTTTTATTATTTTAATAAACAACATTATTTTAGTGTTTTCGTGTCTCACATTTATTTGCAAGTTACAAGAATTTATTGTTATGGAACGTATTGAGACGAAAAAAATTCGACAGTTCTAGTAAAATAAGAACAAAAGATGGCGCACTCATTCATTGATTTTCCGATAGTATCTGCAGTGTAATCAGACAGCCTAAACAACCTTATTTTAGTGTTTTCGTGTCTCACATTTATTTGCAAGTTAAGCACAAGAATTTATCGTTATATTGAGACGAAAAAAAATTCGACAGTTCTAGTAAAATGAGAACAAAAGATGGCGCACTCATTCATTGATTTTCCCATAGTATCTGCAGTGTAATCAGACAGCCTAAACAACATTATTTTAGTGTTTTCGTGTCTCACATTTATTTGCAAGTTAACAAATTTATTGTTATGGAACGTATTGAGACGAAAAAAATTCGACAGTTCTAGTAAAATGAGAACAAAAGATGGCGCACTCAATCATTGATTTTCCCATAGTATCTGCAGAGTAATCAGACAGCCTAAACAACCTTATTTTAGTGTTTTCGTGTCTCACATTTATTTGCAAGTTAAGCACAAGAATTTATTGTTATGGAACGTATCGAGACGAAACAAAAATTTGAGTTCTACTAAAAAGTGAACATAAGGCGGCTCACTCATTCGTTTATTCTTTCAGATTATCTTCTTGTTCCAGTTAGCCTAAACAATCGTAGTTCAGTGTTTTCGTGTCTCACATTTATTTGCAAGTTAAACACAAGAATTTATTGTTATGTAACGTATCGAGACGAAACAATAATTCGACAGTTCTATTAAAACGAGAACAAAAGATGGCGCACTCATTCATTGATTTTCCCAGAGTATCTGCTGGTTCCAAAAGACCCAGAAAAACCATTAAAAAAACAGTCAGCCTAAACAACATTATTTTAGTGTTTTCGTGTCTCACATTTATTTGCAAGTTAATGAAACGTATCGAGACGAAACAAAAATTCGACAGTTCTATTAAAACGAGAACAAAAGATGGCGCACTCATTCATTGATTTTCCCATAGTATCTGCAGAGTAATCAGACAGCCTAAACAACCTTATTTTAGTGTTTTCGTGTCTCACATTTATTTGCAAGTTAAGCACAAGAATTTATTGTTATGGAACGTATCGAGACGAAACAAAAATTTGAGTTCTACTAAAAAGTGAACAAAAGGCGGCTCACTGATTCGTTTATTCTTTCAGATTATCTTCATTGTAATCCAGTAAGCCTAAACAATCGTAGTTCAGTGTTTTCGTGTCTCCCATTTATTTGCAAGTTAAACACAAGAATTTATTGTTATGTAACGTATCGAGACGAAAAAAATTCGACAGTTCTAGTAAAATGAGAACAAAAGATGGCGCACTCATTCATTGATTTTCCCATAGTATCTGCAGAGTAATCAGACAGCCTAAACAACATTATTTTAGTGTTTTCGTGTCTCACATTTATTTGCAAGTTAAGCACAATATTTAATTTTTATTGAACGTATCGAGACGAAACAAAAATTTGAGTTCTACTAAAAAGTGAACAAAAGGCGGCTCACTGATTCGTTTATTCTTTCAGATTATTTTCTTGTTTCAGTTAGCCTAAACAATCGTAGTTCCGTGTTTTCGTGTCACACATTTATTTGCAAGTTAAACACAAGAATTTATTGTTATGGAACGTATCGAGACGAAACAATAATTTGACAGTTTTACTAAAAATTGAACAAAAGACGGCGCACTCATTCATTGATTTTCCCAGAGTATCTGCTGGTTGCATAAGACCCTGGAAAACCATTAAAAAAACAGTCAGCCTAAACAACCTTATTTTAGTGTTTTCGTGTCTCACATTTATTTGCAAGTTAAGCACAAGAATTTATTGTTATGGAACGTATCGAGACGAAACAAACTTAGACAGTTCTATTTAAACTAGAACAAAAGATGGCGCACTCATTCATTGATTTTCCCACAGTATCTGCAGTGTAATCAGTAAGCCTAAACAATTTATTTTAGTGTTTTCGTGTCTCACATTTATTTGCAAGTTAATTTAATAACGTATTGAGACGAAAAAAAATTCGACAGTTCTCGTAAAATGAGAACAAAAGATGGCGCACTCACTCATTGATTTTCCCATAGTATCTGCAGAGTAATCAGACAGCCTAAACAACCTTATTTTAGTGTTTTCGTGTCTCACATTTATTTGCAAGTTAAGCAAGAATTTATTTTATGGAACGTATCGAGACGAAACAAAAATTTGAGTTCTACTAAAAAGTGAACATAAGGCGGCTCACTCATTCGTTTATTCTTTCAGATTATCTTCTTTTTCAGTTAAGCCTAAACAGTGTTTTCGTGTCTCCATTTATTTGCAAGTTAAACACAAGAATTTATTGTTATGGAACGTATCGAGACGAAAAAAATTCGACAGTTCTAGTAAAATGAGAACAAAAGATGGCGCACTCATTCATTGATTTTCCCATAGTATCTGCAGAGTAATCAGACAGCCTTTTTTTTTTTTTTTTTAAACAACATTATTTTAGTGTTTTCGTGTCTCACATTTATTTGCAAGTTAATGAAACGTATTGAGACGAAAAAATTCGACAGTTCTAGTAAAATGAGAACAAAAGATGGCGCACTCATTCATTGATTTTCCCATAGTATCTGCAGAGTAATCAGACAGCCTAAACAACCTTATTTTAGTGTTTTCGTGTCTCACATTTATTTGCAAGTTAAGCACAAGAATTTATTGTTATGGAACGTATCGAGACGAAACAAAAATTTGAGTTCTACTAAAAAGTGAACATAAGGCGGCTCACTCATTCGTTTATTCTTTCAGATTATCTTCTTGTAATCCAGTAAGCCTAAACAATCGTAGTTCAGTGTTTTCGTGTCTCACATTTATTTGCAAGTTAAACACAAGAATTTATTGTTATGAAACGTATCGAGACGAAAAAAATTCGACAGTTCTAGTAAAATGAGAACAAAAGATGGCGCACTCATTCATTGATTTTCCCAGAGTATCTGCAGAGTAATCAGACAGCCTAAACAACCTTATTTTAGTGTTTTCGTGTCTCACATTTATTTGCAAGTTAAGCACAATATTTAATTTTTATTGAACGTATCGAGACGAAACAAAAATTTGAGTTCTACTAAAAAGTGAACAAAAGGCGGCTCACTGATTCGTTTATTCTTTCAGATTATTTTCTTGTTTCAGTTAGCCTAAACAATCGTAGTTCAGTGTTTTCGTGTCTCACATTTATTTGCAAGTTAAACACAAGAATTTATTGTTATGGAACGTATCGAGACGAAACAAAATTTTGACAGTTTTACTAAAAATTGAACAAAAGACGGCGCACTCATTCATTGATTTTCCCAGAGTATCTGCTGGTTCCAAAAGACCCTGGAAAACCATTAAAAAAAACAGTCAGCCTAAACAACCTTATTTTAGTGTTTTTGTGTCTCACATTTATTTGCAAGTTAAGCACAAGAATTTATTGTTATGGAACGTATCGAGACGAAACAAAAATTTGTGTTCTACTAATAAGAGAACAAAAGACGGCGCACTCATTCATTGATTTTCCCAGAGTATCTGCAGAGTAAGCAGACAGCCTAAGCAACCTTAATTTTAGTGTTTTCGTGTCTCACATTTATTTGCAAGTTAAGCACAATAATTTATTGCTATGGAAGGTATCGAGAAGAAACAAAATTCGACAGTTCTACTAAAATAAGAACAAAAGGTGGCGCACTCATTCATTGATTTTCCGATAGTATCTGCATTGTAATCAGACAGCCTAAACAACATTATTTTAGTGTTTTCGTGTCTCACATTTATTTGCAAGTTAACAATTTATTGTTATGGAACGTATTGAGACGAAAAAAATTCGACAGTTCTAGTAAAATGAGAACAAAAGATGGCGCACTCATTCATTGATTTTCCCATAGTATCTGCAGAGTAATCAGACAGCCTAAACAACATTATTTTAGTGTTTTCGTGTCTCACATTTATTTGCAAGTTAAGCACAAGAATTTATTGTTATGGAACGTATCGAGACGAAAAAAATTCGACAGTTCTAGTAAAATGGGAACAAAAGATGGCGCAATCATTCATTGGTTTTCCCATAAGTATCTGCAAACGAGTAAATCAGAGTCAGCCTAAACAACCTTATTTTAGTGTTTTCGTGTCTCACATTTATTTGCAAGTTAAGCACAAGAATTTATTGTTATGGAACGTATCGAGACGAAACAAAAATTTGACAGTTCTACTAAAAAAGTGAACAAAAGGCGGCTCACTCATTCGTTTATTCTTTCAGATTATCTTCTTGTTCCAGTAAGCCTAAACAATCTAGTTCAGTGTTTTCGTGTCTCACATTTATTTGCAAGTTAAACACAAGAATTTATTGTTATGGAACGTATCGAGACGAAACAAAAATTCGACAGTTCTATTAAAACGAGAACAAAAGATGGCGCACTCATTCATTGATTTTCCCATAGTATCTGCAGAGTAATCAGACAGCCTAAACAACCTTATTTTAGTGTTTTCGTGTCTCAAATGATTTATTAGTCACTATTTTTTTTTTATTTTTTTTTTCTAACATATTTGCAAGTTAAACACAAGAATTTATTGTTATGGAACGTATCGAGACGAAAAAAATTCGACAGTTCTAGTAAAATGAGAACAAAAGAGGGCGCACTCATTCATTGATTTTCCCATAGTATCTGCAGAGTAATCAGACAGCCTTATTTAATTTTTAATAAACAACATTATTTTAGTGTTTTCGTGTCTCACATTTATTTGCAAGTTAATGAAACGTATTGAGACGAAAAAAAAATTCGACAGTTCTAGTAAAATAAGAACAAAAGATGGCGCACTCATTCATTGATTTTCCCATAGTATCTGCAGTGTAATCAGACAGCCTAAACAACCTTATTTTAGTGTTTTCGTGTCTCACATTTATTTGCAAGTTAACACAAGAATTTATTGTTATGGAACGTATCGAGACGAAAAAAAAATTCGACAGTTCTAGTAAAATGAGAACAAAAGATGGCGCACTCATTCATTGATTTTCCCATAGTATCTGCATTGTAATCAGACAGCCTAAACAACATTATTTTAGTGTTTTCGTGTCTCACATTTATTTGCAAGTTAACCAAGTTTATTGTTATGAAACGTATTGAGACGAAAAAAATTCGACAGTTCTAGTAAAATGAGAACAAAAGATGGCGCACTCATTCATTGATTTTCCCATAAGTCTCTGCAAACGAGTAAAAACAGACAGCCTAAACAACCTTATTTTAGTGTTTTCGTGTCTCACATTTATTTGCAAGTTAAGCACAATATTTAATTTTTATTGAACGTATCGAGACGAAACAAAAATTTGAGTTCTACTAAAAAGTGAACAAAAGGCGGCTCACTGATTCGTTTATTCTTTCAGATTATTTTCTTGTTTCAGTTAGCCTAAACAATCGTAGTTCCGTGTTTTCGTGTCACACATTTATTTGCAAGTTAAACACAAGAATTTATTGTTATGGAACGTATCGAGACGAAACAAAAATTTGAGTTCTACTAAAAAGTGAACAAAAGGCGGCTCACTCATTCGTTGATTTTCCCAGAGTATCTTCTTTTTCAAAAACAGTCAGCCTAAACAACCTATTTTAGTGTTTTCGTGTCTCACATTTATTTGCAAGTTAAACACAAGAATTTATTGTTATGGAACGTATCGAGACGAAAAAAATTCGACAGTTCTAGTAAAATGAGAACAAAAGAGGGCGCACTCATTCATTGATTTTCCCATAGTATCTGCAGAGTAATCAGACAGCCATTATTTTATTTTATTTTTAATAAACAACATTATTTTAGTGTTTTCGTGTCTCACATTTATTTGCAAGTTAATGAAACGTATTGAGACGAAAAAAAATCGACAGTTCTAGTAAAATAAGAACAAAAGATGGCGCACTCATTCATTGATTTTCCGATAGTATCTGCAGTGTAATCAGACAGCCTAAACAACATTATTTTAGTGTTTTCGTGTCTCACATTTATTTGCAAGTTAATGAAACGTATTGAGACGAAAAAAAATCGACAGTTCTAGTAAAATGAGAACAAAAGATGGCGCACTCATTCATTGATTTTCCCATAGTATCTGCAGTGTAATCAGACAGCCTAAACAACATTATTTTAGTGTTTTCGTGTCTCACATTTATTTGCAAGTTAACAAAAATGTATTTATGGAACGTATCGAGACGAAAAAAATTCGACAGTTCTAGTAAAATGAGAACAAAAGATGGCGCACTCATTCATTGATTTTGCATAAGACCCTGCAAAACCATTAAAAAACAGTCAGCCTAAACAACCTTATTTTAGTGTTTTCGTGTCTCACATTTATTTGCAAGTTAAGCACAAGAATTTATTGTTATGGAACGTATCGAGACGAAACAAAAATTCGACAGTTCTACTAAAAAATGAACAAAAGACGGCGCACTCATCCATTTATTTTCCAGATTATCTTTCAGTGCCTAAACAATCTTGTTCAGTGTTTTCGTGTCTCACATTTATTTGCAATTTAAGCACAAGAATTTATTGTAATGAAACGTATTGAGACGAAAAAAATTCGACAGTTTTAGTAAAATGAGAACAAAAGATGGCGCACTCATTCATTGATTTTCCCATAGTATCTCAAAAATTTGAGTTCTACTAAAAAGTGAATATAAGGCGGCTCACTCATTCGTTTATTCTTTCAGATTATCTTCTTTTTCCAGTTAGCCTAAACATATTTGCAAGTTAAACACAAGAATTTATTGTTATGGAACGTATCGAGACGAAAAAAATTCGACAGTTCTATTAAAACGAGAACAAAAGATGGCGCACTCATTCATTGATTTTCCCACAGTATCTGTGGTTCCAAAAGACCCAGAAAAACCATTAAAAAAACAGTCAGCCTAAACAACCTTATTTTAGTGTTTTCGTGTCTCACATTTATTTGCAAGTTAATGAAACGTATTGAGCCGAAAAAAATTCGACAGTTCTAGTAAAATGAGAACAAAAGATGGCGCACTCATTCATTGATTTTCCCATAGTATCTGCAGAGTAATCAGACAGCCTAAACAACCTTATTTTAGTGTTTTCGTGTCTCAAAAATTTGAGTTCTACTAAAAAGTGAATATAAGGCGGCTCACTCATTCGTTTATTCTTTCAGATTATCTTCTTTTTCCAGTTAGCCTAAACATATTTGCAAGTTAAACACAAGAATTTATTGTTATGGAACGTATCGAGACGAAAAAAATTCGACAGTTCTAGTAAAATGAGAACAAAAGAGGGCGCACTCATTCATTGATTTTCCCATAGTGTCTGCAGAGTAATCAGACAGCCTTATTTAGTGTTTTATTATTTTAATAAACAACCTTATTTTAGTGTTTTCGTGTCTCACATTTATTTGCAAGTTAATGAAACGTATTGAGACGAAAAAAAATCGACAGTTCTAGTAAAATAAGAACAAAAGATGGCGCACTCATTCATTGATTTTCCGATAGTATCTGCAGTGTAATCAGACAGCCTAAACAACATTATTTTAGTGTTTTCGTGTCTCACATTTATTTGCAAGTTATTATGAAACGTATTGAGACGAAAAAAAAATCGACAGTTCTAGTAAAATGAGAACAAAAGATGGCGCACTCATTCATTGATTTTCCCATAGTATCTGCAGAGTAATCAGACAGCCTAAACAACATTATTTTAGTGTTTTCGTGTCTCACATTTATTTGCAAGTTAGCACTTTTTTTATGAAACGTATTGAGACGAAAAAAAATTCGACAGTTCTAGTAAAATGAGAACAAAAGATGGCGCACTATTCATTGATTTTCCAGAGTTCTGCATAAGACCCTGCAAAACCATTAAAAAAAGAGTCAGCCTAAACAACCTTTTTTTGGTGTTTTCGTGTCTCACATTTATTTGCAAGTTAAGCACAAGAATTTAATGTTATGGAACGTATCGAGACGAAACAAAAATTCGACAGTTCTATTAAAAAATAAACAAAAGACGGCGAACTCGACCATTTATTTTCCAGATTATCTGCTTGTTCATAATTTTGCGTGTCTCACATTTATTCGCAATTTAAGCACAAGAATTTATTGTAACGAAACGTATCAAGACAAAAAAAATTCGACTGTTCTCGTAAAATGAGAACAAAAGATGGCGCAATCACTCATTGCTTTTCCCATAGTATCTGCAGAGTAATCAGACAGCCTAAACAACCTTATTTTAGTGTTTTCGTGTCTCAAAAATTTGAGTTCTACTAAAAAGTGAATATAAGGCGGCTCACTCATTCGTTTATTCTTTCAGATTATCTTCTTTTTCCAGTTAGCCTAAACATATTTGCAAGTTAAACACAAGAATTTATTGTTATGGAACGTATCGAGACGAAAAAAATTCGACAGTTCTAGTAAAATGAGAACAAAAGAGGGCGCACTCATTCATTGATTTTCCCATAGTATCTGCAGAGTAATCAGACAGCCATTATTTTAGTGTTTTTATTATTTTAATAAACAACATTATTTTAGTGTTTTCGTGTCTCACATTTATTTGCAAGTTAATGAAACGTATTGAGACGAAAAAAAATCGACAGTTCTAGTAAAATAAGAACAAAAGATGGCGCACTCATTCATTGATTTTCCGATAGTATCTGCAGTGTAATCAGACAGCCTAAACAACATTATTTTAGTGTTTTCGTGTCTCACATTTATTTGCAAGTTAATGAAACGTATTGAGACGAAAAAAAATCGACAGTTCTAGTAAAATGAGAACAAAAGATGGCGCACTCAATCATTGATTTTTCCATAGTATCTGCAGAGTAATCAGACAGCCTAAACAACCTTATTTTAGTGTTTTCGTGTCTCACATTTATTTGCAAGTTAATGAAACGTATTGAGACGAAAAAAATTCGACAGTTCTAGTAAAATGAGAACAAAAGATGGCGCACTCAATCATTGATTTTTCCATAGTATCTGCAGAGTAATCAGACAGCCTAAACAACCTTATTTTAGTGTTTTCGTGTCTCACATTTATTTGCAAGTTAAGCACAAGAATTTATTGTTATGGAACGTATCGAGACGAAACAAAAATTTGAGTTCTACTAAAAAGTGAACATAAGGCGGCTCACTCATTCGTTTATTCTTTCAGATTATCTTCTTGTTCCAGTTAGCCTAAACAATCGTAGTTCAGTGTTTTCGTGTCTCACATTTATTTGCAAGTTAAACACAAGAATTTATTGTTATACAACGTATCGAGACGAAACAATAATTCGACAGTTCTATTAAAACGAGAACAAAAGATGGCGCACTCATTCATTGATTTTCCCGGAGTATCTGCTGGTTCCAAAGACCCAGAAAAACATTAAAAAAGAGTCAGCCTAAACAACATTATTTTAGTGTTTTCGTGTCTCACATTTATTTGCAAGTTAATGAAACGTATTGAGACGAAAAAATTCGACAGTTCTAGTAAAATGAGAACAAAAGATGGCGCACTCATTCATTGATTTTCCCATAGTATCTGCAGTGTAATCAGACAGCCTAAACAACATTATTTTAGTGTTTTCGTGTCTCACATTTATTTGCAAGTTAATGAAACGTATTGAGTCGAAAAAATTCGACAGTTCTAGTAAAATGAGAACAAAAGATGGCGCACTTATTCATTGATTTTCCCATAGTATCTGCAGAGTAATCAGACAGCCATTAATTTAGTGTTTTTATTGTTTTAATTAACAACATTTTTTTGCAAGTGTTTTTAGTCACAAGAATTTATTTGTAAGTTAATGGAACGTATTGAGACGAAAAAAAAATTCGACAGTTCTAGTAAAATGAGAACAAAAGATGGCGCACTCATTCATTGATTTTCCCATAGTATCTGCTAGCAGTAAATTAGACAGCCTAAACAACATTATTTTAGTGTTTTCGTGTCTCACATTTATTTGCAAGTTAAACAAGAATTGTATGAAACGTATTGAGACGACGAAAAAATTCGACAGTTCTATTAAAACGAGAACAAAAGATGGCGCACTCATTCATTGATTTTCCCGGAGTATCTGCTGGTTCCAAAGACCCAGAAAAAACATTAAAAAAAGAGTCAGCCTAAACAACATTATTTTAGTGTTTTCGTGTTTCACATTTATTTGCAAGTTAAGCACAATATTTTATTTTTATTGAACGTATCGAGACGAAACAAAAATTTGAGTTCTACTAAAAAGTGAACAAAAGGCGGCTCACTGATTCGTTTATTCTTTCAGATTATTTTCTTGTTCCAGTTAGCCTAAACAATCGTAGTTCCGTGTTTTCGTGTCTCACATTTATTTGCAAGTTAAACACAAGAATTTATTGTTATGTAACGTATCGAGACGAAACAATAATTCGACAGTTCTATTAAAACGAGAACAAAAGATGGCGCACTCATTCATTGATTTTCCGGAGTATCTGCTGGTTCCAAAAGACCCAGAAAAACCATTAAAAAAAGAGTCAGCCTAAACAACCTTTTTTTGGTGTTTTCGAGTCTCACATTTATTTGCAAGTTAAGCACAAGAATTTATTGTTATGGAACGTATCGAGACGAAACAAAAATTTGACAGTTCTACTAAAAAGTGAACAAAAAGGCAGCTCACTCATTCGTTTATTCTTTCAGATTATCTTCTTGTTCCAGTAAGCTTAAACAATCGTAGTTCAGTGTTTTCGTGTCTCACATTTATTTGCAAGTTAAACACAAGAACTTATTGTTATGTAACGTATCGAGACGAAACAATAATTCGACAGTTCTATTAAAACGAGAACAAAAGATGGCGCACTCATTCATTGATTTTTCCGGAGTATCTGCTGGTTCCAAAGACCCAGAAAAACCATTAAAAAAAGAGTCAGCCTAAACAATCTTTTTTGGTGTTTTCGTGTCTCACATTTATTTGCAAGTTAAGCACAAGAATTTATTGTTATGGAACGTATCGAGACGAAAAAAATTCGACAGTTCTAGTAAAATGAGAACAAAAGAGGGCGCACTCATTCATTGATTTTCCCGGAGTATCTGCAGAGTAATCAGACAGCCATTATTTTAGTGTTTTTATTATTTTAATAAACAACATTATTTTAGTGTTTTCGTGTCTCACATTTATTTACAAGTTAATGAAACGTATTGAGACGAAAAAAAATCGACAGTTCTAGTAAAATGAGAACAAAAGATGGCGCACTCATTCATTGATTTTCCCATAGTATCTGCAGTGTAATCAGACAGCCTAAACAACATTATTTTAGTGTTTTCGTGTCTCACATTTATTTGCAAGTTAATGAAACGTATTGAGACGAAAAAAAATCGACAGTTCTAGTAAAATGAGAACAAAAGATGGCGCACTCATTCATTGATTTTCCCATAGTATCTGCAGTGTAATCAGACAGCCTAAACAACATTATTTTAGTGTTTTCGTGTCTCACATTTATTTGCAAGTTAATGAAACGTATTGAGACGAAAAAAATTCGACAGTTCTAGTAAAATGAGAACAAAAGATGGCGCACTCAATCATTGATTTTCCCATAGTATCTGCAGAGTAATCAGACAGCCTAAACAACATTATTTTAGTGTTTTCGTGTCTCACATTTATTTGCAAGTTAATAAAACGTATTGAGACGAAAAAAAATTCGACAGTTCAAGTAAAATGAGAACAAAAGATGGCACACTCAATCATTGATTTTCCCATAGTATCTGCAGAGTAATCAGACAGCCATTATTTTAGTGTTTTTATTATTTTAATAAACAACATTATTTTAGTGTTTTCGTGTCTCACATTTATTTGTAAGTTAATGAAACGTATTGAGACGAAAAAAAATCGACAGTTCTAGTAAAATGAGAACAAAAGATGGCGCACTCATTCATTGATTTTCCCATAGTATCTGCAGTGTAATCAGACAGCCTAAACAACATTATTTTAGTGTTTTCGTGTCTCACATTTATTTGCAAGTTAATGAAACGTATTGAGACGAAAAAAATTCGACAGTTCTATTAAAACGAGAACAAAAGATGGCGCACTCATTCATTGATTTTCCGGAGTATCTGCTGGTTCCAAAAGACCCAGAAAAACCATTAAAAAAAGAGTCAGCCTAAACAACCTTTTTTTGGTGTTTTCGTGTCTCACATTTATTTGCAAGTTAAGCACAAGAATTTATTGTTATGGAACGTATCGAGACGAAACAAAAATTTGAGTTCTACTAAAAAGTGAACAAAAGGCAGCTCACTCATTCGTTTATTCTTTCAGATTATCTTCTTGTTCCAGTAAGCTTAAACAATCGGAGTTCAGTGTTTTCGTGTCCCACATTTATTTGCAAGTTAAACACAAGAATTTATTGTTATGTAACGTATCGAGACGAAACAATAATTCGACAGTTCTATTAAAACGAGAACAAAAGATGGCGCACTCATTCATTGATTTTCCGGAGTATCTGCTGGTTCCAAAAGACCCAGAAAAACCATTAAAAAAAGAGTCAGCCTAAACAACCTTTTTTTGGTGTTTTCGTGTCTCACATTTATTTGAAAGTTAAGCACAAGAATTTATTGTTATGGAACGTATCGAGACGAAACAAAAATTTGAGTTCTACTAAAAAGTGAACAAAAGGCAGCTCACTCATTCGTTTATTCTTTCAGATTATCTTCTTGTTCCAGTAAGCTTAAACAATCGGAGTTCAGTGTTTTCGTGTGCCACATTTATTTGCAAGTTAAACACAAGAATTTATTGTTATGTAACGTATCGAGACGAAACAATAATTCGACAGTTCTATTAAAACGAGAACAAAAGATGGCGCACTCATTCATTGATTTTCCGGAGTATCTGCTGGTTCCAAAAGACACAGAAAAACCATTAAAAAAAGAGTCAGCCTAAACAACCTTTTTTGGTGTTTTCGTGTCTCACATTTATTTGCAAGTTAAGCACAAGAATTTATTGTTATGGAACGTATCGAGACGAAACAAAAATTTGAGTTCTACTAAAAAGTGAACAAAAGGCAGCTCACTCATTCGTTTATTCTTTCAGATTATCTTCTTGTTTCAGTAAGCCTAAACAATCGTAGTTCAGTGTTTTCGTGTCTCACATTTATTTGCAAGTTAAACACAAGAACTTAATGTTATGTAACGTATCGAGACGAAACAATAATTCGACAGTTCTATTAAAACGAGAACAAAAGATGGCGCACTCATTCATTGATTTTCCGGAGTATCTGCTGGTTCCAAAAGACCCAGAAAAACCATTAAAAAAAGAGTCAGCCTAAACAATCTTTTTTTGGTGTTTTCGTGTCTCACATTTATTTGCAAGTTAAGCACAAGAATTTATTGTTACGGAACGTATCGAGACGAAAAAAATTCGACAGTTCTAGTAAAATGAGAACAAATGAGGGCGCACTCATTCATTGATTTTCCGGAGTATCTGCAGAGTAATCAGACAGCCATTATTTTAGTGTTTTTATTATTTTAATAAACAACATTATTTTAGTGTTTTCGTGTCTCACATTTATTTGCAAGTTAATGAAACGTATTGAGACGAAAAAAAATCGACAGTTCTAGTAAAATGAGAACAAAAGATGGCGCACTCATTCATTGATTTTCCCATAGTATCTGCAGTGTAATCAGACAGCCTAAACAACATTATTTTAGTGTTTTCGTGTCTCACATTTATTTGCAAGTTAATGAAACGTATTGAGACGAAAAAAATTCGACAGTTGTAGTAAAATGAGAACAAAAGATGGCGCACTCAATCATTGATTTTCCCATAGTATCTGCAGAGTAATCAGACAGCCTAAACAACATTATTTTAGTGTTTTCGTGTCTCACATTTATTTGCAACTTAATAAAACGTATTGAGACGAAAAAAATTCGACAGTTCAAGTAAAATGAGAACAAAAGATGGCACACTCAATCATTGATTTTCCCATAGTATCTGCAGAGTAATCAGACAGCCATTATTTTAGTGTTTTTATTATTTTAATAAACAACATTATTTTAGTGTTTTCGTGTCTCACATTTATTTGTAAGTTAATGAAACGTATTGAGACGAAAAACAATCGACAGTCCTAGTAAAATGAGAACAAAAGATGGCGCACTCATTCATTGATTTTCCCATAGTATCTGCAGTGTAATCAGACAGCCTAAACAACATTATTTTAGTGTTTTCGTGTCTCACATTTATTTGCAAGTTAATGAAACGTATTGAGACGAAAAAAATTCGACAGTTCTATTAAAACGAGAACAAAAGATGGCGCACTCATTCATTGATTTTCCGGAGTATCTGCTGGTTCCAAAAGACCCAGAAAAACCATTAAAAAAGAGTCAGCCTAAACAACCTTTTTTGGTGTTTTCGTGTCTCACATTTATTTGCAAGTTAAGCACAAGAATTTATTGTTATGGAACGTATCGAGACGAAACAAAAATTTGAGTTCTACTTAAAAAGTGAACAAAAGGCAGCTCACTCATTCGTTTATTCTTTCAGATTATCTTCTTGTTCCAGTTAGCCTAAACAATCGTAGTTCAGTGTTTTCGTGTCTCACATTTATTTGCAAGTTAAACACAAGAATTTATTGTTATGTAACGTGTCTAACATTAAAAAAAGAGTCAGCCTAAACAACATTATTTTAGTGTTTTCGTGTTTCACATTTATTTGCAACTTAATAAAAAGTATTGAGCCGAAAAAAATTCGACAGTTCTAGTAAAATGAGAACAAAAGAGGGCGCACTCATTCATTGATTTTCCCATAGTATCTGCAGAGTAATCAGACAGCCATTATTTTAGTGTTTTTATTATTTTAATAAACAACATTATTTTAGTGTTTTCGTGTCTCACATTTATTTGTAAGTTAATGAAACGTATTGAGACGAAAAACAATCGACAGTCCTAGTAAAATGAGAACAAAAGATGGCGCACTCATTCATTGATTTTCCCATAGTATCTGCAGTGTAATCAGACAGCCTAAACAACATTATTTTAGTGTTTTCGTGTCTCACATTTATTTGCAAGTTAATGAAACGTATTGAGACGAAAAAAATTCGACAGTTCTATTAAAACGAGAACAAAAGATGGCGCACTCATTCATTGATTTTCCGGAGTATCTGCTGGTTCCAAAAGACCTAGAAAAACCATTAAAAAAGAGTCAGCCTAAACAACCTTTTTTTGGTGTTTTCGTGTCTCACATTTATTTGCAAGTTAAGCACAAGAATTTATTGTTATGGAACGTATCGAGACAAAAAAAAAATTTGAGTTCTACTAAAAAGTGAACAAAAGGCAGCTCACTCATTCGCTTATTCTTTCAGATTATCTTCTTGTTCCAGTAAGCTTAAACAATCGGAGTTCAGTGTTTTCGTGTCTCACATTTATTTGCAAGTTAAACACAAGAATTTATTGTTATGGAACGTATCGAGACGAAACAAGAATTCGACAGTTCTATTAAAATGAGAACAAAAGATGGCGCACTCATTCATTGATTTTCCCATAGTATCTGCAGTGTAATCAGACAGCCTAAACATTATTTTAGCGTTTTCGTGTCTCACATTTATTTGCAAGTTAATGAAACGTATTGAGACGAAAAAAATTCGACAGTTCTAGTAAAATGAGAACAAAAGATGGCGCACTCATTCATTGATTTTCCCATAGTATCTGCAGAGTAATCAGACAGCCTAAACAACATTATTTTAGTGTTTTCGTGTCTCACATTTATTTGCAACTTAATAAAACGTATTGAGACGAAAAAAATTCGACAGTTCTAGTAAAATGAGAACAAAAGATGGCACACTCAATCATTGATTTTCCCATAGTATCTGCAGAGTAATCAGACAGCCTAAACAACCTTATTTTAGTGTTTTCGTGTCTCACATTTATTTGCAAGTTAAGCACAAGAATTTATTGTTATAGAACGTATCTCGTGGAACGAGAGACTCGCGAATCGTCGTCGCATGCAGACGTGTATTTATTGTGCTCCGGGAAAAAAAAAAAAAAAAAAAACATTCAACAATATCAAAAAGTGCAGTGACTGGTTTCGTAAATCAACAACAACGCGAAAAGACGCTTTCAGCGATGAAATCTCTAATGTTTATATTGATTAATTAATTAATTAATATAAAACATAACATTTAAAACTCGAACAATATCAATTTCGATTGCAATGAGTCTAAACGACGTTAGCACACAACGTCAACGTGAGCAAGACGAGAGACGGCTCTCAGTACAAAGAAACAACGCTTACTTCACTTTCAAAGCAACCGAAAGTAATGCAAGCTCATCCCAAACACGGTCAATTACCCCAAACTTGGCCGAATTCTTAAACGTAGAGAGCGTGAGAGCGCGTTCTTGCTCCCCCTCGCTACCATCGATGTCTCTGCAGCCAAAGAGCGCAGTAACTAGCACCGCAACCTCTTTGACAACGTTAACCGTAACAACAACAACAACCGCTACTGTAACGACAGCGCGTTTAACGACGTCATCAGCTAGCAACGCAAACATTGATACTTCAGCCGCTGTGCTGCCCGAAAAAGAGAACAAAAACAAAGAAAATATTAAGCCGGCTGTGCAGACTGGTATGGATCGTTACATTTAAATCAAAAGGAAGCTGAGCCCCCTAAACTCCCAACGCAAAATAACCCGTGGCAATGCTAACATAGCCGCAATAGAAACGCCCACGAACTCAAACCGATTTAAAATCTTGGCAGACTATGAGGATGACGCCGAATCTACAGAAGTCGAAAAAAGGAAGCCTAAGCCCCCGCCAATATACATACGAGAAAAAAGTTCCAACGTTCTTGTCAACAAAATTATAGAACTCATTGGCAAGGACAACTTTCACATAATACCACTCGTAAAGGGCAATATCCAGGAAACAAAAGTTCAAACGAAGTCTGAAGATAATTACAGAGTTTTATCAAAATACCTCACCGAAAAAAAAAGGACTTTTATACGTATCAGCTAA
Organism: Drosophila malerkotliana malerkotliana; assembly: GCA_018153235.1. Classification (NCBI taxonomy): domain Eukaryota; kingdom Metazoa; phylum Arthropoda; class Insecta; order Diptera; family Drosophilidae; genus Drosophila; species Drosophila malerkotliana. Next base: position 26,180 of record JAECXV010000182.1, read on the forward strand.
AAAGCAGCAAGGGCTTGCAAGTCGTACTTAAGGGCATAGAGCCCGAAGTACCGCCTGCAGAGATAACAAAGGCGCTACAAGAGAAGGGATTTAGCGTTAAGACAGTGTTCAATATCTCTAACAGGGATAGAAAGCCGCAGCCACTCTTTAAGGTTGAACTCGAACCACAAATTAAGCCCCTCAAGAAATACGAAGTGCACCCTATATACAATCTTCAGTTCGTGCTGCACCGCAGAATTACAGTTGAGGAGCCGCACAAACGCAATGGCCCGGTACAATGTGCGAACTGCCAAGAATATGGCCATACAGGTTCTTACTGTAAACTGCGCCCGGTTTGTGTAGTTTGTGGTGAGCTTCATAACTCCGCACACTGCCCAGCGAGCAAAGATGACCAAAACTGCAAAAAAGTGCGGCAACTGCGTTGGAAATCACACTGCTAACTATAGAGGTTGCCCAGTTTATAAGGAGCTGAAAAGTCGCATCCACCAGAGGGGACTTACTGCCCGCACCCAAAATAATCAGTTCATACCCTCCAGGACAAACCCTGAAATCTTCTTCTCGACTGCAGCCAGATCCTCACTAGGACTTATAAACTCTGACAAAAATGTCACATACGCAAGCGCTTTAAAATCAGGACTGGCTACCCCAGCCTCAAAAAGCTCACTGCCGCAATCAGCACACCAAGAACCGAACACGGCTCAGCAGTATCAACTTCCGGAGCAGTCAAAAAGTAACTTTGAAGCTATGATATGCAGTCTACAACAAAGCCTTACGGAGTTCATGTCGTTTATGCGTACAACTATGCAAGATCTAATGCGAAACCAAAATCTATTAATACAAATGCTGGTTTCACAACAATCCAAATAATGACTTCCCTACGAATATCTACATGGAACGCTAACGGCGTTTCGCAGCATAAACTCGAGTTAGCGCAATTCCTACTAGACAATCAAATCGACGTAATGCTGCTTTCAGAAACACATCTTACGAACAGATACAATTTCCAACTACGAGGATATTCATTCTATGGAACAAATCATCCAGACGGTAAAGCACACGGTGGGACTGGAATTTTAATCAGAAGCCGTACCAAGCACCATTATCATACGAAATTTGCAAAAAACTACCTACAGGCCACATCAATAAATATACACCTAAATACTGGCAAGCAATTAACTCTAGCTGCCGTATACTGCCCCCCACGCTTCACCATAGCCGAAGATGAGTTTATGCAGTTTTTCAACTCACTCGGAGACCACTTCATAGCAGCAGGAGACTACAATGCCAAGCACACACACTGGGGATCTCGTCTTGTGACCCCAAAAGGAAAGCAGCTCTATAATGCAATTATCAAAGCTAAGAACAAGCTAGACTATGCTTCTTCTGGCACACCAACATACTGGCCGGCAGACCCAAAGAAACTTCCCAATTTAATTGACTTTGCGATTACCAAAAACATTCCTAAAAATCTGATATGCGCCGAATGCCTTTCGGATCTTTCATCTGATCACTCGCCTGTCCTTTTTACTCTACTCCAACACCCAGGAACATGGGATCAATCATCAAATCTGACCTCGCATAAAACCAATTGGGTTAAGTACAGGAAGTACATCAGCTCACACATTGAGCTGAGTCCTCACCTCAGCGACGAAGCCAACGTAGACAGTTTTGTTAATTCGCTGGAGTCTGTACTCGTCTCTGCAGCTCGAGTTTCAACACCTCAAATTATAAACACACAACGCAATCAAAAGAAGACAAATCTACAAATCGAACAGCTCGTCCTCGAAAAGCGACGCTTACGTCGAGAATGGCAATGTCACAGATCGCCATCTGCTAAGCAACGCTTCAAACATGCCTCACGTCAACTTGATCAAGCTCTACAGCAAGAAGAAACGTATGTCCACCACCGCTACATAGAGCAATTGTCAACTAACAGTACGAAACACTCACTATGGAGAGCTCACCCAACTCTGAGCTCACCGAAAGAAACCGTGATGCCTCTTAGAAATTCCACAGGCGGGTGGAAGCGCAGCGACGCAGACAGAGCCAGTACGTTTGCCAAACACCTTAAAAATGTCTTCCAACCAAATCCTGCCACCAATGCGTTTACTTTGCCGACTCTATCAGATGAGCCCCAGCCTCAACATGAGCCGATTGAGTTTCGCCCAAACGAAATCGTTAACATCATCAAACGACAACTGAATCCGAAAAAATCCCCGGGCTGCGACCTCATAACTCCCAAAATGATCATTGAGCTCCCATACTGTGCCGTTTGCACTCTCACCCAGCTATTTAATGCCATCGCAAAACTTGGCCACTTTCCAGTGAGATGGAAAAAGTCAATTATAATAATGATAGCAAAGCCGGGAAAAGACCACACTATCCCCACGTCGTATAGACCTATAAGCCTACTCTCTTGCCTATCTAAACTCTTTGAAAAATGCCTAATGACTCGGATAAACACATACCTGAGAATCCAGGAAGGAATCCCGTCACACCAATTTGGGTTTCGTGAAAAGCATGGAACAATTGAGCAGGTCAACCGGATAACATCCGAAATTCGGAACGCGTTCGAAAAACGAGAGTACTGTCTCTCAAGCATTCGATAGAGTCTGGCTGGAAGGTCTAATGTACAAAATCAAGACAATACTCCCCTACAGCACCCACAAGATTTTGGAGTCTTACCTTCACGACAGAAAATTTGTCGTGAGGTGCAATACCGCTATATCCGATGAGTACACTGTTGGAGCTGGAGTTCCTCAAGGCAGCGTGCTAGGGCCAATATTATATGTCCTCTACACAGCAGATATCCCGACAAGCACACGTCTAACAACATCCACGTTTGCCGATGACACAGCTATTCTTAGCCGCTCAAAATGCCCGATTCAAGCAACTGCGCAGCTAGCTCATCCATCATATGGTCGATGTCGAAAAATGGCTGTCAGACTGGCGAATTAAAGTGAACGAACTAAAATGCAAGCATGTTACGTTCACTCTGAACAGGCAAAACTGCCAGATAACATTAAACAACACTCTACTCCCACAAGCAAACGAAGTAACATACCTAGGAGTACATCTCGACAGAAGACTCACATGGCGCCGGCACATTGAAGCCAAAAGAACACACCTAAAGCTAAAAGCCAGCGGTCTTCATTGGCTTATCAACGCTCGGTCACCTCTTAGCTTTGAATATAAAGTCCTGCTGTACAACTCGGTACTAAAACCTATATGGATGTACGGCTCCCAGTTATGGGGGAACGCCAGCAATAGCAACATTGACATAATTCAAAGAGTTCAGTCGAAGATCTTGAGAACAATCACCGGGGCACCGTGGTACGTTCGCAACGAAAACATACACCGCGACTTAAACATTCGACCAGTCAAAGAAGCGATCGCAGAACAGAAGGTAAAGTACTTAACCAAGCTATCGGTGCACCCTAACCACCTGGCGAGAGGTCTAACAAGGTTGAGCAACCAATCACGCCTTCGTCGCAATGACTTACCCACCCAGCGACCGACCTGAGGGAATGCAACCAGAATGCAGTCTTAGTATACTGTTAGTTAAATTTTAATGTTAAGATTCGTCAACTTATTGTTAGTCTCAAAATTAAGAGTAGATTCAATAAATAAAAGCAAAGCTATAAAAAAAAAAAAAAATGGAACGTATCGAGACGAAACAAAAATTTGAGTTCTACTAAAAAGTGAACATAAGGCGGCTCACTCATTCGTTTATTCTTTCAGATTATCTTCTTGTTCCAGTTAGCCTAAACAATCGTAGTTCAGTGTTTTCGTGTCTCACATTTATTTGCAAGTTAAACACAAGAATTTATTGTTATGTAACGTATCGAGACGAAACAATAATTCGACAGTTCTATTAAAACGAGAACAAAAGATGGCGCACTCATTCATTGATTTTCCGGAGTATCTGCTGGTTCCAAAAGACCCAGAAAAAACATTAAAAAAAGAGTCAGCCCAAACAACATTATTTTAGTGTTTTCGTGTTTCACATTTATTTGCAACTTAATAAAATGTATTGAGACGAAAAAAATTCGACAGTTCTAGTAAAATGAGAACAAAAGAGGGCGCACTCATTCATTGATTTTCCCATAGTATCTGCAGAGTAATCAGACAGCCATTATTTTAGTGTTTTTATTATTTTAATAAACAACATTATTTTAGTGTTTTCGTGTCTCACATTTATTTGCAAGTTAATGAAACGTATTGAGACGAAAAAAATTCGACAGTTCTAGTAAAATGAGAACAAAAGATGGCGCACTCATTCATTTATTTTCCGGAGTATCTGCTGGTTCCAAAAGACCCAGAAAAAACATTAAAAAAAGAGTCAGCCTAAACAACATTATTTAAGTGTTTTCGTGTTTCACATTTATTTGCAAGTTAAACACAAGAATTTATTGTTATGTAACGTATCGAGACGAAACAATAATTCGACAGTTCTATTAAAACGAGAACAAAAGATGGCGCACTCATTCATTGATTTTCCGGAGTATCTGCTGGTTCCAAAAGACCCAGAAAAACCTTAAAAAAAAGAGTCAGCCTAAACAACCTTTTTTTGGTGTTTTCGTGTCTCACATTTATTTGCAAGTAAAGCACAAGAATTTATTGTTATGGAACGTATCGAGACGAAACAAAAATTTGAGTTCTACTAAAAAGTGAACAAAAGGCAGCTCACTCATTCGTTTCATTCGTTTTATGGAACGTATCGAGACGAAACAATAATTCGACAGTTCTATTAAAACGAGAACAAAAGATGGCGCACTCATTCATTGATTTTCCGGAGTATCTGCTGGTTCCAAAAGACCCAGAAAAACCATTAAAAAAAGAGTCAGCCTAAACAACCTTTTTTTGGTGTTTTCGTGTCTCACATTTATTTGCAAGTTAAGCACAAGAATTTATTGTTATGGAACGTATCGAGACGAAACAAAAATTTGAGTTCTACTAAAAAGTGAACAAAAGGCAGCTCACTCATTCGTTTATTCTTTCAGATTATCTTCTTGTTCCAGTTAGCCTAAACAATCGTAGTTCAGTGTTTTCGTGTCTCACATTTATTTGCAAGTTAAACACAAGAATTTATTGTTATGTAACGTATCGAGACGAAACAATAATTCGACAGTTCTATTAAAACGAGAACAAAAGATGGCGCACTCATTCATTGATTTTCCGGAGTATCTGCTGGTTCCAAAGACCCAGAAAAACCATTAAAAAAGAGTCAGCCTAAACAATCTTTTTTGGTGTTTTCGTGTCTCACATTTATTTGCAAGTTAAGCACAAGAATTTATTGTTATGGAACGTATCGAGACGAAAAAAATTCGACAGTTCTAGTAAAATGAGAACAAATGAGGGCGCACTCATTCATTGATTTTCCGGAGTATCTGCTGGTTCCAAAAGACCCAGAAAAACCATTAAAAAAAGAGTCAGCTCAAACAACAATTTTTTAGTGTTTTCGTGTTTCACATTTATTTGCAAGTTAAACACAAGAATTTATTGTTTGTACCGTATCGAGACGAAACAATAATTCGACAGTTCTATTAAAACGAGAACAAAAGATGGCGCACTCATTCATTGATTTTCCGGAGTATCTGCTGGTTCCAAAAGGCCCAGAAAAACCTTAAAAAAAAGAGTCAGCCTAAACAACCTTTTTTTGGTGTTTTCGTGTCTCACATTTATTTGCAAGTAAAGCACAAGAATTTGTTGCTATGGAACGTATTGAGACGAAACAAAAATTTGAGTTCTACAAAAAAGTGAACAAAAGGCAGCTCACTTATTCGTTTATTCTTTCAGATTATCTTCTTGTTCCAGTAAGCTTAAACAATCGGAGTTCAGTGTTTTCGTGTCTCACATTTATTTGCAAGTTAAACACAAGAATTTATTGTTATGGAACGTATCGAGACGAAACAATAATTCGACAGTTCTATTAAAACGAGAACAAAAGATGGCGCACTCATTCATTGATTTTCCGGAGTATCTGCTGGTTCCAAAAGACCCAGAAAAACCATTAAAAAAAGAGTCAGCCTAAACAACCTTTTTTTGATCTTTTCGTGTCTCACATTTATTTGCAAGTTAAGCACAAGAATTTATTGTTATGGAACGTATCGAGACGAAACTAAAATTTGAGTTCTACTAAAAAGTGAACATAAGGCGGCTCACTCATTCATTTATTCTTTCAGATTATCTTCTTGTTCCAGTTAGCCTAAACAATCGTAGTTCAGTGTTTTCGTGTCTCACATTTATTTGCAAGTTAAACACAAGAATTTATTGTTATGTAAAGTATCGAGACGAAACAATAATTCGACAGTTCTATTAAAACGAGAACAAAAGATGGCGCACTCATTCATTGATTTTCCGGAGTATCTGCTGGTTCCAAAAGACCCAGAAAAACCATTAAAAAAAGAGTCAGCCTAAACAATCTTTTTTTGGTGTTTTCGTGTCTCACATTTATTTGCAAGTTAAGCACAAGAATTTATTGTTACGGAACGTATCGAGACGAAAAAAATTCGACAGTTCTAGAAAAATGAGAACAAATGAGGGCGCACTCATTCATTGATTTTCCGGAGTATCTGCTGGTTCCAAAAGACCCAGAAAAACCATTAAAAAAAGAGTCAGCCTAAACAACATTATTTTAGTGTTTTCGTGTCTCACATTTATTTGCAAGTTAATGAAACGTATTGAGACGAAAAAAAATCGACAGTTCTAGTAAAATGAGAACAAAAGATGGCGCACTCATTCATTGATTTTCCCATAGTATCTGCAGTGTAATCAGACAGCCTAAACAACATTATTTTAGTGTTTTCGTGTCTCACATTTATTTGCAAGTTAATGAAACGTATTGAGACGAAAAAAATTCGACAGTTCTAGTAAAATGAGAACAAAGGATGGCGCACTCATTCATTGATTTTCCCATAGTATCTGCAGAGTAATCAGACAGCCTAAACAACATTATTTTAGTGTTTTCGTGTCTCACATTTATTTGCAACTTAGTTTTTATGAAACGTATTGAGACGAAAAAAACTCGACAGTTCTAGTAAAATGAGAACAAAAGATGGCGCACTCATTCATTGATTTTCCCATAGTATCTGCAGAGTAATCAGACAGCCTAAACAACCTTATTTTAGTGTTTTCGTGTCTCACATTTATTTGCAAGTTTAACACAAGAATTTATTGTTATGGAACGTATCGAGACGAAACAAAAATTTGAGTTCTACTAAAAAGTGAACATAAGGCCGCTCACTAATTCGTTTATTCTTTCAGATTATCTTCTTGTTCCAGTAAGCCTAAAAAATCGTAGTTCAGTGTTTTCGTGTCTCACATTTATTTGCAAGTTAAACACAAGGTTTTATTGTTATGGAACGTATTGAGACGAAAAAAATTCGACAGTTCTAGTAAAATGAGAACAAAAGATGGCGCACTCATTCATTGATTTTCCCATAGTATCTGCAGAGTAATCAGACAGCCTAAACAACCTTATTTTAGTGTTTTCGTGTCTCACATTTATGTGCAAGTTAAACACAAGTATTTATTGTTATGGAACGTATCGAGACGAAACAAAATTTTGAGTTCTATTAAAAAGTGAACAAAAGGCGGCTCACTCATTCGTTTATTCTTTCAGATTATCTTCTTGTTCCAGTAAGCCTAAACAATCGTAGTTCAGTGTTTTCGTGTCTCACATTTATTTGCAAGTTAAACACAAGAATTTATTGTTATGTAAAGTATGGAGACGAAACAATAATTCGACAGTTCTATTAAAACGAGAACAAAAGATGGCGCACTCATTCATTGATTTTCCGGAGTATCTGCTGGTTCCAAAAGACCCAGAAAAACCATTAAAAAAAGAGTCAGCCTAAACAATCTTTTTTTGGTGTTTTCGTGTCTCACATTTATTTGCAAGTTAAGCACAAGAATTTATTGTTACGGAACGTATCGAGACGAAAAAAATTCGACAGTTCTAGTAAAATGAGAACAAATGAGGGCGCACTCATTCATTGATTTTCCGGAGTATCTGCTGGTTCCAAAAGACCCAGAAAAACCATTAAAAAAAGAGTCAGCCTAAACAACATTATTTTAGTGTTTTCGTGTCTCACATTTATTTGCAAGTTAATGAAACGTATTGAGACGAAAAAAAATCGACAGTTCTAGTAAAATGAGAACAAAAGATGGCGCACTCATTCATTGATTTTCCCATAGTATCTGCAGTGTAATCAGACAGCCTAAACAACATTATTTTAGTGTTTTCGTGTCTCACATTTAGTTGCAAGTTAATGAAACGTATTGAGACGAAAAAAATTCGACAGTTCTAGTAAAATGAGAACAAAAGATGGCGCACTCATTCATTGATTTTCCCATAGTATCTGCAGAGTAATCAGACAGCCTAAACAACATTATTTTAGTGTTTTCGTGTCTCACATTTATTTGCAACTTAATAAAACGTATTGAGACGAAAAAAATTCGACAGTTCTAGTAAAATGAGAACAAAAGAGGGCGCACTCATTCATTGATTTTCCCATAGTATCTGCAGAGTAATCAGACAGCCATTATTTTAGTGTTTTTATTATTTTAATAAACAACATTATTTTAGTGTTTTCGTGTCTCACATTTATTTGCAAGTTAATGAAACGTATTGAGACGAAAAAAATTCGACAGTTCTAGTAAAATGAGAACAAAAGATGGCGCACTGCTGGTTGCATAAGACCCTGCAAAACCATTAAAAAAAGAGTCAGCCTAAACAACCTTTTTTTGGTGTTTTCGTGTCTCACATTTATTTGCAAGTTAAGCACAAGAATTTAATGTTATGGAACGTATCGAGACGAAACAAAAATTTGAGTTCTACTAAAAAGTGAACAAAAGGCAGCTCACTCATTCGTTTATTCTTTCAGATTATCTTCTTGTTCCAGTAAGCCTAAACAATCGTAGTTCAGTGTTTTCGTGTCTCACATTTATTTGCAAGTACTTTGTTATGAACGTATCGAGGCGAAACAATAATTCGACAGTTCTATTAAAACGAGAACAAAAGATGGCGCACTCATTCGTTGATTTTCCGGAGTATCTGCTGGTTCCAAAAGACCCAGAAAAACCATTAAAAAAAGAGTCAGCCTAAACAACCTTTTTTTGGTGTTTTCGTGTCTCACATTTATTTGCAAGTTAAGCACAAGAATTTATTGTTATGGAACGTATCGAGACGAAAAAAATTCGACAGTTCTAGTAAAATGAGAACAAAAGAGGGCGCACTCATTCATTGATTTTCCCATAGTATCTGCAGAGTAATCAGACAGCCATTATTTTAGTGTTTTTATTATTATTTTAATAAACAACATTATTTTAGTGTTTTCGTGTCTCACATTTATTTGCAACGTATCGAGGCGAAACAATAATTCGACAGTTCTATTAAAACGAGAACAAAAGATGGCGCACTCATTCGTTGATTTTCCGGAGTATCTGCTGGTTCCAAAAGACCCAGAAAAACCATTAAAAAAAGAGTCAGCCTAAACAACCTTTTTTTGGTGTTTTCGTGTCTCACATTTATTTGCAAGTTAAGCACAAGAATTTATTGTTATGGAACGTATCGAGACGAAAAAAAATCGACAGTTCTAGTAAAATGAGAACAAAAGATGGCGCACTCATTCATTGATTTTCCCATAGTATCTGCAGTGTAATCAGACAGCCTAAACAACATTATTTTAGTGTTTTCGTGTCTCACATTTATTTGCAAGTTAATGAAACGTATTGAGACGAAAAAAATTCGACAGTTCTAGTAAAATGAGAACAAAAGATGGCGCACTCATTCATTGATTTTCCCATAGTATCTGCAGAGTAATCAGACAGCCTAAACAACATTATTTTAGTGTTTTCGTGTCTAACATTTATTTGCAAGTTAATGAAACGTATTGAGACGAAAAAAATTCGACAGTTCTAGTAAAATGAGAACAAAAGATGGCGCACTCAATCATTGATTTTCCCATAGTATCTGCAGAGTAATCAGACAGCCTAAACAACCTTATTTTAGTGTTTTCGTGTCTCACATTTATTTGCAAGTTAAGCACAAGAATTTATTGTTATGGAACGTATCGAGACGAAACAAAAATTTGAGTTCTACTAAAAAGTGAACATAAGGCGGCTCACTCATTCGTTTATTCTTTCAGATTATCTTCTTGTTCCAGTAAGCCTAATAAATCGTAGTTCAGTGTTTTCGTGTCTCACATTTATTTGCAAGTTAAACACAAGAATTTATTGTTATGGAACGTATTGAGACGAAAAAAATTCGACAGTTCTAGTAAAATGAGAACAAAAGATGGCGCACTCATTCATTGATTTTCCCATAGTATCTGCAGTGTAATCAGACAGCCTAAACAACATTATTTTAGTGTTTTCGTGTCTCACATTTATTTGCAAGTTAATGAAACGTATTGAGACGAAAAAAATTCGACAGTTCTAGTAAAATGAGAACAAAAGATGGCGCACTCAATCATTGATTTTCCCATAGTATCTGCAGAGTAATCAGACAGCCTAAACAACCTTATTTTAGTGTTTTCGTGTCTCACATTTATTTGCAAGTTAAGCACAAGAATTTATTGTTATGGAACGTATCGAGACGAAACAAAAATTTGAGTTCTACTAAAAAGTGAACATAAGGCGGCTCACTCATTCGTTTATTCTTTCAGATTATCTTCTTGTTCCAGTAAGCCTAATAAATCGTAGTTCAGTGTTTTCGTGTCTCACATTTATTTGCAAGTTAAACACAAGAATTTATTGTTATGGAACGTATTGAGACGAAAAAAATTCGACAGTTCTAGTAAAATGAGAACAAAAGATGGCGCACTCATTCATTGATTTTCCCATAGTATCTGCAGTGTAATCAGACAGCCTAAACAACATTATTTTAGTGTTTTCGTGTCTCACATTTATTTGCAACTTAATGAAACGTATTGAGACGAAAAAAATTCGACAGTTCTAGTAAAATGAGAACAAAAGATGGCGCACTCATTCATTGATTTTTCCATAGTATCTGCAGAGTAATCAGACAGCCTAAACAACCTTATTTTAGTGTTTTCGTGTCTCACATTTATTTGCAAGTTAAACACAAGAATTTATTGTTATGGAACGTATCGAGACGAAACAAAAATTTGAGTTCTACTAAAAAATTAACATAAGGCGGCTCACTCATTCGTTTATTCTTTCAGATTATCTTCTTGTTCCAGTAAGCCTAAAAAATCGTAGTTCAGTGTTTTCGTGTCTCACATTTATTTGCAAGTTAAACACAAGAATTTATTGTTATGGAACGTATCGAGACGAAAAAAATTCGACAGTTCTAGTAAAATGAGAACAAAAGATGGCGCACTCATTCATTGATTTTTCCATAGTATCTGCAGAGTAATCAGACAGCCTAAACAACCTTATTTTAGTGTTTTCGTGTCTCACATTTATTTGCAAGTTAAACACAAGAATTTATTGTTATGGAACGTATCGAGACGAAACAAAAATTTGAGTTCTACTAAAAAGTGAACATAAGGCGGCTCACTCATTCGTTTATTCTTTCAGATTATCTTCTTGTTCCAGTAAGCCTAAAAAATCGTAGTTCAGTGTTTTCGTGTCTCACAGTTATTTGTAAGTTAAACACAAGAATTTATTGTTATGGAACGTATTGAGACGAAAAAAATTCGACAGTTCTAGTAAAATGAGAACAAAAGATGGCGCACTCATTCATTGATTTTCCCATAGTATCTGCAGTGTAATCAGACAGCCTAAACAACATTATTTTAGTGTTTTCGTGTCTCACATTTATTTGCAACTTAATGAAACGTATTGAGACGAAAAAAATTCGACAGTTCTAGTAAAATGAGAACAAAAGATGGCGCACTCATTCATTGATTTTTCCATAGTATCTGCAGAGTAATCAGACAGCCTAAACAACCTTATTTTAGTGTTTTCGTGTCTCACATTTATTTGCAAGTTAAACACAAGAATTTATTGTTATGGAACGTATCGAGACGAAACAAAAATTTGAGTTCTACTAAAAAGTGAACATAAGGCGGCTCACTCATTCGTTTATTCTTTCAGATTATCTTCTTGTTCCAGTAAGCCTAAAAAATCGTAGTTCAGTGTTTTCGTGTCTCACATTTATTTGCAAGTTAAACACAAGAATTTATTGTTATGGAACGTATTGAGACGAAAAAAAATTCGACAGTTCTAGTAAAATGAGAACAAAAGATGGCGCACTCATTCATTGATTTTCCCATAGTATCTGCAGTGTAATCAGACAGCCTAAACAACATTATTTTAGTGTTTTCGTGTCTCACATTTAGTTGCAAGTTAATGAAACGTATTGAGACGAAAAAAATTCGACAGTTCTAGTAAAATGAGAACAAAAGATGGCGCACTCATTCATTGATTTTCCCATAGTATCTGCAGAGTAATCAGACAGCCTAAACAACATTATTTTAGTGTTTTCGTGTCTCACATTTATTTGCAAAATTTATTTTATGAAACGTATTGAGACGAAAAAAATTCGACAGTTCTAGTAAAATGAGAACAAAAGATGGCGCACTCATTCATTGATTTTTCCATAGTATCTGCAGAGTAATCAGACAGCCTAAACAACCTTATTTTAGTGTTTTCGTGTCTCACATTTATTTGCAAGTTAAACACAAGAATTTATTGTTATGGAACGTATCGAGACGAAACAAAAATTTGAGTTCTACTAAAAAGTGAACATGAGGCGGCTCACTCATTCGTTTATTCTTTCAGATTATCTTCTTGTTCCAGTAAGCCTAAAAAATCGTAGTTCAGTGTTTTCGTGTCTCACATTTATTTGCAAGTTAAACACAAGAATTTATTGTTATGGAACGTATCGAGACGAAAAAAATTCGACAGTTCTAGTAAAATGAGAACAAAAGATGGCGCACTCATTCATTGATTTTCCCAGAGTATCTGCTGGTTGCATAAGACCCTGGAAAACCATTAAAAAAACAGTCAGCCTAAACAACCTTATTTTAGTGTTTTCGTGTCTCACATTTATTTGCAAGTTAAGCACAAGAATTTATTGTTATGGAACGTATCGAGACGAAACAAAAATTCGACAGTTCTATTAAAAAATAAACAAAAGACGGGGAACTCGACCATTCATTTTCCAGATTATCTGCTTGTTCTGCGTGTCTCACATTTATTTGCAATTTAAGCACAAGAATTTATTGTAACGAAACGTATCAAAACAAAAAAAATTCGACTGTTCTCGTAAAATGAGAACAGAAGATGACGCAATCACTCATTGCTTTTTCCATAGTATCTGCAGAGTAATCAGACAGCCTAAACAACCTTATTTTAGTGTTTTCGTGTCTCACATTTATTTGCAAGTTAAGCACAAGAATTTATTGTTATGGAACGTATCGAGACGAAACAAAAATTTGAGTTCTACTAAAAAGTGAATATAAGGCGGCTCACTCATTCGTTTATTCTTTCAGATTATCTTCTTGTTCCAGTAAGCCTAAACATATTTGCAAGTTAAACACAAGAATTTATTGTTATGGAACGTATCGAGACGAAAAAAATTCGACAGTTCTAGTAAAATGAGAACAAAAGAGGCCGCACTCATTCATTGATTTTCCCATAGTATCTGCAGAGTAATCAGACAGCCATTATTTTAGTGTTTTTATTATTTTAATAAACAACATTATTTTAGTGTTTTCGTGTCTCACATTTATTTGCAAGTTAATGAAACGTATTGAGACGAAAAAAAATCGACAGTTCTAGTAAAATGAGAACAAAAGATGGCGCACTCATTCATTGATTTTCCCATAGTATCTGCAGTGTAATCAGACAGCCTAAACAACATTATTTTAGTGTTTTCGTGTCTGACATTTAGTTGCAAGTTAATGAAACGTATTGAGACGAAAAAAATTCGACAGTTCTAGTAAAATAAGAACAAAAGATGGCGCACTCATTCATTGATTTTCCCATAGTATCTGCAGAGTAATCAGACAGCCTAAACAACATTATTTTAGTGTTTTCGTGTCTCACATTTATTTGCAACTTAATGAAACGTATTGAGACGAAAAAAATTCGACAGTTCTAGTAAAATGAGAACAAAAGATGGCGCACTCATTCATTGATTTTTCCATAGTATCTGCAGAGTAATCAGACAGCCTAAACAACCTTATTTTAGTGTTTTCGTGTCTCACATTTATTTGCAAGTTAAACACAAGAATTTATTGTTATGGAACGTATCGAGACGAAACAAAAATTTGAGTTCTACTAAAAAGTGTACATAAGGCGGCTCACTCATTCGTATATTCTTTCAGATTATCTTCTTGTTCCAGTAAGCCTAAAAAATCGTAGTTCAGTGTTTTCGTGTCTCACAGTTATTTGTAAGTTAAACACAAGAATTTATTGTTATGGAACGTATTGAGACGAAAAAAATTCGACAGTTCTAGTAAAATGAGAACAAAAGATGGCGCACTCATTTATTGATTTTCCCATAGTATCTGCAGAGTAATCAGACAGCCTAAACAATATTATTTTAGTGTTTTCGTGTCTCACATTTATTTGCAACTTAATAAAACGTATTGAGACGAAAAAAATTCGACAGTTCTAGTAAAATGAGAACAAAAGATGGCGCACTCATTCATTGATTTTCCCATAGTATCTGCAGAGTAATCAGACAGCCTAAACAACCTTATTTTAGTGTTTTCGTGTCTCACATTTATTTGCAAGTTAAACACAAGAATTTATTGTTATGGAACGTATCGAGACGAAACAAAAATTTGAGTTCTACTAAAAAGTGTACATAAGGCGGCTCACTCATTCGTTTATTCTTTCAGATTATCTTCTTGTTCCAGTAAGCCTAAAAAATCGTAGTTCAGTGTTTTCGTGTCTCACATTTATTTGCAAGTTAAACACAAGAATTTATTGTTATGGAACGTATCGAGACGAAAAAAATTCGACAGTTCTAGTAAAATGAGATCAAAAGATGGCGCACTCATTCATTGATTTTCCCAGAGTATCTGCTGGTTGTATAAGACCCTGGAAAACCATTAAAAAAACAGTCAGCCTAAACAACCTTATTTTAGTGTTTTCGTGTCTCACATTTATTTGCAAGTTAAGCACAAGAATTTATTGTTATGGAACGTATCGAGACGAAACAAAAATTCGACAGTTCTATTAAAAAATAAACAAAAGACGGCGAACTCGACCATTCATTTTCCAGATTATCTGCTTGTTCTGCGTGTCTCACATTTATTTGCAATTTAAGCACAAGAATTTATTGTAACGAAACGTATCAAAACAAAAAAAATTCGACTGTTCTCGTAAAATGAGAACAAAAGATGGCGCAATCACTCATTGCTTTTCCCATAGTATCTGCAGAGTAATCAGACAGCCTAAACAACCTTGTTTTAGTGTTTTCGTGTCTCACATTTATTTGCAAGTTAAGCACAAGAATTTATTGTTATGGAACGTATCGAGACGAAACAAAAATTTGAGTTCTACTAAAAAGTGAATATAAGGCGGCTCACTCATTCGTTTATTCTTTCAGATTATCTTCTTGTTCCAGTAAGCCTAAACATATTTGCAAGTTAAACACAAGAATTTATTGTTATGGAACGTATCGAGACGAAAAAAATTCGACAGTTCTAGTAAAATGAGAACTTTCCTCTCTTTCTTTCAAGCGAACGGTCGTGTTTTTTTTGTGCGCACTGCGTTTTTGATAAATATTGGTAAACCGGTGTTTACATACTTTGTGAATTAAATCTTGTGAATCATAACAATCTTAAAGCCTAAACCGTATCGCTTCGCGAGTGCTGCGGTATATTTGGAATCGTATTAATAATTTGTCTAAATTCTATTCCAAGCATAGCTCAGCTCTGCTTCTTCCCCGGCTTATCTAAATTTTCTGCATTTCTCTTGTGCACTCTTTCAAAGCTCCCGCTTCGGCTTCTTGTTTGGCACAGTGGTTCAAGGTATTGTGTTTTTTAACTTTTTAAATATTAATTTGTGTCTTATTAAATAAAAAAAAAAATAATAAATAAAATGGAATTTAAACTGGTCTGTGCCATTAAGTCTTGCAACAAGACAATTTCCACATCCCAGCCTAGTATCCATTGCTGGTTATGTGAAAACGTCGTGCACGCCAAGTGTGCCGGTTTCACTGCATCAGTTTCGGATGCCATTTCCCGTAGGTCTGGGATACATTATTGTTGCGAAAATTGTCGTGCTGTGCAAGGCGAAATGAGGTCGTTCATGAGACAGACCAAAAATGGATTTAAAGAGCTGATCACTGGTTTTCGTAAAATCAATGACCAGCTCTGTGCGCTTGACACTCAATTTAGTGGCCTTCAGCTGCTAAATGAGTCCCCTAAGCGTAAGAAATCCGCTGTTTCTGATCCGCCTCAGCCTGCTCAGCCGACATTAATGTAGCCGCTTATATCTCTGGCCACCCCAAGGGCCTTAACTGAGAAAAATTTGTCAGAATTTCTCAGGGATAATGAGCAATTGTCCGATATGTCCGCCATGGCATCCCTTCAAGTGATGCCACAGGTCCTAGGGAACGAAACCCCCATTAGGGTCACCCAAAAGGGTATTCCACAGTCCGGACCACCGGCACCGACTGATGCTGCAGTTCTTGTACCTGCGACACCAAAACCCTTACAGGTGATTCCTCCATCGAAACATATATTTGTTTCTCGGCTTGCCCCTGATACTTCAGAGATTGATATCTCGGCTTATATCAAAGCCAAAACTAAAGCCGATATAAAGGTGGAGGACATACAAAAATTTAAATACAATTATACAAGGCGCACGTCTTCTTTCAAGATTCGTGTGCCCGCGCTGATGTTCAAGACGATTTGTTCTCCCAGTTTTTGGCCAGAGAATCTTTTCGTCCAAGAACATCAGCCTAGTTCCGTAAAAAAAAAGTTAATAAACCAGTGGGAGTGAGACTTCCCAATATCGGAATAACTGACCAACCCTCCACCTCTTCTTTGGCCACTAACCCAAAAAACTAATTTCCTCACTAACTCTTACCTATCAGAATACTAGGGGGCTACGTAGCAAACTCCCAAGCTATATTCTGATAGTTCTTTCTTTGCATCCCATATAATAGCATTTACAGAAACTTGGTTAAATCCGGAGATCTTTAGCTCCGAAGTTTTTCCAAGTAAGTACACCACTTTTAGACGGGATCGATCTCAGCGAAGAGGAGGTGGAGTCCTCATTTCGGTAGACTCCACTTTTGCTTCTGAAGAGGTGAAATCCCAAGAGTTTGGTGACATAGAATTTGTTTGCGTTAAAATCACTATGTCCGTGAAAGCTTTATACATTACATGTTCATATATACCTCCTATGTCTGAACCGCCCACATATTGGCAGCATTTGTCCGCTATTCGATACGTCTCTAATCTTATGACGGATCGTGACCAACTCGTAGCGGTGGGCGACTTTAATATCCCAGAATTAAAGTGGTCCAACGTCGATAACTCACCATCTTTGTCACTTATAACTTACCATGACTTCACCGCGGGCATGTTTGACATGTCCCTAGGTCAGATCAATCATGTTAGAAATTCGTTAGGTCGGCTCTTAGACTTATGTTTTGTATCTGATCCGGATGGTACCGCTCTCTCCAGAGCTTTTCCCCTTTCAGCCCCAGAGGATCCATATCACCCCACGCTGGAGGTCTCAATCGAAACCACTCCTGGTATCGATCAGTTGTCTCCGAGCGTGGTAAATAAGATTCGCTGTTTCCGTAAAGCTGATTTTCAGAAACTTAATAGCCTTATTGATACATTTGACTGGTCTGATATTCTGGCGTGCACTGATCTTAATGTCACTTTAGAAAAATTTTATTTTACTTTAAATAAATTTTTTGACTCATGTGTGCCTTGGAAATATCCGTCCGCTTCAACAAATCCTCCTTGGTTTACAAGGTGCCTCGCTAACTTAAAAAATAAAAAAATAAGCTTTTACTTAAATATAAAAAAACCTGCAGTAGTGTTGATTTCTCAAGATACTTACTAGCTCGGTCGAATTTTACCGTGCATAACGCTGAATGTTATAGGAATTATATTGACCGCTGCCGGATTCAATTTACTCAGGATCCAAAGCAGTTTTATAATTTTGTAAACACTAAGCGTAAACACGTATCTTTTTCACCCTGCTTACGTTTGAAAATTCTTCTGCGACTTCGGATCAGGCCATTGCCGATCTATTCGCAGAATTTTTTCAAACAACTTATTCTCCTCCTAAATTGACTGATCAGCCTTACGCATATAACATTCAAGCAGCAAATCTTATTTTCTGTCCGGTTTTTTCTGAGAACAACTTATTATCTGGTCTTTTAAGGGTAAAACCCATTTATTCGCCAGGCCCCGACGGAGTACCAGGGTGTGTGCTAAAATACTGCGCCAGGGCTCTGTGCACACCTCTTCTAAGACTTTTCAACTTATCTTTGGAAACCTCGATTTTTCCCCTTAAGTGGAAGGAATCATTTATAATTCCCCTACATAAAAAAGGGAAAAAGTCCGAGGCTGCCAACTACAGAGGCATCTCTAAGTTGTCGGCAATTCCAAAGTTATTTGAAAAATTAATTACCCCTCATTTGCAACACCTTTGCTCTTCGATTATCACTCCTTGTCAGCATGGCTTTATTAAGCGTCGCTCCACCACCACAAACTTATTGGAGTTGACATCCTTTGTCATAGATGGCTTTTGTAAGGGATATCAAACCGATGTAATTTACACAGACTTCAGCAAAGCATTTGATTCAGTTAATCACTCACTCTTGTTGAGTAAACTGAATATGCTGGGTTTTCCTAAAGACCTCTTAACGTGGATCTCCAGCTACCTAGATGGAAGGACACAAAGAGTCTTATTTAAAAACATACAGTCCCGTCTGGTCCGTGCTACATCCGGCGTCCCTCAAGGAAGTCATCTGGGCCCGTTATTATTTACGCTTTTTATAAACGACTTGCCCCCTGCTTTAACGAACTCTCTAGTTCTTATGTATGCAGATGATGTAATGCTTTGTCTTCAGTATAAATCCATCTCTGCCCAATGCAGTCTTCAGTCTGACCTTGATAACTTTCAAAAATGGTGTTTGGCTAATGATCTAATACTTAATGGATCAAAATGCAAGCATATGTCTTTTTATCGTTCTTGCCCTCTGCAAGCTACGTATTCCATTAATGGGATTGCCTTAGAAAAATTAACCCAGGTTAATGATCTCGGCATCCTATTAGACATAAAACTTAAATTTGCCGACCATATTTCCTTAATGGTTAATAAGGCTAAAGGAGTCCTTGGATTTATTAAAAGGTGGTCAAAAGAATTTAATGACCCCTATATAACCAAAACTTTATTCATTTCTTTGGTCCGTCCGATACTAGAGTACGGTTCATGTGTCTGGAGTCCCCAATATGGAGTACACAAGGACCGCATAGAATCCGTACAAAAGAACTTTTTAATATTTGCACTCAGAGGTCTATGCTGGGATGCAAATCTTCAGCTTCCATCCTACAGTAGCAGACTTTTACTTATCAACTTACCTAGCTTAACAAATCGTAGGACAATGCTCGGTGTAGTTTTTCTGCATAACCTTATTAACGGGGATGTAGATAGCCAGCATTTACTAACACGCTTAAATTTCAACATTCCTAATAGAAGGACTCGAAACTTTAGTCCTCTGTTCCTTAGCCGTTGTAGTTCGACATATGCACTGCATGATCCTTTTAGGGTATTATGTTCGAACTACAATGGTCTCTACTCTATTACATCTCTTTCCTGTCCCTCTAATTTAAAATATAGAATTTTAAATTTCCTTACTAACTCCTCTTAGCTTAACAAATTTCAATTAGCTTAATATGTACTAACAAATCGTTTCTCGAGCGCCCCTCGGTCGTCTGGGCCTCTAAGCTTTATGATGAATACAGGAATGCTAGCTGATGCTCTTATTGATGCACAAGCCATTTCCAAATTCTGAAAGACCGCGAAAAAAAAAAAAAAAAAAAAAAAAAGAGGGCGCACTCATTCATTGATTTTCCCATAGTATCTGCAGAGTAATCAGACAGCCATTATTTTAGTGTTTATATTATTTTAATAAACAACATTATTTTAGTGTTTTCGTGTCTCACATTTATTTGCAAGTTAATGAAACGTATATGATTATTGATGCACAAGCCATTTCCAAATTCTGAAAGACCGCGAAAAAAAAAAAAAAAAAAAAAAGAGGGCGCACTCATTCATTGATTTTCCCATAGTATCTGCAGAGTAATCAGACAGCCATTATTTTAGTGTTTTTATTATTTTAATAAACAACATTATTTTAGTGTTTTCGTGTCTCACATTTATTTGCAAGTTAATGAAACGTATTGAGACGAAAAAAAATCGACAGTTCTAGTAAAATTTGAACAAAAGATGGCGCACTCATTCATTGATTTTCCCATAGTATCTGCAGTGTAATCAGACAGCCTAAACAACATTATTTTAGTGTTTTCGTGTCTCACATTTATTTGCAAGTTAATGAAACGTATTGAGACGAAAAAAATTCCACAGTTCTAGTAAAATGAGAACAAAAGATGGCGCACTCAATCATTGATTTTCCCATAGTATCTGCAGAGTAATCAGACAGCCTAAACAACCTTATTTTAGTGTTTTCGTGTCTCACATTTATTTGCAAGTTAAGCACAAGAATTTATTGTTATGGAACGTATCGAGACGAAACAAAAATTTGAGTTCTACTAAAAAGTGAACATAAGGCGGCTCACTCATTCGTTTATTCTTTCAGATTATCTTCTTGTTCCAGTTAGCCTAAACAATCGTAGTTCAGCGTTTTCGTGTCTCACATTTATTTGCAAGTTAAACACAAGAATTTATTGTTATGTAACGTATCGAGACGAAACAATAATTCGACAGTTCTATTAAAACGAGAACAAAAGATGGCGCACTCAATCATTGATTTTCCGGAGTATCTGCTGGTTCCAAAAGACCCAGAAAAACCATTCAAAAAAGAGTCAGCCTAAACAACCTTTTTTTGGTGTTTTCGTGTCTCACATTTATTTGCAAGTTAAGCACAAGAATTTATTGTTATGGAACGTATCGAGACGAAACAAAAATTTGAGTTCTACTAAAAAGTGAACAAAAGGCAGCTCACTCGTTCGTTTATTCTTTCAGATTATCTTCTTGTTCCAGTAAAGTTAAACAATCGGAGTTCAGTGTTTTCGTGTCTCACATTTATTTGCAAGTTAAGCACAAGAATTTATTGTTATGGAACGTATCGAGACGAAACAATAATTCGACAGTTCTATTAAAACGAGAACAAAAGATGGCGCACTCAATCATTGATTTTCCGGAGTATCTGCTGGTTCCAAAAGACCCAGAAAAACCATTGAAAAAAGAGTCAGCCTAAACAACCTTTTTTTGGTGTTTTCGTGTCTCACATTTATTTGCAAGTTAAGCACAAGAATTTATTGTTATGGAACATATCGAGACGAAACAAAAATTTGAGTTCTACAAAAAAGTGAACAAAAGGCAGCTCACTCATTCGTTTATTCCTTCAGATTATCTTCTTGTTCCAGTAAGCCTAAACAATCGTAGTTCAGTGTTTTCGTGTCTCACATTTATTTGCAAGTTAAACACAAGAATTAATTGTTATGTAACGTATCGAGACGAAACAAACTTAGACAGTTCTATTTAAACTAGAACAAAAGATGGCGCACTCATTCATTGATTTTCCCAGAGTATCTGCTTGTTCCAAAAGACCCAGAAAGCCCATTAAAAAAACAGTCAGCCTAAACAACCTTATTTTAGTGTTTTCGTGTCTCACATTTATTTTCAAGTTAAGCACAAGAATTTATTGTTATGGAACGTATCGAGACGAAAAAAATTCAACAGTTCTAGTAAAATGAGAACAAAAGACAGACAGACAGCCTAATCAGACAGCCTAAACAACATTATTTTAGTGTTTTCGTGTCTCACATTTATTTGCAAGTTAATGAAACGTATTGAGACGAAAAAAATTCGACAGTTCTAGTAAAATGAGAACAAAAGATGGCGCACTCATTCATTGATTTTCCCATAGTATCTGCAGATTAATCAGACAGCCTAAACAACATTATTTTAGTGTTTTCGTGTCTCACATTTATTTGCAAGTTAATGAAACGTATTGAGACGAAAAAAATTCGACAGTTCTAGTAAAATGAGAACAAAAGATGGCGCACTCATTCATTGATTTTCCGGAGTATCTGCTGGTTCCAAAAGACCCAAAAAAACCATTAAAAAGGAGTCAGCCTAAACAAACTTTTTTTGGTGTTTTCGTGTCTCATATTTATTTGCAAGTTAAGCACAAGAATTTATTGTTATGGAACGTATACAAAAATTTGAGTTCTACTAAAAAGTGAACAAAAGGCAGCTCACTCATTCGTTTATTCTTTCAGATTATCTTCTTGTTCCAGTAAGCCTAAACAATCGTAGTTCAGTGTTTTCGTGTCTCACATTTATTTGCAAGTTAAACACAAGAATTATTTGTGATGTAACGTATCGAGACAAAAAAAATTCGACAGTTCTAGTAAAATGAGAACACAAGATGGCGCAATCACTCATTGCTTTTCCCATAGTATCTGCTGAGTAATCAGACAGCCTAAACAACCTTATTTTAGTGTTTTCGTTTCTCACAATTGTTTGCAAGTTAAGCACAAGAATTTATTGTTATGGAACGTATCGAAACGAAACAAAAATTTGAGTTCTACTAAAAAGTAAACAAAAGGCGGCTCACTCATTCGTTTATTCTTTCAGATTATCTTCTTGTTCCAGTAAGCCTAAACAATCGTAGTTCAGGGTTTTCGTGTCTCACATTTATTTTCAAGTTAAGCACAAGAATTTATTGTAACGAAACGTATCAAGACAAAAAAAATTCGACAGTTCTAGTAAAATGAGAACACAAGATGGCGCAATCACTCATTGCTTTTCCTATAGTATCTGCTGAGTAATCAGACAGCCTAAACAACCTTATTTTAGTGTTTTCGTGTCTCACATTTATTTGCAAGTTAAACAAAAGAATTTATTGTTATGTAACGTATCGAGACGAAACAAAAATTTGAGTTCTACTAAAAAGTGAACAAAAGGCGGCTCACTCATTCGTTTATTCTTTCAGATTATCTTCTTGTTCCAGTAAGCCTAAACAATCGTAGTTCAGTGTTTTCGTGTCTCACATTTATTTTCAAGTTAAGCACAAGAATTATTGTAACAAAACGTATCAAGACAAAAAAAATTCGACAGTTCTAGTAAAATGAGAACACAAGATGGCGCAATCACTCATTGCTTTTCCCATAGTATCTGCTGAGTAATCAGACAGCCTAAACAACCTTATTTTAGTGTTTTCGTTTCTCACAATTGTTTGCACGTTAAGCACAAGAATTTATTGTTATGGAACGTATCGAAACGAAACAAAAATTTGAGTTCTACTAAAAAGTAAACAAAAGGCGGCTCACTCATTCGTTTATTCTTTCAGATTATCTTCTTGTTCCAGTAAGCCTAAACAATCGTAGTTCAGTGTTTTCGTGTCTCACATTTATTTTCAAGTTAAACACAAGAATTAATTGTTATGTAACGTATCGAGACGAAACAAACTTAGACAGTTCTATTTAAACTAGAACAAAAGATGGCGCACTCATTCATTGATTTTCCCAGAGTATCTGCTGGTTCCAAAAGACCCAGAAAACCCATTAAAAAAACAGTCAGCCTAAACAACCTTATTTTAGTGTTTTCGTGTCTCACATTTATTTTCAAGTTAAGCACAAGAATTTATTGTTATGGAACGTATCGAGACGAAAAAAATTCGACAGTTCTAGTAAAATGAGAACAAAAGATGGCGCACTCATTCATTGATTTTCCCAGAGTATCTGCTGGTTCCAACAGACCCAGAAAACGCATTAAAAAAACAGTCAGCCTAAAGAACCTTATTTAAGTGTTTTCGTGTCTCACATTTATTTTCAAGTTAAGCACAAGAATTTATTGTTATGGAACGTATCGAGACGAAACAAAAATTCGACAGTTCTATTAAAAAATAAACAAAAGACGGCGAACTCGACCATTCATTTTCCAGATTATCTGCTTGTTCTGCGTGTCTCACATTTATTTGCAATTTAAGCACAAGAATTTATTGTAACGAAACGTATCAAAAAAAAAAATTCGACTGTTCTCGTAAAATGTATCTGCAGAGTAATCAGACAGCCTAAACAACCTTATTTTAGTGTTTTCGTGTCTCACATTTATTTGCAAGTTAAGCACAAGAATTTATTGTTATGGAACGTATCGAGACGAAACAAAAATTTGAGTTCTACTAAAAAGTGAATATAAGGCGGCTCACTCATTCGTTTATTCTTTCAGATTATCTTCTTGTTCCAGTAAGCCTAAACATATTTGCAAGTTAAACACAAGAATTTATTGTTATGGAACGTATCGAGACGAAAAAAATTCGACAGTTCTAGTAAAATGAGAACAAAAGAGGCCGCACTCATTCATTGATTTTCCCATAGTATCTGCAGAGTAATCAGACAGCCATTATTTTAGTGTTTTTATTATTTTAATAAACAACATTATTTTAGTGTTTTCGTGTCTCACATTTATTTGCAACTTAATAAAACGTATTGAGACGAAAAAAATTCGACAGTTCTAGTAAAATGAGAACAAAAGATGGCGCACTCATTCATTGATTTTCCCATAGTATCTGCAGAGTAATCAGACAGCCTAAACAACCTTATTTTAGTGTTTTCGTGTCTCACATTTATTTGCAAGTTAAACACAAGAATTTATTGTTATGGAACGTATCGAGACGAAACAAAAATTTGAGTTCTACTAAAAAGTGAATATAAGGCGGCTCACTCATTCGTTTATTCTTTCAGATTATCTTCTTGTTCCAGTAAGCCTAAACATATTTGCAAGTTAAACACAAGAATTTATTGTTATGGAACGTATCGAGACGAAAAAAATTCGACAGTTCTAGTAAAATGAGAACAAAAGATGGCGCACTCATTCATTGATTTTCCCAGAGTATCTGCTGGTTGCATAAGACCCTGGAAAACCATTAAAAAAACAGTCAGCCTAAACAACCTTATTTTAGTGTTTTCGTGTCTCACATTTATTTTCAAGTTAAGCACAAGAATTTATTGTTATGGAACGAATCGAGACGAAACAATAATTCGACAGTTCTATTAAAACGAGAACAAAAGATGGCGCACTCAATCATTGATTTTCCGGAGTATCTGCTGGTTCCAAAAGACCCAGAAAAACCATTGAAAAAAGAGTCAGCCTAAACAACCTTTTTTTGGTGTTTTCGTGTCTCACATTTATTTGCAAGTTAAGCACAAGAATTTATTGTTATGGAACGTATCGAGACGAAACAAAAATTTGAGTTCTACTAAAAAGTGAACAAAAGGCAGCTCACTCATTCGTTTATTCCTTCAGATTATCTTCTTGTTCCAGTAAGCCTAAACAATCGTAGTTCAGTGTTTTCGTGTCTCACATTTATTTTCAAGTTAAACACAAGAATTAATTGTTATGTAACGTATCGAGACGAAACAAACTTAGACAGTTCTATTTAAACTAGAACAAAAGATGGCGCACTCATTCATTGATTTTCCCAGAGTATCTGCTGGTTCCAAAAGACCCAGAAAACCCATTAAAAAAACAGTCAGCCTAAACAACCTTATTTTAGTGTTTTCGTGTCTCACATTTATTTTCAAGTTAAGCACAAGAATTTATTGTTATGGAACGTATCGAGACGAAAAAAATTCGACAGTTCTAGTAAAATGAGAACAAAAGATGGCGCACTCATTCATTGATTTTCCCAGAGTATCTGCTGGTTCCAACAGACCCAGAAAACGCATTAAAAAAACAGTCAGCCTAAAGAACCTTATTTAAGTGTTTTCGTGTCTCACATTTATTTTCAAGTTAAGCACAAGAATTTATTGTTATGGAACGTATCGAGACGAAACAAAAATTCGACAGTTCTATTAAAAAATAAACAAAAGACGGCGAACTCGACCATTCATTTTCCAGATTATCTGCTTGTTCTGCGTGTCTCACATTTATTTGCAATTTAAGCACAAGAATTTATTGTAACGAAACGTATCAAAACAAAAAAAATTCGACTGTTCTCGTAAAATGTATCAAAAGAGTAATCAGACAGCCTAAACAACCTTATTTTAGTGTTTTCGTGTCTCACATTTATTTGCAAGTTAAGCACAAGAATTTATTGTTATGGAACGTATCGAGACGAAACAAAAATTTGAGTTCTACTAAAAAGTGAATATAAGGCGGCTCACTCATTCGTTTATTCTTTCAGATTATCTTCTTGTTCCAGTAAGCCTAAACATCATTTATTTGCAAGTTAAACACAAGAATTTATTGTTATGGAACGTATCGAGACGAAAAAAATTCGACAGTTCTAGTAAAATGAGAACAAAAGATGGCCGCACTCATTCATTGATTTTCCCATAGTATCTGCAGAGTAATCAGACAGCCATTATTTTAGTGTTTTTATTATTTTAATAAACAACATTATTTTAGTGTTTTCGTGTCTCACATTTATTTGCAACTTTAATAAAACGTATTGAGACGAAAAAAATTCGACAGTTCTAGTAAAATGAGAACAAAAGATGGCGCACTCATTCATTGATTTTCCCATAGTATCTGCAGAGTAATCAGACAGCCTAAACAACCTTATTTTAGTGTTTTCGTGTCTCACATTTATTTGCAAGTTAAACACAAGAATTTATTGTTATGGAACGTATCGAGACGAAACAAAAATTTGAGTTCTACTAAAAAGTGAACATAAGGCGGCTCACTCATTCGTTTATTCTTTCAGATTATCTTCTTGTTCCAGTAAGCCTAAAAAATCGTAGTTCAGTGTTTTCGTGTCTCACATTTATTTGCAAGTTAAACACAAGAATTTATTGTTATGGAACGTATCGAGACGAAAAAAATTCGACAGTTCTAGTAAAATGAGAACAAAAGATGGCGCACTCATTCATTGATTTTCCCAGAGTATCTGCTGGTTGCATAAGACCCTGGAAAACCATTAAAAAACAGTCAGCCTAAACAACCTTATTTTAGTGTTTTCGTGTCTCACATTTATTTTCAAGTTAAGCACAAGAATTTATTGTTATGGAACGAATCGAGACGAAACAATAATTCGACAGTTCTATTAAAACGAGAACAAAAGATGGCGCACTCAATCATTGATTTTCCGGAGTATCTGCTGGTT
The DNA here is from genome assembly GCA_018153235.1 of Drosophila malerkotliana malerkotliana. Lineage (NCBI taxonomy): Eukaryota > Metazoa > Arthropoda > Insecta > Diptera > Drosophilidae > Drosophila > Drosophila malerkotliana. The sequence continues at coordinate 53,436 of JAECXV010000182.1, forward strand.
CCAAAGACCCAGAAAAACCATTGAAAAAAGAGTCAGCCTAAACAACCTTTTTTTGGTGTTTTCGTGTCTCACATTTATTTGCAAGTTAAGCACAAGAATTTATTGTTATGGAACGTATCGAGACGAAACAAAAATTTGAGTTCTACTAAAAAGTGAACAAAAGGCAGCTCACTCATTCGTTTATTCCTTCAGATTATCTTCTTGTTCCAGTAAGCCTAAACAATCGTAGTTCAGTGTTTTCGTGTCTCACATTTATTTTCAAGTTAAACACAAGAATTAATTGTTATGTAACGTATCGAGACGAAACAAACTTAGACAGTTCTATTTAAACTAGAACAAAAGATGGCGCACTCATTCATTGATTTTCCCAGAGTATCTGCTGGTTCCAAAAGACCCAGAAAACCCATTAAAAAACAGTCAGCCTAAACAACCTTATTTTAGTGTTTTCGTGTCTCACATTTATTTGCAAGTTAAGCACAAGAATTTATTATTATGGAACGTATCGAGACGAAAAAAATTCGACAGTTCTAGTAAAATGAGAACAAAAGATGGCGCACTCATTCATTGATTTTCCCAGAGTATTCTGCTGGTTCCAACAGACCCAGAAAACGCATTAAAAAACAGTCAGCCTAAAGAACCTTATTTAAGTGTTTTCGTGTCTCACATTTATTTTCAAGTTAAGCACAAGAATTTATTGTTATGGAACGTATCGAGACGAAACAAAAATTCGACAGTTCTATTAAAAAATAAACAAAAGACGGCGAACTCGACCATTCATTTTCCAGATTATCTGCTTGTTCTGCGTGTCTCACATTTATTTGCAATTTAAGCACAAGAATTTATTGTAACGAAACGTATCAAAACAAAAAAAATTCGACTGTTCTCGTAAAATGTATCTGCAGAGTAATCAGACAGCCTAAACAACCTTATTTTAGTGTTTTCGTGTCTCACATTTATTTGCAAGTTAAGCACAAGAATTTATTGTTATGGAACGTATCGAGACGAAACAAAAATTTGAGTTCTACTAAAAAGTGAACATAAGGCGGCTCACTCATTCGTTTATTCTTTCAGATTATCTTCTTGTTCCAGTAAGCCTAAACAAGTTTCTTTTTCATTTATTTGCAAGTTAAACACAAGAATTTATTGTTATGGAACGTATCGAGACGAAAAAAATTCGACAGTTCTAGTAAAATGAGAACAAAAGAGGGCGCACTCATTCATTGATTTTCCCATAGTATCTGCAGAGTAATCAGACAGCCATTATTTTAGTGTTTTTATTATTTTAATAAACAACATTATTTTAGTGTTTTCGTGTCTCACATTTATTTGCAACTTAATAAAACGTATTGAGACGAAAAAAATTCGACAGTTCTAGTAAAATGAGAACAAAAGATGGCGCACTCATTCATTGATTTTCCCATAGTATCTGCAGAGTAATCAGACAGCCTAAACAACCTTATTTTAGTGTTTTCGTGTCTCACATTTATTTGCAAGTTAAACACAAGAATTTATTGTTATGGAACGTATCGAGACGAAACAAAAATTTGAGTTCTACTAAAAAGTGAACATAAGGCGGCTCACTCATTCGTTTATTCTTTCAGATTATCTTCTTGTTCCAGTAAGCCTAAAACAATCGTAGTTCAGTGTTTTCGTGTCTCACATTTATTTGCAAGTTAAACACAAGAATTTATTGTTATGGAACGTATCGAGACGAAAAAAAATTCGACAGTTCTAGTAAAATGAGAACAAAAGATGGCGCACTCATTCATTGATTTTCCCAGAGTATCTGCTGGTTGCATAAGACCCTGGAAAACCATTAAAAAAACAGTCAGCCTAAACAACCTTATTTTAGTGTTTTCGTGTCTCACATTTATTTTCAAGTTAAGCACAAGAATTTATTGTTATGGAACGAATCGAGACGAAACAAAAATTCGACAGTTCTATTAAAACGAGAACAAAAGATGGCGCACTCAATCATTGATTTTCCCGGAGTATCTGCTGGTTCCAAAAGACCCAGAAAACCATTGAAAAAAGAGTCAGCCTAAACAACCTTTTTTTGGTGTTTTCGTGTCTCACATTTATTTGCAAGTTAAGCACAAGAATTTATTGTTATGGAACGTATCGAAACGAAACCAAAATTTGAGTTCTACTAAAAAGTGAACAAAAGGCGGCTCACTCATTCGTTTATTCTTTCAGATTATCTTCTTTTTCCAGTAAGCCTAAACAATCGTAGTTCAGTGTTTTCGTGTCTCACATTTATTTGCAAGTTAAACACAAGAATTTATTGTTATGTAACGAATCGAGACGAAACAAACTTAGACAGTTCTATTTAAACTAGAACAAAAGATGGCGCACTCATTCATTGATTTTCCCACAGTATCTGTGGTTCCAAAAGACCCAGAAAAACCATTAAAAAAACAGTCAGCCTAAACAACCTTATTTTAGTGTTTTCGTGTCTCACATTTATTTGCAAGTTAAGCACAAGAATTTATTGTTATGGAACGTATCGAGACGAAAAAAAAATTCGACAGTTCTAGTAAAATGAGAACAAAAGATGGCGCACTCATTCATTGATTTTCCCAGAGTATTTCTGGTTCCAACAGCCCAGAAAACGCATTAAAAAACAGTCAGCCTAAACAACCTTATTTAAGTGTTTTCGTGTCTCACATTTATTTGCAAGTTAAGCACAAGAATTTATTGTTATGTAACGTATCGAGACGAAACAAAATTTCGACAATTCTACTTAAAAATGAACAAAAGACGGCGAACTCAACCATTCATTTTCCAGATTATCTGCTTGTTCTGCGTGTCTCACATTTATTTGCAATTTAAGCACAAGAATTTATTGTAACAAAACGTATCAAAAAAAAAAATTCGACTGTTCTAACGTAAATGTATCTGCAGAGTAATCAGACAGCCTAAACAAGCTTATTTTAATGTTTTCGTGTCTCACATTTATTTGCAAGTTAAGCACAAGAATTTATTATTATGGAACGTATCGAGACGAAACAAAAATTTGAGTTCTACTAAAAAGTGAACATAAGGCGGCTCACTCATTCGTTTATTCTTTCAGATTATCTTCTTGTTCCAGTAAGCCTAAACAACGTGTTCTTTATTTGCAAGTTAAACACAAGAATTTATTGTAACAAAACGTATCAAGACAAAAAAAATTCGACAGTTCTAGTAAAATGAGAACAAAAGATGGCGCACTCATTCATTGATTTTCCCATAGTATCTGCAGAGTAATCAGACAGCCATTATTTTAGTGTTTTTATTATTTTAATAAACAACATTATTTTAGTGTTTTCGTGTCTCACATTTATTTGCAAGTTAATAAAACGTATTGAGACGAAAAAAATTCGACAGTTCGTAAAATGAGAACAAAAGATGGCGCACTCATTCATTGATTTTCCCATAGTATCTGCAGAGTAATCATACAGCCTAAACAACCTTATTTTAGTGTTTTCGTGTCTCACATTTATTTGCAAGTTAAACACAAGAATTTATTATTATGGAACGTATCGAGACGAAACAAAAATTTGAGTTCTACTAAAAAGTGAACATAAGGCGGCTCACTCATTCGTTTATTCTTTCAGATTATCTTCTTGTTCCAGTAAGCCTAAAAAATCGTAGTTCAGTGTTTTCGTGTCTCACATTTATTTGCAAGTTAAACACAAGAATTTATTGTTATGGAACGTATCGAGACGAAAAAAATTCGACAGTTCTAGTAAAATGAGAACAAAAGATGGCGCACTCATTCATTGATTTTCCCAGAGTATCTGCTGGTTGCATAAGACCCTGGAAAACCATTAAAAAAACAGTCAGCCTAAACAACCTTATTTTAGTGTTTTCGTGTCTCACATTTATTTTCAAGTTAAGCACAAGAATTTATTGTTATGGAACGTATCGAGACGAAACAAAAATTCGACAGTTCTAGTAAAATGAGAACAAAAGATGGCGCACTCATTCATTGATTTTCCCAGAGTATCTGCTGGTTGCATAAGACCCTGGAAAACCATTAAAAAAACAGTCAGCCTAAACAACCTTATTTTAGTGTTTTCGTGTCTCACATTTATTTGCAAGTTAAGCACAAGAATTTATTGTTATGGAACGTATCGAGACGAAACAAAAATTTGAGTTCTACTAAAAAGTGAACAAAAGGCGGCTCACTCATTCGTTTATTCTTTCAGATTATCTTCTTGTTCCAGTAAGCCTAAACAATCGTAGTTCAGTGTTTTCGTGTCTCACATTTATTTGCAAGTTAAACACAAGAATTTATTGTTATGTAACGTATCGAGACGAAACAAACTTAGACAGTTCTATTTAAACTAGAACAAAAGATGGCGCACTCATTCATTGATTTTCCCACAGTATCTGCTGTTCCAAAGACCCAGAAAGCCCATTAAAAAAACAGTCAGCCTAAACAACCTTATTTTAGTGTTTTCGTGTCTCACATTTATTTTCAAGTTAAGCACAAGAATTTATTGTTATGGAACGTATCGAGACGAAAAAAATTCAACAGTTCTAGTAAAATGAGAACAAAAGACGGCGCACTCATTCATTGATTTTCCCATAGTATCTGCAGAGTAATCAGACAGCCTAAACAACATTATTTTAGTGTTTTCGTGTCTCACATTTATTTGCAAGTTAAAAAAGAATTTATTGTTAATGAAACGTATTGAGACGAAAAAAAATTCAACAGTTCTAGTAAAATGAGAACAAAAGATGGCGCACTCATTCATTGATTTTCCCATAGTATCTGCAGAGTAATCAGACAGCCTAAACAACATTATTTTAGTGTTTTCGTGTCTCACATTTATTTGCAAGTTAATGAAACGTATTGAGACGAAAAAAATTCGACAGTTCTAGTAAAATGAGAACAAAAGATGGCGCACTCATTCATTGATTTTCCCAGAGTATCTGCTGGTTCCAAGCCCAAAAACATTAAAAAGGAGTCAGCCTAAACAAACTTATTTTGGTGTTTTCGTGTCTCACATTTATTTGCAAGTTAAGCACAAGAATTTATTGTTATGGAACGTATCGAGACGAAACAAAAATTTGAGTTCTACTAAAAAGTGAACATAAGGCGGCTCACTCATTCGTTTATTCTTTCAGATTATCTTCTTGTTCCAGTAAGCCTAAACAATCGTAGTTCAGTGTTTTCGTGTCTCACATTTATTTGCAAGTTAAACACAAGAATTTATTGTTATGTAACGTATCGAGACGAAAAAAAATTCGACAGTTCTAGTAAAATGAGAACAAAAGATGGCGCACTCATTCATTGATTTTCCCATAGTATCTGCAGAGTAATCAGACAGCCTAAACAACCTTATTTTAGTGTTTTCGTGTCTCACATTTATTTGCAAGTTAAGCACAAGAATTTATTGTTATGGAACGTATCGAGACGAAACAAAAATTTGAGTTCTACTAAAAAGTGAACAAAAGGCGGCTCACTCATTCGTTTATTCTTTCAGATTATCTTCTTGTTCCAGTAAGCCTAAACAATCGTAGTTCAGTGTTTTCGTGTCTCACATTTATTTGCAAGTTAAACACAAGAATTTATTGTTATGTAACGTATCGAGACGAAAAAAAATTCGACAGTTCTAGTAAAATGAGAACAAAAGATGGCGCACTCATTCATTGATTTTCCCATAGTATCTGCAGAGTAATCATACAGCCTAAACAACCTTATTTTAGTGTTTTCGTGTCTCACATTTATTTGCAAGTTAAGCACAAGAATTTATTGTTATGGAACGTATCGAGACGAAACAAAAATTTGAGTTCTACTAAAAAGTGAACAAAAGGCGGCTCACTCATTCGTTTATTCTTTCAGATTATCTTCTTGTTCCAGTAAGCCTAAACAATCGTAGTTCAGTGTTTTCGTGTCTCACATTTATTTGCAAGTTAAACACAAGAATTTATTGTTATGTAACGTATCGAGACGAAACAAACTTAGACAGTTCTATTTAAACTAGAACAAAAGATGGCGCACTCATTCATTGATTTTCCCACAGTATCTGCTGGTTCAAAGACCCAGAAAACCCATTAAAAAACAGTCAGCCTAAACAACCTTATTTTAATGTTTTCGTGTCTCACATTTATTTGCAAGTTAAGCACAAGAATTTATTATTATGGAACGTATCGAGACGAAAAAAATTCGACAGTTCTAGTAAAATGAGAACAAAAGATGGCGCACTCACTCATTGCTTTTCCCATAGTATCTGCAGAGTTCAATCAGACAGCCTAAACAACCTTATTTTAGTGTTTTCGTTTCTCACATTTATTTGCAAGTTAAGCACAAGAATTTATTGTTATGGAACGTATCGAGACGAAACAAAAATTTGAGTTCTACTAAAAAGTGAACAAAAGGCGGCTCACTCATTCGTTTATTCTTTCAGATTATCTTCTTGTTCCAGTAAGCCTAAACAATCGTAGTTCAGTGTTTTCGTGTCTCACATTTATTTGCAAGTTAAACACAAGAATTTATTGTTATGTAACGTATCGAGACGAAACAAACTTAGACAGTTCTATTTAAACTAGAACAAAAGATGGCGCACTCATTCATTGATTTTCCCATAGTGTCTGCAGAGTAATCAGACAGCCTAAACAACATTATTTTAGTGTTTTCGTGTCTCACATTTATTTGCAAGTTAAGCACAAGAATTTATTGCTATGGAACGTATCGAGACGAAACGAAAATTCGACAGTTCTACTAAAAAATAAACAAAAGACGGCGCACTCATCCATTCATTTTCCCAGATTATCTGCATTGTAATCATAAGCCTAAACAACATTATTTTAGTGTTTTCGTGTCTCACATTTATTTGCAAGTTAAGCACAAGAATTTATTGTAACAAAACGTATCAAGACAAAAAAAATTCGACAGTTCTAGTAAAATGAGAACAAAAGATGGCGCACTCATTCATTGATTTTCCCATAGTATCTGCAGAGTAATCAGACAGCCTAAACAACCTTATTTTAGTGTTTTCGTGTCTCACATTTATTTGCAAGTTAAGCACAAGAATTTATTGTTATGGAACGTATCGAGACGAAACAAAAATTTGAGTTCTACTAAAAAGTGAACATAAGGCGGCTCACTCATTCGTTTATTCTTTCAGATTATCTTCTTGTTCCAGTAAGCCTAAACAATCGTAGTTCAGTGTTTTCGTGTCTCACATTTATTTGCAAGTTAAACACAAGAATTTATTGTTATGGAACGTATCGAGACGAAAAAAATTCGACAGTTCTAGTAAAATGAGAACAAAAGATGGCGCACTCATTCATTGATTTTCCCATAGTATCTGCAGAGTAATCAGACAGCCTAAACAACATTATTTTAGTTTTTTTTTTACAATTATTTAGTGTTTTCGTGTCTCACATTTATTTGCAACTTAATAAAACGTATTGAGACGAAAAAAATTCGACAGTTCTAGTAAAATGAGAACAAAAGATGGCGCACTCATTCATTGATTTTCCCATAGTATCTGCAGAGTAATCAGACAGCCTAAACAACCTTATTTTAGTGTTTTCGTGTCTCACATTTATTTGCAAGTTAAGCACAAGAATTTATTGTTATGGAACGTATCGAGACGAAACAAAAATTTGAGTTCTACTAAAAAGTGAACATAAGGCGGCTCACTCATTCGTTTATTCTTTCAGATTATCTTCTTGTTCCAGTAAGCCTAAACAATCGTAGTTCAGTGTTTTCGTGTCTCACATTTATTTGCAAGTTAAACACAAGAATTTATTGTTATGGAACGTATCGAGACGAAAAAAATTCGACAGTTCTAGTAAAATGAGAACAAAAGATGGCGCACTCATTCATTGATTTTCCCATAGTATCTGCTGGGACCAGAAAAATTAAAAACAGACAGCCTAAACAACCTTATTTTAGTGTTTTCGTGTCTCACATTTATTTGCAAGTTAAGCACAAGAATTTATTGTTATGGAACGTATCGAAACGAAACAAAAATTTGAGTTCTACTAAAAGTTAACAAAAGGCGGCTCACTCATTCGTTTATTCTTTCAGATTATCTTCTTGTTCCAGTAAGCCTAAACAATCGTAGTTCAGTGTTTTCGTGTCTCACATTTATTTGCAAGTTAAACACAAGAATTTATTGTTATGGAACGTATCGAGACGAAACAAAATTTTGACAGTTTTACTAAAAATTGAACAAAAGACGGCGCACTCATTCATTGATTTTCCCAGAGTATCTGCTGGTTCCAAAAGACCCAGAAAACCATTAAAAAACAGTCAGCCTAAACAACCTTATTTTAGTGTTTTTGTGTCTCACAATTATTTGCAAGTTAAGCACAAGAATTTATTGTTATGGAACGTATCGAGACGAAACAAAAATTTGACAGTTCTACTAAAAAGTGAACAAAAGGCGGCTCACTCATTCGTTTATTTTTTCCAGATTATCTTCTTGTTCAAGTAAGCCTAAAAAATCGTAGTTCAGTGTTTTCGTGTCTCACATTTATTTGCAAGTTAAACACACGAATTTATTGTTATGTAACGTATCGAGACGAAACAAAAATTCGACAGTTCTATTAAAACGAGAACAAAAGATGGCGCACTCATTCATTGATTTTCCCATAGTATCTGCAGAGTAATCAGACAGCCTAAACAACCTTATTTTAGTGTTTTCGTGTCTCACATTTATTTGCAAGTTAAGCACAAGAATTTATTGTTATGGAACGTATCGAGACGAAACAAAAATTTGAGTTCTACTAAAAAGTGAACATAAGGCGGCTCACTCATTCGTTTATTCTTTCAGATTATCTTCTTGTTCCAGTAAGCCTAAACAATCGTAGTTCAGTGTTTTCGTGTCTCACATTTATTTGCAAGTTAAACACAAGAATTTATTGTTATGGAACGTATCGAGACGAAAAAAAATTCGACAGTTCTAGTAAAATGAGAACAAAAGATGGCGCACTCATTCATTGATTTTCCCATAGTATCTGCAGAGTAATCAGACTTATTTTTTTGTTTGTAATCAGAGCCTAAACAACATTATTTTAGTGTTTTCGTGTCTCACATTTATTTGCAAGTTAATAAAACGTATTGAGACGAAAAAAATTCGACAGTTCTAGTAAAATGAGAACAAAAGATGGCGCACTCATTCATTGATTTTCCCATAGTATCTGCAGAGTAATCATACAGCCTAAACAACCTTATTTTAATGTTTTCGTGTCTCACATTTATTTGCAAGTTAAACACAAGAATTTATTGTTATGGAACGTATCGAGACGAAACAAAAATTTGAGTTCTACTAAAAAGTGAACAAAAGGCGGCTCACTCATTCGTTTATTCTTTCAGATTATCTTCTTGTTCCAGTAAGCCTAAACAATCGTAGTTCAGTGTTTTCGTGTCTCACATTTATTTGCAAGTTAAACACAAGAATTTATTGTTATGGAACGTATCGAGACGAAAAAAAATTCGACAGTTCTAGTAAAATGAGAACAAAAGATGGCGCACTCATTCATTGATTTTCCCAGAGTATCTGTGGTTGCAAAGACCCTGGAAAACCATTAAAAAACAGTCAGCCTAAACAACCTTATTTTAGTGTTTTCGTGTCTCACATTTATTTGCAAGTTAAGCACAAGAATTTATTGTTATGGAACGTATCGAGACGAAACAAAAATTTGACAGTTCTACTAAAAAGTGAACAAAAAGGCGGCTCACTCATTCGTTTATTCTTTCAGATTATCTTCTTGTTCCAGTAAGCCTAAACAATCGTAGTTCAGTGTTTTCGTGTCTCACATTTATTTGCAAGTTAAACACAAGAATTTATTGTTATGTAACGTATCGAGACGAAACAAAAATTCGACAGTTCTAGTAAAATGAGAACAAAAGATGGCGCACTCATTCATTGATTTTCCCATAGTATCTGCAGAGTAATCAGACAGCCTAAACAACCTTATTTTAGTGTTTTCGTGTCTCACATTTATTTGCAAGTTAAGCACAAGAATTTATTGTTATGGAACGTATCGAGACGAAACAAAAATTTGAGTTCTACTAAAAAGTGAACATAAGGCGGCTCACTCATTCGTTTATTCTTTCAGATTATCTTCTTGTTCCAGTAAGCCTAAACAATCGTAGTTCAGTGTTTTCGTGTCTCACATTTATTTGCAAGTTAAACACAAGAATTTATTATTATGTAACGTATCGAGACGAAACAAAATTTCGACAATTCTACTTAAAAATGAACAAAAGACGGCGCACTCATTCATTGATTTTCCCAGAGTATCTGCTGGTTCCAAAAGACCCTGGAAAACCATTAAAAAAAACAGTCAGCCTAAACAACCTTATTTTAGTGTTTTTGTGTCTCACATTTATTTGCAAGTTAAGCACAAGAATTTATTGTTATGGAACGTATCGAGACGAAACAAAAATTTGAGTTCTACTAAAAAGTGAACATAAGGCGGCTCACTCATTCGTTTATTCTTTCAGATTATTTTCTTGTTCCAGTTAGCCTAAACAATCGTAGTTCCGTGTTTTCGTGTCTCACATTTATTTGCAAGTTAAACACAAGAATTTATTGTTATGAAACGTATCGAGACGAAAAAAATTCGACAGTTCTAGTAAAATGAGAACAAAAGATGGCGCACTCATTCATTGATTTTCCCATAGTATCTGCAGAGTAATCAGACAGCCTAAACAACATTATTTTAGTGTTTTCGTGTCTCACATTTATTTGCAAGTTAAGCACAAGAATTTATTGTTATGGAACGCATCGAAACGAAACAAAAATTTGAGTTCTACTAAAAAGTGAACAAAAGGCGGCTCACTCATTCGTTTATTCTTTCAGATTATCTTCTTGTTCCAGTAAGCCTAAACAATCGTAGTTCAGTGTTTTCGTGTCTCACATTTATTTGCAAGTTAAACACAAGAATTTATTGTTATGAAACGTATCGAGACGAAAAAAATTCGACAGTTCTAGTAAAATGAGAACAAAAGATGGCGCACTCATTCATTGATTTTCCCATAGTATCTGCAGAGTAATCAGACAGCCTAAACAACATTATTTTAGTGTTTTCGTGTCTCACATTTATTTGCAAGTTAAGCACAAGAATTTATTGTTATGGAACGTATCGAGACGAAACAAAAATTTGAGTTCTACTAAAAAGTGAACAAAAGGCGGCTCACTCATTCGTTTATTCTTTCAGATTATCTTCTTGTTCCAGTAAGCCTAAACAATCGTAGTTCAGTGTTTTCGTGTCTCACATTTATTTGCAAGTTAAACACAAGAATTTATTGTTATGGAACGTATCGAGACGAAACAATAATTTGACAGTTTTACTAAAAATTGAACAAAAGACGGCGCACTCATTCATTGATTTTCCCAGAGTATCTGCTGGTTGCATAAGACCCTGGAAAACCATTAAAAAAACAGTCAGCCTAAACAACCTTATTTTAGTGTTTTCGTGTCTCACATTTATTTGCAAGTTAAGCACAAGAATTTATTGTTATGGAACGTATCGAGACGAAACAAAAATTCGACAGTTCTATTTAAACTAGAACAAAAGATGGCGCACTCATTCATTGATTTGCCCAGAGTATCTGCTGGTTCCAAAAGACCCAGAAAAACCATTAAAAAAACAGTCAGCCTAAACAACCATATTTTAGTGTTTTCGTGTCTCACATTTATTTGCAAGTTTAGCACAAGAATTTATTGTTATGGAACGTATCGAGACGAAACAAAAATTTGAGTTCTACTAAAAAGTGAACATAAGGCGGCTCACTCATTCGTTTATTCTTTCAGATTATCTTCTTGTTCCAGTAAGCCTAAACAATCGTAGTTCAGTGTTTTCGTGTCTCCCATTTATTTGCAAGTTAAACACAAGAATTTATTGTTATGTAACGTATCGAGACGAAAAAAATTCGACAGTTCTAGTAAAATGAGAACAAAAGATGGCGCACTCATTCATTGATTTTCCCATAGTATCTGCAGAGTAATCAGACAGCCTAAACACAAGAATTTATTGTTATGGAACGTATCGAGACGAAACAAAAATTTGAGTTCAACTAAAAAGTGAACATAAGGCGGCTCACTCATTCGTTTATTCTTTCAGATTATCTTCTTGTTCCAGTAAGCCTAAACAATCGTAGTTCAGTGTTTTCGTGTCTCCCATTTATTTGCAAGTTAAACACAAGAATTTATTGTTATGTAACGTATCGAGACGAAAAAAATTCGACAGTTCTAGTAAAATGAGAACAAAAGATGGCGCACTCATTCATTGATTTTCCCATAGTATCTGCAAGACCGTAAATCAGACAGCCTAAACAACCTTATTTTAGTGTTTTCGTGTCTCACATTTATTTGCAAGTTAAGCACAAGAATTTATTGTTATGGAACGTATCGAGACGAAACAAAAATTTGAGTTCTACTAAAAAGTGAACAAAAGGCGGCTCACTCATTCGTTTATTCTTTCAGATTATCTTCTTGTTCCAGTAAGCCTAAACAATCGTAGTTCAGTGTTTTCGTGTCTCACATTTATTTGCAAGTTAAACACAAGAATTTATTGTTATGAAACGTATCGAGACGAAAAAAATTCGACAGTTCTAGTAAAATGAGAACAAAAGATGGCGCACTCATTCATTGATTTTCCCATAGTATCTGCAGAGTAATCAGACAGCCTAAACAACCTTATTTTAGTGTTTTCGTGTCTCACATTTATTTGCAAGTTAAGCACAAGAATTTATTGTTATGGAACGTATCGAGACGAAACAAAAATTTGAGTTCTACTAAAAAGTGAACAAAAGGCGGCTCACTCATTCGTTTATTCTTTCAGATTATCTTCTTGTTCCAGTAAGCCTAAACAATCGTAGTTCAGTGTTTTCGTGTCTCACATTTATTTGCAAGTTAAACACAAGAATTTATTGTTATGGAACGTATCGAGACGAAACAAAATTTTGACAGTTCTATACTAAAATAGAACAAAAGACGGCGTACTCATTCATTGATTTTCCCAGAGTATCTGCAGAGTAAGCAGACAGCCTAAACAACCTTATTTTAGTGTTTTCGTGTCTCACATTTATTTGCAAGTTAAGCACAAGAATTTATTGTTATGGAACGTATCGAGACGAAAAAAATTCGACAGTTCTAGTAAAATGAGAACAAAAGATGGCGCACTCACTCATTGATTTTCCCATAGTATCTGCAGAGTAATCAGACAGCCTAAACAACCTTATTTTAGTGTTTTCGTGTCTCACATTTATTTGCAAGTTAAGCACAAGAATTTATTGTTATGGAACGTATCGAGACGAAACAAAAATTTGAGTTCTACTAAAAAGTGAACATAAGGCGGCTCACTCATTCGTTTATTCTTTCAGATTATCTTCTTGTTCCAGTAAGCCTAAACAATCGTAGTTCTGTGTTTACGTGTCTCACATTTATTTGCAAGTTAAACACAAGAATTTATTGTTATGGAACGTATCGAGACGAAAAAAATTCGACAGTTCTAGTAAAATGAGAACAAAAGATGGCGCACTCATTCATTGATTTTCCCAGAGTATCTGCTGGTTGCATAAGACCCTGGAAAACCATTAAAAAACAGTCAGCCTAAACAACCTTATTTTAGTGTTTTCGTGTCTCACATTTATTTGCAAGTTAAGCACAAGAATTTATTGTTATGGAACGTATCGAGACGAAACAAAAATTCGACAGTTCTACTAAAAAAGTAAACAAAAGGCGGCGCACTCATTCGTTTATTTTTCCAGATTATCTGCTTGTTTCAGTAGCCTAAAAATTAGTTCAGTGTTTTCGTGTCTCACATTTATTTGCAAGTTAAACACAAGAATTTATTGTAATGAAACGTATCGAGACGAAAAAAAATTCGACAGTTCTAGTAAAATGAGAACAAAAGATGGCGCACTCATTCATTGATTTTCCCATAGTATCTGCAGAGTAATCAGACAGCCTAAACAACCTTATTTTAGTGTTTTCGTGTCTCACATTTATTTGCAAGTTAAACACAAGAATTTATTGTTATGGAACGTATCGAGACGAAACAAAAATTTGAGTTCTACTAAAAAGTGAACATAAGGCGGCTCACTCATTCGTTTATTCTTTCAGATTATCTTCTTGTTCCAGTAAGCCTAAACAATCGTAGTTCAGTGTTTTCGTGTCTCCCATTTATTTGCAAGTTAAACACAAGAATTTATTGTTATGGAACGTTTCGAGACGAAACAAAATTCGACAGTTCTATTAAAACGAGAACAAAAGATGGCGCACTCATTCATTGATTTTCCCAGAGTATCTGCTGGTTCCAAAAGACCCAGAAAAACCATTAAAAAAAGAGTCAGCCTAAACAACCTTATTTTAGTGTTTTCGTGTCTCACATTTATTTGCAAGTTAAGCACAAGAATTTATTGTTATGGAACGTATCGAGACGAAACAAAAATTTGAGTTCTACTAAAAAGTGAACAAAAGGCGGCTCACTCATTCGTTTATTCTTTCAGATTATCTTCTTGTTCCAGTAAGCCTAAACAATCGTAGTTCAGTGTTTTCGTGTCTCCCATTTATTTGCAAGTTAAACACAAGAATTTATTGTTATGTAACGTATCGAGACGAAAAAAATTCGACAGTTCTAGTAAAATGAGAACAAAAGATGGCGCAATCACTCATTGCTTTTCCCATAGTATCTGCAGAGTAATCAGACAGCCTAAACAACCTTATTTTAGTGTTTTCGTGTCTCACATTTATTTGCAAGTTAAGCACAAGAATTTATTGTTATGGAACGTATCGAAACGAAACAAAAATTTGAGTTCTACTAAAAAGTGAACAAAAGGCGGCTCACTCATTCGTTTATTCTTTCAGATTATCTTCTTGTTCCAGTAAGCCTAAACAATCGTAGTTCAGTGTTTTCGTGTCTCACATTTATTTGCAAGTTAAGCACAAGAATTTATTGTAATGAAACGTATCGAGACGAAAAAAATTCGACAGTTCTAGTAAAATGGGAACAAAAGATGGCGCAATCACTCATTGCTTTTCCCATAGTATCTGCAGAGTAATCAGACAGCCTAAACAACCTTATTTTAGTGTTTTCGTGTCTCACATTTATTTGCAAGTTAAACACAAGAATTTATTGTTATGGAACGTATCGAGACGAAACAAAAATTTGAGTTCTACTAAAAAGTGAACAAAAGGCGGCTCACTCATTCGTTTATTCTTTCAGATTATCTTCTTGTTCCAGTAAGCCTAAACAATCGTAGTTCAGTGTTTTCGTGTCTCACATTTATTTGCAAGTTAAACACAAGAATTTATTGTTATGGAACGTATCGAGACGAAAAAAATTCGACAGTTCTAGTAAAATGGGAACAAAAGATGGCGCAATCAATCATTGCTTTTCCCATAGTATCTGCAGAGTAATCAGACAGCCTAAACAACCTTATTTTAGTGTTTTCGTGTCTCACAATTATTTGCAAGTTAAGCACAAGAATTTATTGTTATGGAACGTATCGAAACGAAACAAAAATTTGAGTTCTACTAAAAGTTAACAAAAGGCGGCTCACTCATTCGTTTATTCTTTCAGATTATCTTCTTGTTCAAGTAAGCCTAAAAAATCGTAGTTCAGTGTTTTCGTGTCTCACATTTATTTGCAAGTTAAACACAAGAATTTATTGTTATGGAACGTATCGAGACGAAACAAACTTAGACAGTTCTATTTAAACTAGAACAAAAGATGGCGCACTCATTCATTGATTTGCCCAGAGTATCTGCTGGTAAACAGTCAGCCTAAACAAGCTTATTTTAGTGTTTTCGTGTCTCACATTTATTTGCAAGTTAAGCACAAGAATTTATTGTTATGGAACGTATCGAGACGAAAAAAAATTCGACAGTTCTAGTAAATTGAGAACAAAAGATGGCGCACTCATTCATTGATTTTCCCAGAGTATCTGCTGGTTCCAACAGACCCAGAAAACCCATTAAAAAAACAGTCAGCCTAAACAACCTTATTTTAGTGTTTTCGTGTCTCACATTTATTTGCAAGTTAAGCACAAGAATTTATTGTTATGGAACGTATCGAAACGAAACAAAAATTTGAGTTCTACTAAAAAGTGAACAAAAGGCGGCTCACTCATTCGTTTATTCTTTCAGATTATCTTCTTGTTCCAGTAAGCCTAAACAATCGTAGTTCAGTGTTTTCGTGTCTCACATTTATTTGCAAGTTAAACACAAGAATTTATTGTTATGTAACGTATCGAGACGAAAAAAAATTCGACAGTTCTAGTAAAATGAGAACAAAAGATGGCGCACTCATTCATTGCTTTTCCCATAGTATCTGCAGAGTAATCAGACAGCCTAAACAACCTTATTTTAGTGTTTTCGTGTCTCACATTTATTTGCAAGTTAAGCACAAGAATTTATTGTTATGGAACGTATCGAAACGAAACAAAAATTTGAGTTCTACTAAAAAAGTGAACAAAAGGCGGCTCACTCATTCGTTTATTCTTTCAGATTATCTTCTTGTTCCAGTAAGCCTAAACAATCGTAGTTCAGTGTTTTCGTGTCTCACATTTACTTTGCAAGTTAAGCACAAGAATTTATTGTAATGAAACGTATCGAGACGAAAAAAAATTCGACAGTTCTAGTAAAATGAGAACAAAAGATGGCGCACTCATTCATTGCTTTTCCCATAGTATCTGCTGAGTAATCAGACAGCCTAAACAACCTTATTTTAGTGTTTTCGTGTCTCACATTTATTTGCAAGTTAAACAAAAGAATTTATTGTTATGTAACGTATCGAGACGAAACAAAAATTTGAGTTCTACTAAAAAGTGAACAAAAGGCGGCTCACTCATTCGTTTATTCTTTCAGATTATCTTCTTGTTCCAGTAAGCCTAAACAATCGTAGTTCAGTGTTTTCGTGTCTCACATTTATTTGCAAGTTAAGCACAAGAATTTATTGTAATGAAACGTATCGAGACGAAAAAAAAATTCGACAGTTCTAGTAAAATGAGAACAAAAGATGGCGCACTCATTCATTGATTTTCCCATAGTATCTGCAGAGTAATCAGACAGCCTAAACAACCTTATTTTAGTGTTTTCGTGTCTCACATTTATTTGCAAGTTAAGCACAAGAATTTATTGTTATGTAACGTATCGAGACGAAACAAAAATTTGAGTTCTACTAAAAAGTGAACAAAAGGCGGCTCACTCATTCGTTTATTCTTTCAGATTATCTTCTTGTTCCAGTAAGCCTAAACAATCGTAGTTCAGTGTTTTCGTGTCTCACATTTATTTGCAAGTTAAACACAAGAATTTATTGTTATGGAACGTTTCGAGAAGAAACAAAATTTGACAGTTCAATTAAAACGAGAACAAAAGATGGCGCACTCATTCATTGATTTTCCCAGAGTATCTGCTGGTTCCAAAAGACCCAGAAAACCCATTAAAAAAACAGTCAGCCTAAACAACCTTATTTTAGTGTTTTCGTGTCTCACATTTATTTTCAAGTTAAGCACAAGAATTTATTGTTATGGAACGTATCGAGACGAAAAAAATTCGACAGTTCTAGTAAAATGAGAACAAAAGATGGCGCACTCATTCATTGATTTTCCCAGAGTATCTGCTGGTTCCCAGACCCAGAAAACCCATTAAAAAACAGTCAGCCTAAACAACCTTATTTTAGTGTTTTCGTTTCTCACATTTATTTGCAAGTTAAGCACAAGAATTTATTGTTATGGAACGTATCGAAACGAAACAAAAATTTGAGTTCTACTAAAAAGTAAACAAAAGGCGGCTCACTCATTCGTTTATTCTTTCAGATTATCTTCTTGTTCCAGTAAGCCTAAACAATCGTAGTTCAGTGTTTTCGTGTCTCACATTTATTTGCAAGTTAAACACAAGAATTTATTGTTATGTAACGTATCGAGACGAAACAAACTTAGACAGTTCTATTTAAACTAGAACAAAAGATGGCGCACTCATTCATTGATTTTCCCAGAGTATCTGCTGGTTCCAACAGACCCAGAAAACGCATTAAAAAACAGTCAGCCTAAACAACCTTATTTTAATGTTTTCGTGTCTCACATTTATTTGCAAGTTAAGCACAAGAATTTATTATTATGGAACGTATCGAGACGAAAAAAATTCGACAGTTCTAGTAAAATGAGAACAAAAGATGGCGCAATCACTCATTGCTTTTCCCATAGTATCTGCTGGTTCCAACAGACCCAGAAAACCCATTAAAAAAACAGTCAGCCTAAACAACCTTATTTTAGTGTTTTCGTGTCTCACATTTATTTGCAAGTTAAGCACAAGAATTTATTGTTATGGAACGTATCGAGACGAAACAAAAATTTGAGTTCTACTAAAAAGTGAACATAAGGCGGCTCACTCATTCGTTTATTCTTTCAGATTATCTTCTTGTTCCAGTAAGCCTAAACAATCGTAGTTCAGTGTTTTCGTGTCTCACATTTATTTGCAAGTTAAGCACAAGAATTTATTATTATGGAACGTATCGAGACGAAAAAAATTCGACAGTTCTAGTAAAATGAGAACAAAAGATGGCGCAATCACTCATTGCTTTTCCCATAGTATCTGCAGAGTAATCAGACAGCCTAAACAACCTTATGTTAGTGTTTTCGTTTCTCACAATTATTTGCAAGTTAAGCACAAGAATTTATTGTTATGGAACGTATCGAGACGAAACAAAAATTTGAGTTCTACTAAAAAGTGAACATAAGGCGGCTCACTCATTCGTTTATTCTTTCAGATTATCTTCTTGTTCCAGTAAGCCTAAACAATCGTAGTTCAGTGTTTTCGTGTCTCACATTTATTTTCAAGTTAAACACAAGAATTAATTGTTATGTAACGTATCGAGACGAAACAAACTTAGACAGTTCTATTTAAACTAGAACAAAAGATGGCGCACTCATTCATTGATTTTCCCAGAGTATCTGCTGGTTCCAACAGACCCAGAAAACCCATTAAAAAAACAGTCAGCCTAAACAACCTTATTTTAGTGATTTCGTTTCTCACAATTGTTTGCAAGTTAAGCACAAGAATTTATTGTTATGGAACGTATCGAGACGAAACAAAAATTTGAGTTCTACTAAAAAGTGAACATAAGGCGGCTCACTCATTCGTTTATTCTTTCAGATTATCTTCTTGTTCCAGTAAGCCTAAACAATCGTAGTTCAGTGTTTTCGTGTCTCACATTTATTTGCAAGTTAAACACAAGAATTAATTGTTATGTAACGTATCGAGACGAAACAAACTTAGACAGTTCTATTTAAACTAGAACAAAAGATGGCGCACTCATTCATTGATTTTCCCAGAGTATCTGCTGGTTCCAAAAGACCCAGAAAACCCATTAAAAAAACAGTCAGCCTAAACAACCTTATTTTAGTGTTTTCGTGTCTCACATTTATTTTCAAGTTAAGCACAAGAATTTATTGTTATGGAACGTATCGAGACGAAAAAAATTCGACAGTTCTAGTAAAATGAGAACAAAAGATGGCGCACTCATTCATTGATTTTCCCAGAGTATCTGCTGGTTCCAACAGACCCAGAAAACCCATTAAAAAAACAGTCAGCCTAAACAACCTTATTTTAGTGATTTCGTTTCTCACAATTGTTTGCAAGTTAAGCACAAGAATTTATTGTTATGGAACGTATCGAAACGAAACAAAAATTTGAGTTCTACTAAAAAGTAAACAAAAGGCGGCTCACTCATTCGTTTATTCTTTCAGATTATCTTCTTGTTCCAGTAAGCCTAAACAATCGTAGTTCAGTGTTTTCGTGTCTCACATTTATTTTCAAGTTAAACACAAGAATTAATTGTTATGTAACGTATCGATACGAAACAAACTTAGACAGTTCTATTTAAACTAGAACAAAAGATGGCGCACTCATTCATTGATTTTCCCAGAGTATCTGCTGGTTCCAACAGACCCAGAAAACGCATTAAAAAAACAGTCAGCCTAAAGAACCTTATTTTAGTGTTTTCGTGTCTCACATTTATTTTCAAGTTAAGCACAAGAATTTATTGTTATGGAACGTATCGAGACGAAACAAAAATTCGACAGTTCTATTAAAAAATAAACAAAAGACGGCGAACTCGACCATTCATTTTCCAGATTATCTGCTTGTTCTGCGTGTCTCACATTTATTTGCAATTTAAGCACAAGAATTTATTGTAACGAAACGTATCAAAACAAAAAAAATTCGACTGTTCTCGTAAAATGAGAACAAAAGATGGCGCACTCATTCATTGATTTTTCCATAGTATCTGCAGAGTAATCAGACAGCCTAAACAACCTTATTTTAGTGTTTTCGTGTCTCACATTTATTTGCAAGTTAAACACAAGAATTTATTGTTATGGAACGTATCGAGACGAAACAAAAATTTGAGTTCTACTAAAAAGTGAACATAAGGCGGCTCACTCATTCGTTTATTCTTTCAGATTATCTTCTTGTTCCAGTAAGCCTAAACAATTTTTTTTTCGGTCACATTTATTTGCAAGTTAAACACAAGAATTTATTGTTATGGAACGTATCGAGACGAAAAAAAATTCGACAGTTCTAGTAAAATGAGAACAAAAGAGGGCGCACTCATTCATTGATTTTCCCATAGTGTCTGCAGAGTAATCAGACAGCCATTATTTTAGTGTTTTTATTATTTTAATAAACAACATTATTTTAGTGTTTTTGTGTCTCACATTTATTTGCAAGTTAAGAAATTTGAGAACGTATTGAGACGAAAAAAAATCGACAGTTCTAGTAAAATGAGAACAAAAGATGGCGCACTCATTCATTGATTTTCCCATAGTATCTGCAGTGTAATCAGACAGCCTAAACAACATTATTTTAGTGTTTTCGTGTCTCACATTTATTTGCAAGTTAATGAAACGTATTGAGACGAAAAAAATTCGACAGTTCTAGTAAAATGAGAACAAAAGATGGCGCACTCATTCATTGATTTTCCCATAGTATCTGCAGAGTAATCAGACAGCCTAAACAACATTATTTTAGTGTTTTCGTGTCTCACATTTATTTGCAACTTAATAAAACGTATTGAGACGAAAAAAATTCGACAGTTCTAGTAAAATGAGAACAAAAGATGGCGCACTCATTCATTGATTTTTCCATAGTATCTGCAGAGTAATCAGACAGCCTAAACAACATTATTTTAGTGTTTTCGTGTCTCACATTTATTTGCAAGTTAAACACAAGAATTTATTGTTATGGAACGTATCGAGACGAAACAAAAATTTGAGTTCTACTAAAAAGTGAACATAAGGCGGCTCACTCATTCGTTTATTCTTTCACATTATCTTCTTGTTCCAGTAAGCCTAAAAAATCGTAGTTCAGTGTTTTCGTGTCTCACATTTATTTGCAAGTTAAACACAAGAATTTATTGTTATGGAACGTATTGAGACGAAAAAAATTCGACAGTTCTAGTAAAATGAGAACAAAAGATGGCGCACTCATTTAATGATTTTCCCATAGTATCTGCAGAGTAATCAGACAGCCTAAACAACATTATTTTAGTGTTTTCGTGTCTCACATTTATTTGCAACTTAATAAAACGTATTGAGACGAAAAAAATTCGACAGTTCTAGTAAAATGAGAACAAAAGATGGCGCACTCATTCATTGATTTTCCCATAGTATCTGCAGAGTAATCAGACAGCCTAAACAACATTATTTTAGTGTTTTCGTGTCTCACATTTATTTGCAAGTTAAACACAAGAATTTATTGTTATGGAACGTACCGAGACGAAACAAAAATTTGAGTTATACTAAAAAGTGAACATAAGGCGGCTCACTCATTCGTTTATTCTTTCACATTATCTTCTTGTTCCAGTAAGCCTAAAAAATCGTAGTTCAGTGTTTTCGTGTCTCACATTTATTTGCAAGTTAAACACAAGAATTTATTGTTATGGAACGTATTGAGACGAAAAAAATTCGACAGTTCTAGTAAAATGAGAACAAAAGATGGCGCACTCATTCATTGATTTTCCCATAGTATCTGCTGGTTGCATAAGACCCTGGAAAACCATTAAAAAAACAGTCAGCCTAAACAACCTTATTTTAGTGTTTTCGTGTCTCACATTTATTTGCAAGTTAAGCACAAGAATTTATTGTTATGGAACGTATCGAGACGAAACAAAAATTCGACAGTTCTATTAAAAAATAAACAAAAGACGGCGAACTCGACCATTCATTTTCCAGATTATCTGCTTGTTCTGCGTGTCTCACATTTATTTGCAATTTAAGCACAAGAATTTATTGTAACGAAACGTATCAAAACAAAAAAAATTCGACTGTTCTCGTAAAATGAGAACAAAAGATGGCGCAATCACTCATTGCTTTTCCCATAGTATCTGCAGAGTAATCAGACAGCCTAAACAACCTTGTTTTAGTGTTTTCGTGTCTCACATTTATTTGCAAGTTAAGCACAAGAATTTATTGTTATGGAACGTATCGAGACGAAACAAAAATTTGAGTTCTACTAAAAAGTGAATATAAGGCGGCTCACTCATTCGTTTATTCTTTCAGATTATCTTCTTGTTCCAGTAAGCCTAAACATTATTTGCAAGTTAAACACAAGAATTTATTGTTATAGAACGTATCGAGACGAAAAAAAATTCGACAGTTCTAGTAAAATGAGAACAAAAGATGGCGCACTCATTCATTGATTTTCCCAGAGTATCTGCTGGTTGCATAAGACCCTGGAAAACCATTAAAAAAACAGTCAGCCTAAACAACCTTATTTTAGTGTTTTCGTGTCTCACATTTATTTGCAAGTTAAGCACAAGAATTTATTGTTATGGAACGTATCGAGACGAAACAAAAATTCGACAGTCCTATTAAAAAATAAACAAAAGACGGCGAACTCGACCATTCATTTTCCAGATTATCTGCTTGTTCTGCGTGTCTCACATTTATTTGCAATTTAAGCACAAGAATTTATTGTAACGAAACGTATCAAAACAAAAAAAATTCGACTGTTCTCGTAAAATGAGAACAAAAGATGGCGCAATCACTCATTGCTTTTCCCATAGTATCTGCAGAGTAATCAGACAGCCTAAACAACCTTATTTTAGTGTTTTCGTGTCTCACATTTATTTGCAAGTTAAACACAAGAATTTATTGTTATGGAACGTATCGAGACGAAACAAAAATTTGAGTTCTACTAAAAAGTGAACATAAGGCGGCTCACTCATTCGTTTATTCTTTCAGATTATCTTCTTGTTTCAGTTAGCCTAAACAATCGTAGTTCAGTGTTTTCGTGTCTCACATTTATTTGCAAGTTAAACACAAGAATTTATTGTTATGTAACGTATCGAGACAAAACAATAATTCGACAGTTCTATTAAAACGAGAACAAAAGATGGCGCACTCAATCATTGATTTTCCGGAGTATCTGCTGGTTCCAAAAGACCCAGAAAAACCATTAAAAAAAGAGTCAGCCTAAACAACCTTTTTTTGGTGTTTTCGTGTCTCACATTTATTTGCAAGTTAAGCACAAGAATTTATTGTTATGGAACGTATCGAGACGAAACAAAAATTTGAGTTCTACTAAAAAGTGAACAAAAGGCAGCTCACTCATTCGTTTATTCTTTCAGATTATCTTCTTGTTCCAGTAAGCCTAAACAATCGTAGTTCAGTGTTTTCGTGTCTCACATTTATTTGCAAGTTAAACACAAGAATTTATTGTTATGTAACGTATCGAGACAAAACAATAATTCGACAGTTCTATTAAAACGAGAACAAAAGATGGCGCACTCATTCATTGATTTTCCGGAGTATCTGCTGGTTCCAAAAGACCCAGAAAAACCATTAAAAAGGAGTCAGCCTAAACAACCTTTTTTTGGTGTTTTCGTGTCTCACATTTATTTGCAAGTTATTTTTTTTTTTTTTTTTTTTTATTATAGCGTTGCTTTTATTTATTGAATCTACTCTTAATTTTGAGACTAACAATAAGTTGACGAATCTTAACATTAAAATTTAACTAACAGTATACTAAGACTGCATTCTGGTTGCGCGTCCCTCAGGTCGGTCGCTGGGTGGGTAAGTCATTGCGACGAAGGCGTGATTGGTTGCTCAACCTTGTTAGACCTCTCGCCAGGTGGTTAGGGTGCACCGATAGCTTGGTTAAGTACTTTACCTTCTGTTCTGCGATCGCTTCTTTGACTGGTCGAATGTTTAAGTCGCGGTGTATGTTTTCGTTGCGAACGTACCACGGTGCCCCGGTGATTGTTCTCAAGATCTTCGACTGAACTCTTTGAATTATGTCAATGTTGCTATTGCTGGCGTTCCCCCATAACTGGGAGCCGTACATCCATATAGGTTTTAGTACCGAGTTGTACAGCAGGACTTTATGTTCAAGGCTAAGAGGTGACCGAGCGTTGATAAGCCAATGAAGACCGCTGGCTTTTAGCTTTAGGTGTGTTCTTTTGGCTTCAATGTGCCGGCGCCATGTGAGTCTTCTGTCGAGATGTACTCCTCGACGGTATGTTACTTCGTTTGCTTGTGGGAGTAGAGTGTTGTTTAGTGTTATCGGCGGGCAGTTTTGCCTGTTCAGAGTGAACGTAACATGCTTGCATTTTAGTTCGTTCACTTTAATTCGCCAGTCTGACAGCCATTTTTCGACATCGACCATATGATGAGCTAGCTGCGCAGTTGCTTGAATCGGGCATTTTGAGCGGCTAAGAATAGCTGTGTCATCGGCAAACGTGGATGTTGTTAGACGTGTGCTTGTCGGGATATCTGCTGTGTAGAAGACATATAATATTGGCCCTAGCACGCTGCCTTGAGGAACTCCAGCTCCAACAGTGTACTCATCGGATATAGCGGTATTGCACCTCACGACAAATTTTCTGTCGTGAAGGTAAGACTCCAAAATCTTGGTGCTGTAGGGGAGCATTGTCCTGATCTTGTACATTAGACCTTCCAGCCAGACTCTATCGAATGCTTGAGAGACATCTAAAAATATGGCAGTACAGTACTCTTGTTTTTCGAACGCGTTCCGAATTTCGGATGTTATCCGGTTGACCTGCTCAATTGTTCCATGCTTTTCACAAAACCCAAATTGGTGTGACGGGATTCCTTCCTGGATTCTCAGGTATGTGTTTATCCGAGTCATTAGGCATTTTTCAAAGAGTTTAGATAGGCAAGAGAGTAGGTTTATAGGTCTATACGACGTGGGGATAGTGTGGTCTTTTCCCGGCTTTGCTATCATTATTATAATTGACTTTTTCCATCTCACTGGAAAGTGGCCAAGTTTTGCGATGGCATTAAATAGCTGGGTGAGAGTGCAAACGGCACAGTATGGGAGCTCAATGATCATTTTGGGAGTTATGAGGTCGCAGCCCGGGGATTTTTTCGGATTCAGTTGTCGTTTGATGATGTTAACGATTTCGTTTGGGCGAAACTCAATCGGCTCATGTTGAGGCTGGGGCTCATCTGATAGAGTCGGCATAGAGTCAGAGTTGGGTGAGAGCTCCATAGTGAGTGTTTCGTACTGTTAGTTGACAATTGCTCTATGTAGCGGTGGTGGACATACGTTTCTTCTTGCTGTAGAGCTTGATCAAGTTGACGTGAGGCATGTTTGAAGCGTTGCTTAGCAGATGGCGATCTGTGACATTGCCATTCTCGACGTAAGCGTCGCTTTTCGAGGACGAGCTGTTCGATTTGTAGATTTGTCTTCTTTTGATTGCGTTGTGTGTTTATAATTTGAGGTGTTGAAACTCGAGCTGCAGAGACGAGTACAGACTCCAGCGAATTAACAAAACTGTCTACGTTGGCTTCGTCGCTGAGGTGAGGACTCAGCTCAATGTGTGAGCTGATGTACTTCCTGTACTTAACCCAATTGGTTTTATGCGAGGTCAGATTTGATGATTGATCCCATGTTCCTGGGTGTTGGAGTAGAGTAAAAAGGACAGGCGAGTGATCAGATGAAAGATCCGAAAGGCATTCGGCGCATATCAGATTTTTAGGAATGTTTTTGGTAATCGCAAAGTCAATTAAATCGGGAAGTTTCTTTGGGTCTGCCGGCCAGTATGTTGGTGTGCCAGAAGAAGCATAGTCTAGCTTGTTCTTAGCTTTGATAATTGCATTATAGAGCTGCTTTCCTTTTGGGGTCACAAGACGAGATCCCCAGTGTGTGTGCTTGGCATTGTAGTCTCCTGCTGCTATGAAGTGGTCTCCGAGTGAGTTGAAAAACTGCATAAGCTCATCTTCGGCTATGGTGAAGCGTGGGGGGCAGTATACGGCAGCTAGAGTTAATTGCTTGCCAGTATTTAGGTGTATATTTATTGATGTGGCCTGTACGTAGTTTTTTGCAAATTTCGTATGATAATGGTGCTTGATACGGCTTCTGATTAAAATTCCAGTCCCGCCGTGTGCTTTACCGTCTGGATGATTTGTTCCATAGAATGAATATCCTCGTAGTTGGAAATTGTATCTGTTCGTAAGATGTGTTTCTGAAAGCAGCATTACGTCGATTTGATTGTCTAGTAGGAATTGCGCTAACTCGAGTTTATGCTGCGAAACGCCGTTAGCGTTCCATGTAGATATTCGTAGGGAAGTCATTATTTGGATTGTTGTGAAACCAGCATTTGTATTAATAGATTTTGGTTTCGCATTAGATCTTGCATAGTTGTACGCATAAACGACATGAACTCCGTAAGGCTTTGTTGTAGACTGCATATCATAGCTTCAAAGTTACTTTTTGACTGCTCCGGAAGTTGATACTGCTGAGCCGTGTTCGGTTCTTGGTGTGCTGATTGCGGCAGTGAGCTTTTTGAGGCTGGGGTAGCCAGTCCTGATTTTAAAGCGCTTGCGTATGTGACATTTTTGTCAGAGTTTATAAGTCCTAGTGAGGATCTGGCTGCGGTCGAGAAGAAGACTTCAGGGTTTGTCCTGGAGGCTATGAACTGATTATTTTGGGTGCGGGCAGTAAGTCCCCTCTGGTGGATGCGACTTTTCAGCTCCTTATAAACTGGGCAACCTCTATAGTTAGCAGTGTGATTTCCACCGCAGTTGCCGCACTTTTTCGAGTTTTGGTCATCTTTGCTCGCTGGGCAGTGTGCGGAGTCATGAAGCTCACCACAAACTACACAAACTGGGCGCAGTTTACAGTAAGACCTTGTATGGCCATATTCTTGGCAGTTCGCACATTGTACCGGGCCATTGCGTTTGTGCGGCTCCTCAACTGTAATTCTGCGGTGCAGCAGGAACTGAAGATTGTATATAGGGTGCACTTCGTATTTCTTGAGGGGCTTAGTTTGTGGTTCGAGTTCAACCTTAAAGAGTGGCTGCAGCTTTCTATCCCTGTTAGAGATATTGAACACTGTCTTAACGCTAAATCCCTTCTCTTGTAGCGCCTTTGTTATCTCTGCAGGCGGTACTTCGGGCTCTATGCCCTTAAGTACGACTTGCAAGCCCTTGCTGCTTTTTAGCTGATACGTATAAAAGTTCTTTTTTTGTCGGTGAGGTATTTTGATAATACTCTGTAATTATCTTCAGACTTCGTTTGAACTTTTGTTTCCTGGATATTGCCCTTTACGAGTGGTATTATGTGAAAGTTGTCCTTGCCAATGAGCTCTATAATTTTGTTGACAAGAACGTTGGAACTTTTTTCTCGTATGTATATTGGCGGGGGCTTAGGCTTCCTTTTTTCGACTTCTGTAGATTCGGCGTCATCCTCATAGTCTGCCAAGATTTTAAAACGGTTTGAGTTCGTGGGCGTTTCTATTGCGGCTATGTTAGCATTGCCACGGGTTATTTTGCGTTGGGAGTTTAGGGGGCTCAGCTTCCTTTTGATTTGGATGTAACGATCCATACCAGTCTGCACAGCCGGCTTAATATTTTCTTTGTTTTTGTTCTCTTTTTCGGGCAGCACAGCGGCTGAAGTATCAATGTTTGCGTTGCTAGCTGATGACGTGGTTAAACGCGCTGTCGTTACAGTAGCGGTTGTTGTTGTTGTTACGGTTGACGTTGTCAAAGAGGTTGCGGTGCTAGTTACTGCGCTCTTTGGCTGCAGAGACATCGATGGTAGCGAGGGGGGAGCAAGAACGCGCTCTCACGCTCTCTACGTTTAAGAATTCGGCCAAGTTTGGGGTAATTGACCGTGTTTGGGATGAGCTTGCATTACTTTCGGTTGCTTTGAAAGTGAAGTAAGCGTTGTTTCTTTGTACTGAGAGCCGTCTCTCGTCTTGCTCACGTTGACGTTGTGTGCTAACGCCGTTTAGACTCATTGCAATCGAAATTGATATTGTTCGAGTTTTAAATGTTATGTTTTATATTAACTAATTAATTAATCAATATAAACATTAGCGATTTCATCGCTGAAAGCGTCTTTTCGCGTTGTTGTTGATTTACGAAACCAGTCACTGCACTTTTTGATATTGATGAATGTTTTTTTCCGGAGCACAATAAATACACGTCTGCATGCGACGACGATTCGCGAGCAACCCAAGAATTAGAGTTCTCGCGAATCGTCGTCGCATGCAGACGTGTATTTATTGTGCTCCGGGAAAAAAAAAAAACAAAACAAAAAACGGTCAATTACCCCAAACTTGGCCGAATTCTTAAACGTAGAGAGCGTGAGAGAGCGTGAGAGCGCGTTCTTGCTCCCCCTCGCTACCATCGATGTCTCTGCAGCCAAAGAGCGCAGTAACTAGCACCGCAACCTCTTTGACAACGTCAACCGTAACAACAACAACAACCGCTACTGTAACGACAGCGCGTTTAACGACGTCATCAGCTAGCAACGCAAACATTGATACTTCAGCCGCTGTGCTGCCCGAAAAAGAGAACAAAAACAAAGAAAATATTAAGCCGGCTGTGCAGACTGGTATGGATCGTTACATCCAAATCAAAAGGAAGCTGAGCCCCCTAAACTCCCACCGCAAAATAACCCGTGGCAATGCTAACATAGCCGCAATAGAAACGCCCACGAACTCAAACCGTTTTAAAATCTTGGCAGACTATGAGGATGACGCCGAATCTACAGAACTCGAAAAAAAGAAGCCTAAGCCCCCGCCAATATACATACGAGAAAAAAGTTCCAACGTTCTTGTAAACAAAATTATAGAGCTCATTGGCAAGGACAACTTTCACATAATACCACTCGTAAAGGGCAATATCCAGGAAACAAAAGTTCAAACGAAGTCTGAAGATAATTACAGAGTATTATCAAAATACCTCACCGACAAAAAAAAAGAACTTTTATACGTATCAGCTAAAAAGCAGCAAGGGCTTGCAAGTCGTACTTAAGGGCATAGAGCCCGAAGTACCGCCTGCAGAGATAACAAAGGCGCTACAAGAGAAGGGATTTAGCGTTAAGACAGTGTTCAATATCTCTAACAGGGATAGAAAGCCGCAGCCACTCTTTAAGGTTGAACTCGAACCACAAATTAAGCCCCTCAAGAAATACGAAGTGCACCCAATATACAATCTTCAGTTCCTGCTGCACCGCAGAATTACAGTTGAGGAGCCGCACAAACGCAAAGGCCCGGTACAATGTGCGAACTGCCAAGAATATGGCCATACAAGGTCTTACTGTAAACTGCGCCCAGTTTGTGTAGTTTGTGGTGAGCTTCATGACTCCGCACACTGCCCAGCGAGCAAAGATGACCAAAACTCGAAAAAGTGCGGCAACTGCGGTGGAAATCACACTGCTAACTATAGAGGTTGCCCAGTTTATAAGGAGCTGAAAAGTCGCATCCACCAGAGGGGACTTACTGCCCGCACCCAAAATAATCAGATCATAGCCTCCAGGACAAACCCTGAAGTCTTCTTCTCGACCGCAGCCAGATCCTCACTAGGACTTATAAACTCTGACAAAAATGTCACATACGCAAGCGCTTTAAAATCAGGACTGGCTACCCCAGCCTCAAGCTCACTGCCGCAATCAGCACACCAAGAACCGAACACGGCTCAGCAGTATCAACTTCCGGAGCAGTCAAAAAGTAACTTTGAAGCTATGATATGCAGTCTACAACAAAGCCTTACGGAGTTCATGTCGTTTATGCGTACAACTATGCAAGATCTAATGCGAAACCAAAATCTATTAATACAAATGCTGGTTTCACAACAATCCAAATAATGACTTCCCTACGAATATCTACATGGAACGCTAACGGCGTTTCGCAGCATAAACTCGAGTTAGCGCAATTCCTACTAGACAATCAAATCGACGTAATGCTGCTTTCAGAAACACATCTTACGAACAGATACAATTTCCAACTACGAGGATATTCATTCTATGGAACAAATCATCCAGACGGTAAAGCACACGGCGGGAATGGAATTTTAATCAGAAGCCGTATCAAGCACCATTATCATACGAAATTTGCAAAAAACTACCTACAGGCCACATCAATAAATATACACCTAAATACTGGCAAGCAATTAACTCTAGCTGCCGTATACTGCCCCCCACGCTTCACCATAGCCGAAGATGAGCTTATGCAGTTTTTCAACTCACTCGGAGACCACTTCATAGCAGCAGGAGACTACAATGCCAAGCACACACACTGGGGATCTCGTCTTGTGACCCCAAAAGGAAAGCAGCTCTATAATGCAATTATCAAAGCTAAGAACAAGCTAGACTATGCTTCTTCTGGCACACCAACATACTGGCCGGCAGACCCAAAGAAACTTCCCGATTTAATTGACTTTGCGATTACCAAAAACATTCCTAAAAATCTGATATGCGCCGAATGCCTTTCGGATCTTTCATCTGATCACTCGCCTGTCCTTTTTTACTCTACTCCAACACCCAGGAACATGGGATCAATCATCAAATCTGACCTCGCATAAAACCAATTGGGTTAAGTACAGGAAGTACATCAGCTCACACATTGAGCTGAGTCCTCACCTCAGCGACGAAGCCAACGTAGACAGTTTTGTTAATTCGCTGGAGTCTGTACTCGTCTCTGCAGCTCGAGTTTCAACACCTCAAATTATAAACACACAACGCAATCAAAAGAAGACAAATCTACAAATCGAACAGCTCGTCCTCGAAAAGCGACGCTTACGTCGAGAATGACAATGTCACAGATCGCCATCTGCTAAGCAACGCTTCAAACATGCCTCATGTCAACTTGATCAAGCTCTACAGCAAGAAGAAACGTATGTCCACCACCGCTACATAGAGCAATTGTCAACTAACAGTACGAAACACTCACTATGGAGAGCTCACCCAACTCTGAGCTCACCGAAAGAAACCGTGATGCCTATTAGAAATTCCACAGGCGGGTGGGCGCGCAGCGACGCCGACAGAGCCAGTACGTTTGCCAAACACCTTAAAAATGTCTTCCAACCAAATCCTGCCACCAATGCGTTTACTTTGCCGACTCTATCAGATGAGCCCCAGCCTCAACATGAGCCGATTGAGTTTCGCCCAAACGAAATTGTTAACATCATCAAACGACAACTGAATCCGAAAAAATCCCCGGGCTGCGACCTCATAACTCCCAAAATGATCATTGAGCTCCCATACTGTGCCGTTTGCACTCTCACCCAGCTATTTAATGCCATCGCAAAACTTGGCCACTTTCCAGTGAGATGGAAAAAGTCAATTATAATAATGATAGCAAAGCCGGGAAAAGACCACACTATCCCCACGTCGTATAGACCTATAAGCCTACTCTCTTGCCTATCTAAACTCTTTGAAAAATGCCTAATGACTCGGATAAACACATACCTGAGAATCCAGGAAGGAATCCCGTCACACCAATTTGGGTTTTGTGAAAAGCATGGAACAATTGAGCAGGTCAACCGGATAACATCCGAAATTCGGAACGCGTTCGAAACGAACTAAAATGCAAGCATGTTACGTTCACTCTGAACAGGCAAAACTGCCCGATAACATTAAACAACACTCTACTCCCACAAGCAAACGAAGTAACATACCTAGGAGTACATCTCGACAGAAGACTCACATGGCGCCGGCACATTGAAGCCAAAAGAACACACCTAAAGCTAAAAGCCAGCGGTCTTCATTGGCTTATCAACGCTCGGTCACCTCTTAGCTTTGAATATAAAGTCCTGCTGTACAACTCGGTACTAAAACCTATATGGATGTACGGCTCCCAGTTATGGGGGAACGCCAGCAATAGCAACATTGACATAATTTAAAGAGTTCAGTCGAAGATCTTGAGAACAATCACCGGGGCACCGTGGTACGTTCGCAACGAAAACATACACAATCGCAACGACTTAAACATTCGACCAGTCAAAGAAGCGATCGCAGAACAGAAGGTAAAGTACTTAAGCTATCGGTGCACCCTAACCACCTGGCGAGAGGTCTAACAAGGTTGAGCAACCAACCACGCCTTCGTCGCAATGACTTACCCACCCAGCGACCGACCTGAGTGACGCGCAACCAGAATGCAGTCTTAGTATACTGTTAGTTAAATTTTAATGTTAAGATTCGTCAACTTATTGTTAGTCTCAAAATTAAGAGTAGATTCAATAAATAAAAGCAAAGCTATAATAAAAAAAAAAAAAAAAAAATTAATAATAACGGCTGGGGTGTTGGGCAGCGTCAAAACACGGGAAAATGATAATGGCCAGTATTGGCGAACCAGGGTCCGAAAATGTCGGGACTTGATTCCTCAAAATCAGTTGGAGCGATTTTAATGGGACAGGTACCATTCGAATGGGCTAAAAATTAGCTTTCTCGTGGTATACCGTGCATAATGGCGCATCCTCTTTAAAAAAAGGTAAACAATAAAGGCGGCTGGGGTGTTATACCGTGCATAATGGCGCATACGGTGTTATACCGTGCATAATGGCGCATCCTCTTGAAAAAAAGGTAAACATTAATAATGACGGCTGGGGTGTTGGGCAGCGTCAAAACACGGGAAAATGATAATGGCCAATATTGGCGAACCAGGGTCCGAAAATGTCGGGACTTGATTCCTCAAAATCAGTGGGAGCGATTTTAATGGGACAGGTACCATTCGAATGGGCTAAAAATTAGCTTTCTCGTGGTATACCGTGCATAATGGCGCATCCTCTTTAAAAAAAGGTGAATATTAACGGCGGCTTGGGTGTTATACCGTGCATAATGGCGCATACGGTGTTATACCGTGCATAATGGCGCATCCTCTTGAAAAAAAGGTAAACAATAATGGCGGCTGGGGTGTTGGGCAGCGTCAAAACTCGGGAAAATGATAATGGCCAGTATTGGCGAACCAGGGTCAGAAAAGGTCGGGACTTGATTGCTCAAAATCAGTGGAAGCGATTTTAATGGGACAGGTACCATTCGAATGGGCTAAAAATTAGCTTTCTCGTGGTATACCGTGCATAATGGCGCATCCTCTTTAAAAAAAGGTAAACAATAAAGGCGGCTGGGGTGTTATACCGTGCATAATGGCGCATACGGTGTTATACCATGCATAATGGCGCATCCTTTTAAAAAAAAGGTAAACAATAATAATGACGGCTGGGGTGTTGGGCAGCGTCAAAACACGGGAAAATGAAAATGGCCAGTATTGGCGAACCAGGGTCCGAAAATGTCGGGACTTGATTCCTCAAAATCAGTGGGAGCGATTTTAATGGGACAGGTACCATTCGAATGGGCTAAAAATTAGCTTTCTCGTGGTATACCGTGCATAATGGCGCATCCTCTTTAAAAAAAGGTAAACATTAACATCGGCTGGGGTGTTATACCGTGCATAATGGCGCATGCGGTGTTATACCGTGCATAATGGCGCATCCTCTTTAAAAAAGGGTAAACATTAATAATGACGGCTGGGGTGTTGGGCAGCGTCAAAACACGGGAAAATGAAAATGGCCAGTATTGGCGAACCAGGGTCCGAAAATGTCGGGACTTGATTCCTCAAAATCAGTGGGAGCGATTTTAATGGGACAGGTACCATTCGAATGGGCTAAAAATTAGCTTTCTCGTGGTATACCGTGCATAATGGCGCATCCTCTTGAAAAAAAGGTAAACAATAATGGCGGCTGGGGTGTTATACCGTGCATAATGGCGCATACGGAGTTATACCGTGCATAATGGCGCATCCTCTTGAAAAAAAGGTAAACAATAATGGCGGCTGGGGTGTTATACCGTGCATAATGGCGCATACGGTGTTATACAGTGCATAATGGCGCATCCTCTTGAAAAAAGGTAAACAATAATGGCGGCTGGGGTGTTGGGCAGCGTCAAAACACGGGAAAATAATAGTGGCCAGTATTGGCGAACCAGGGTCCGAAAATGTCGGGACTTGATTCCTCAAAATCAGTGGGAGCGATTTTAATGGGACAGGTACCATTCGAATGGGCTAAAAATTAGCTTTCTCGTGGTATACCGGTCATAATGCCGCATCCTCTTGAAAAAAAGGTAAACAATAATGGCGGCTGGGGTGTTATACCGTGCATAATGGCGCATACGGTGTTATACCGTGCATAATGGCGCATCCTCTTGAAAAAAAGGTAAACAATAATGGCGGCTGGGGTGTTATACCGTGCATAATGGCGCATACGGTGTTATACCGTGCATAATGGCGCATCCTCTTTAAAAAAAGGTAAACATTAACGGCGGCTGGGGTGTTATACCGTGCATAATGGCGCATACGGTGTTATACCGTGCATAATGGCGCATCCTCTTTAAAAAAAGGTAAACATTAACGGCGGCTGGGGTGTTATAACGTGCATAATGGCGCATCCTCTTGAAAAAAAGGTAAACAATAATGGCGGCTGGGGTGTTGGGCAGCGTCAAAACACGGGAAAATGGTAATGGCCAGTATTGGCGAACCAGGGTCCGAAAATGTCGGGACTTGATTCCTCAAAATCAGTGGGAGCGATTTTAATGGGACAGGTACCATTCGAATGGGCTAAAAATAAGCTTTCTCGTGGTATACCGTGCATAATGGCGCATCCTCTTTAAAAAAAGGTAAACAATAATGGCGGCTGGGGTGTTATACCGTGCATAATGGCGCATACGGTGTTATACCATGCATAATGGCGCATCCTCTTTAAAAAAAGGTAAACATTAATAATGACGGCTGGGGTGTTGGGCAGCGTCAAAACACGGGAAAATGATAATGGCCAGTATTGGCGAACCAGGGTCCGAAAATGTCGGGACTTGATTCCTCAAAATCAGTGGGAGCGATTTTAATGGGACAGGTACCATTCGAATGGGCTAAAAATTAGCTTTCTCGTGGTATACCGTGCATAATGGCGCATCCTCTTTAAAAAAAGGTAAACATTAACATCGGCTGGGGTGTTATACCGTGCATAATGGCGCATGCGGTGTTATACCGTGCATAATGGCGCATCCTCTTTAAAAAAGGGTAAACATTAATAATGACGGCTGGGGTGTTGGGCAGCGTCAAAACACGGGAAAATGATAATGGCCAGTATTGGCGAACCAGGGTCCGAAAATGTCGGGACTTGATTCCTCAAAATCAGTGGGAGCGATTTTAATGGGACAGGTACCATTCGAATGGGCTAAAAATTAGCTTTCTCGTGGTATACCGTGCATAATGGCGCATCCTCTTGAAAAAAAGGTAAACAATAATGGCGGCTGGGGTGTTGGGCAGCGTCAAAACACGGGAAAATGATAATGGCCAGTATTGGCGAACCAGGGTCCGAAAATGTCGGGACTTGATTCCTCAAAATCAGTGGGAGCGATTTTAATGGGACAGGTACCATTCGAATGGGCTAAAAATAAGCTTTCTCGTGGTATACCGTGCATAATGGCGCATCCTCTTTAAAAAAGGTAAACAATAATGGCGGCTGGGGTGTTATACCGTGCATAATGGCGCATACGGTGTTATACCATGCATAATGGCGCATCCTCTTTAAAAAAAGGTAAACATTAATAATGACGGCTGGGGTGTTGGGCAGCGTCAAAACACGGGAAAATGATAATGGCCAGTATTGGCGAACCAGGGTCCGAAAATGTCGGGACTTGATTCCTCAAAATCAGTGGGAGCGATTTTAATGGGACAGGTACCATTCGAATGGGCTAAAAATAAGCTTTCTCGTGGTATACCGTGCATAATGGCGCATCCTCTTTAAAAAAAGGTAAACATTAACATCGGCTGGGGTGTTATACCGTGCATAATAACGCATACGGTGTTATACCATGCATAATGGCGCATCCTCTTTAAAAAAAAGGTAAACATTAATAATGACGGCTGGGGTGTTGGGCAGCGTCAAAACACGGGAAAATGATAATGGCCAGTATTGGCGAACCAGGGTCCGAAAATGTCGGGACTTGATTCCTCAAAATCAGTGGGAGCGATTTTAATGGGACAGGTACCATTCGAATGGGCTAAAAATTAGCTTTCTCGTGGTATACCGTGCATAATGGCGCATCCTCTTTAAAAAAAGGTAAACATTAACATCGGCTGGGGTGTTATACCGTGCATAATGGCGCATACGGTGTTATACCGTGCATAATGGCGCATCCTCTTTAAAAAAAGGTAAACAATTATAATGACGGCTGGGGTGTTGGGCAGCGTCAAAACACGGGAAAATGATAATGGCCAGTATTGGCGAACCAGGGTCCGAAAATGTCGGGACTTGATTCCTCAAAATCAGTGGGAGCGATTTTAATGGGACAGGTACCATTCGAATGGGCTAAAAATTAGCTTTCTCGTGGTATACCGTGCATAATGGCGCATCCTCTTTAAAAAAAGGTAAACATTAACGGCGGCTGGGGTGTTATACCGTGCATAATGGCGCATACGGTGTTATACCATGCATAATGGCCCATCCTCTTTAAAAAACGGTAAACATTAATAATGACGGCTGGGGTGTTGGGCAGCGTCAAAACACGGGAAAATGATAATGGCCAGTATTAGCGAACCAGGGTCCGAAAATGTCGGGACTTGATTCCTCAAAATCAGTGGGAGCGATTTTAATGGGACAGGTACCATTCGAATGGGCTAAAAATTAGCTTTCTCGTGGTATACCGTGCATAATGGCGCATCCTCTTGAAAAAAAGGTAAACAATAATGGCGGCTGGGGTGTTGGGCAGCGTCAAAACACGGGAAAATTATAATGGCCAGTATTGGCGAACCAGGGTCCGAAAATGTCGGGACTTGATTCCTCAAAATCAATGTGAGCGATTTTAATGGGACAGGTACCATTCGAATGGGCTAAAAATTAGCTTTCTCGTGGTATACCGTGCATAATGGCGCATCCTCTTTAAAAAAAGGTAATCAATAATGGCGGCTGTTATACCGTGGATAATGGCGCATACGGTGTTATACCGTGCATAATGGCGCATCCTCTTTAAAAAAAGGTAAACAATAATGACGGCTGGGGTGTTATACCGTGCATAATGGCGCATACGGTGTTATACAGTTCATAATGGCGCATCCTCTTGAAAAAAAGGTAAACAATAATGGCGGCTAGGGTGTTATACCGTGCATTATTGCGCATACGGTGTTATACCATGCATAATGGCGCATCCTCTTTAAAAAAAGGTAAACATTAATAATGACGGCTGGGGTGTTGGGCAGCGTCAAAACACGGGAAAATGATAATGGCCAGTATTGGCGAACCAGGGTCCGAAAATGTCGGGACTTGATTCCTCAAAATCAGTGGGAGCGATTTTAATGGGACAGGTACCATTGGAATGGGCTAAAAATAAGCTTTCTCGTGGTATACCGTGCATAATGGCGCATCCTCTTGAAAAAAAGGTAAACAATAATGGCGGCTGGGGTGTTGGGCAGCGTCGAAACACGGGAAAATGATAATGGCCAGTATTGGCGAACCAGGGTCCGAAAATGTCGGGACTTGATTCCTCAAAATCAGTGGGAGCGATTTTAATGGGACAGGTACCATTCGAATGGGCTAAAAATTAGCTTTCTCGTGGTATACCGTGCATAATGACGCATCCTCTTGAAAAAAAGGTAAACATTAACGGCGGCTGGGGTGTTATACCGTGCATAATGGCGCATACGGTGTTATACCATGCATAATGGCGCATCCTCTTTAAAAAAAGGTAAACATTAATAATGACGGCTGGGGTGTTGGGCAGCGTCAAAACACGGGAAAATGATAATGGCCAGTATTGGCGAACCAGGGTCCGAAAATGTCGGGACTTGATTCCTCAAAATCAGTGGGAGCGATTTTAATGGGACAGGTACCATTCGAATGGGCTAAAAATTAGCTTTCTCGTGGTATACCGTGCATAATGGCGCATCCTCTTTAAAAAAAGGTAAACATTAACGGCGGCTGGGGTGTTATACCGTGCATAATGGCGCATGCGGTGTTATACCGTGCATAATGGCGCATCCTCTTTAAAAAAGGGTAAACATTAATAATGACGGCTGGGGCAGCGTCAAAACACGGGAAAATGATAATGGCCAGTATTGGCGAACCAGGGTCCGAAAATGTCGGGACTTGATTCCTCAAAATCAGTGGGAGCGATTTTAATGGGACAGGTACCATTCGAATGGGCTAAAAATTAGCTTTCTCGTGGTATACCGTGCATAATGGCGCATCCTCTTGAAAAAAAGGTAAACAATAATGGCGGCTGGGGTGTTGGGCAGCGTCAAAACACGGGAAAATGATAATAGCCAGTATTGGCGAACCAGGGTCCGAAAATGTCGGGACTTGATTCCTCAAAATCAGTGGGAGCGATTTTAATGGGACAGGTACCATTCGAATGGGCTAAAAATAAGCTTTCTCGTGGTATACCGTGCATAATGGCGCATCCTCTTTAAAAAAAGGTAAACAATAATGGCGGCTGGGGTGTTATACCGTGCATAATGGGGCATACGGTGTTATACCATGCATAATGGCGCATCCTCTTTAAAAAAGGTAAACATTAATAATGACGGCTGGGGTGTTGGGCAGCGTCAAAACACGGGAAAATGATAATGGCCAGTATTGGCGAACCAGGGTCCGAAAATGTCGGGACTTGATTCCTCAAAATCAGTGGGAGCGATTTTAATGGGACAGGTACCATTCGAATGGGCTAAAAATTAGCTTTCTCGTGGTATACCGTGCATAATGGCGCATCCTCTTGAAAAAAGGTAAACAATAATGGCGGCTGGGGTGTTGGGCAGCGTCAAAACACGGGAAAATGATAATGGCCAGTATTGGCGAACCAGGGTCCGAAAATGTCGGGACTTGATTCCTCAAAATCAGTGGGAGCGATTTTAATGGGACAGGTACCATTCGAATGGGCTAAAAATAAGCTTTCTCGTGGTATACCGTGCATAATGGCGCATCCTCTTTAAAAAAAGGTAAACAATAATGGCGGCTGGGGTGTTATACCGTGCATAATGGCGCATACGGTGTTATACCATGCATAATGGCGCATCCTCTTTAAAAAAAGGTAAACATTAATAATGACGGCTGGGGTGTTGGGCAGCGTCAAAACACGGGAAAATGATAATGGCCAGTATTGGCGAACCAGGGTCCGAAAATGTCGGGACTTGATTCCTCAAAATCAGTGGGAGCGATTTTAATGGGACAGGTACCATTCGAATGGGCTAAAAATTAGCTTTCTCGTGGTATACCGTGCATAATGGCGCATCCTCTTTAAAAAAAGGTAAACAATAATGGCGGCTGGGGTGTTATACCGTGCATAATGGCGCATACGGTGTTATACCATGCATAATGGCGCATCCTCTTTAAAAAAGGTAAACATTAATAATGACGGCTGGGGTGTTGGGCAGCGTCAAAACACGGGAAAATGATAATGGCCAGTATTGGCGAACCAGGGTCCGAAAATGTCGGGACTTGATTCCTCAAAATCAGTGGGAGCGATTTTAATGGGACAGGTACCATTCGAATGGGCTAAAAATTAGCTTTCTCGTGGTATACCGTGCATAATGGCGCATCCTCTTTAAAAAAAGGTAAACATTAACATCGGCTGGGGTGTTATACCGTGCATAATGGCGCATACGGTGTTATACCGTGCATAATGGCGCATCCTCTTTAAAAAAAGGTAAACAATTATAATGACGGCTGGGGTGTTGGGCAGCGTCAAAACACGGGAAAATGATAATGGCCAGTATTGGCGAACCAGGGTCCGAAAATGTCGGGACTTGATTCCTCAAAATCAGTGGGAGCGATTTTAATGGGACAGGTACCATTCGAATGGGCTAAAAATTAGCTTTCTCGTGGTATACCGTGCATAATGGCGCATCCTCTTTAAAAAAAGGTAAACATTAACGGCGGCTGGGGTGTTATACCGTGCATAATGGCGCATACGGTGTTATACCATGCATAATGGCGCATCCTCTTTAAAAAACGGTAAACATTAATAATGACGGCTGGGGTGTTGGGCAGCGTCAAAACACGGGAAAATGATAATGGCCAGTATTGGCGAACCAGGGTCCGAAAATGTCGGGACTTGATTCCTCAAAATCAGTGGGAGCGATTTTAATGGGACAGGTACCATTCGAATGGGCTAAAAATTAGCTTTCTCGTGGTATACCGTGCATATTGGCGCATCCTCTTTAAAAAAAGGTAAACATTAACATCGGCTGGGGTGTTATACCGTGCATAATGGCGCATACGGTGTTATACCGTGCATAATGGCGCATCCTCTTTAAAAAAAGGTAAACAATTATAATGACGGCTGGGGTATTGGGCAGCGTCAAAACACGGGAAAATGATAATGGCCAGTATTAGCGAACCAGGGTCCGAAAATGTCGGGACTTGATTCCTCAAAATCAGTGGGAGCGATTTTAATGGGACAGGTACCATTCGAATGGGCTAAAAATTAGCTTTCTCGTGGTATACCGTGCATAATGGCGCATCCTCTTGAAAAAAAGGTAAACAATAATGGCGGCTGGGGTGTTGGGCAGCGTCAAAACACGGGAAAATAATAATGGCCAGTATTGGCGAACCAGGGTCCGAAAATGTCGGGACTTGATTCCTCAAAATCAATGGGAGCGATTTTAATGGGACAGGTACCATTCGAATGGGCTAAAAATTAGCTTTCTCGTGGTATACCGTGCATAATGGCGCATCCTCTTTAAAAAAAGGTAATCAATAATGGCGGCTGTTATACCGTGGATAATGGCGCATACGGTGTTATACCGTGCATAATGGCGCATCCTCTTTAAAAAAAGGTAAAAAATAATGACGGCTGGGGTGTTATACCGTGCATAATGGCGCATACGGTGTTATACAGTGCATAATGGCGCATCCTCTTGAAAAAAAGGTAAACAATAATGGCGGCTGGGGTGTTATACCGTGCATAATGGCGCATACGGTGTTATACCATGCATAATGGCGCATCCTCTTTAAAAAAAGGTAAACATTAATAATGACGGCTGGGGTGTTGGGCAGCGTCAAAACACGGAAAAATGATAATGGCCAGTATTGGCGAACCAGGGTCCGAAAATGTCGGGACTTGATTCCTCAAAATCAGTGGGAGCGATTTTAATGGGACAGGTACCATTCGAATGGGCTAAAAATAAGCTTTCTCGTGGTATACCGTGCATAATGGCGCATCCTCTTGAAAAAAAGGTAAACAATAATGGCGGCTGGGGTGTTGGGCAGCGTCAAAACACGGGAAAATAATAATGGCCAGTATTGGCGAACCAGGGTCCGAAAATGTCGGGACTTGATTCCTCAAAATCAGTGGGAGCGATTTTAATGGGACAGGTACCATTCGAATGGGCTAAAAATTAGCTTTCTCGTGGTATACCGTGCATAATGACGCATCCTCTTGAAAAAAAGGTAAACAATAATGGCGGCTGGGGTGTTATACCGTGCATAATGGCGCATACGGTGTTATACCATGCATAATGGCCCATCCTCTTTAAAAAAAGGTAAACATTAATAATGACGGCTGGGGTGTTGGGCAGCGTCAAAACACGGGAAAATGATAATGGCCAGTATTGGCGAACCAGGGTCCGAAAATGTCGGGACTTGATTCCTCAAAATCAGTGGGAGCGATTTTAATGGGACAGGTACCATTCGAATGGGCTAAAAATAAGCTTTCTCGTGGTATACCGTGCATAATGGCGCATCCTCTTGAAAAAAAGGTAAACAATAATGGCGGCTGGGGTGTTAGGCAGCGTCAAAACACGGGAAAATAATAATGGCCAGTATTGGCGAACCAGGGTCCGAAAATGTCGGGACTTGATTCCTCAAAATCAGTGGGAGCGATTTTAATGGGACAGGTACCATTCGAATGGGCTAAAAATTAGCTTTCTCGTGGTATACCGTGCATAATGGCGCATCCTCTTTAAAAAAAGGTAAACATTAACGGCGGCTGGGGTGTTATACCGTGCATAATGGCGCATACGGTGTTATACCGTGCATAATGGCGCATCCTCTTGAAAAAAAGGTAAACAATACTGGCGGCTGGGGTGTTGGGCAGCGTCAAAACACGGGAAAATGATAATGGCCAGTATTGGCGAACCAGGGTCAGAAAAGGTCGGGACTTGATTGCTCAAAATCAGTGGGAGCGATTTTAATGGGACAGGTACCATTCGAATGGGCTAAAAATTTGCTTTCTCGTGTTATACCGTGCATAATGGCGCATCCTCTTTAAAAAATGTAAACATTAATAATGACGGCTGGGGTGTTGGGCAGCGTCAAAACACGGGAAAATGATAATGGCCAGTATTGGCGAACCAGGGTCCGAAAATGTCGGGACTTGATTCCT
The DNA here is from genome assembly GCA_018153235.1 of Drosophila malerkotliana malerkotliana. NCBI lineage: Eukaryota > Metazoa > Arthropoda > Insecta > Diptera > Drosophilidae > Drosophila > Drosophila malerkotliana. The sequence continues at coordinate 96,008 of JAECXV010000182.1, forward strand.
CAAAATCAGTGGGAGCGATTTTAATGGGACAGGTACCATTCGAATGGGCTAAAAATTAGCTTTCTCGTGGTATACCGTGCATAATGGCGCATCCTCTTGAAAAAAAGGTAAACAATGATGGCGGCTGGGGTGTTGGGCAGCGTCAAAACACGGGAAAATAATAATGGCCAGTATTGGCGAACCAGCGTCCGAAAACGTCGGGACTTGATTCCTCAAAATCAGTGGGAGCGATTTTAATGGGACAGGTACCATTCGAATGGGCTAAAAATTAGCTTTCTCGTGGTATACCGTGCATAATGGCGCATCCTCTTGAAAAAAAGGTAAACAATAATGGCGGCTGGGGTGTTATACCGTGCATAATGGCGCATACGGTGTTATACCGTGCATAATGGCGCATCCTCTTGAAAAAAAGGTAAACAATAATGGCGGCTAGGGTGTTATACCGTGCATAATGGCGCATACGGTGTTATACCGTGCATAATGGCGCATCCTCTTTAAAAAAAAGGTAAACATTAATAATGGCGGCTGGGGTGTTGGGCAGCGTCAAAACACGGGAAAATGATAATGGCCAGTATTGGCGAACCAGGGTCCGAAAATGTCGGGACTTGATTCCTCAAAATCAGTAAGAGCGATTTTAATGGGACAGGTACCATTCGAATGGGCTAAAAATAAGCTTTCTCGTGGTATACCGTGCATAATGGCACATCCTCTTGAAAAAAAGGTAAACAATAATGGCGGCTGGGGTGTTGGGCAGCGTCAAAACACGGGAAAATAAAAATGGCCAGTATTGGCGAACCAGGGTCCGAAAATGTCGGGACTTGATTACTCAAAATCAGTGGGAGCGATTTTAATGGGACAGGTACCATTCGAATGGGCTAAAAATTAGCTTTCTCGTGGTATACCGTGCATAATGGCGCATCCTCTTGAAAAAAAGGTAAACAATAATGGCGGCTGGGGTGTTATACCGTGCATAATGGCGCATACGGTGTTATACCGTGCATAATGGCGCATCCTCTTGAAAAAAAGGTAAACAATAATGGCGGCTGGGGTGTTATACCGTGCATAATGGCGCATACGGTGTTATACCATGCATAATGGCGCATCCTCTTTAAAAAAAGGTAAACATTAATAATGACGGCTGGGGTGTTGGGCAGCGTCAAAACACGGGAAAATGATAATGGCCAGTATTGGCGAACCAGGGTCCGAAAATGTCGGGACTTGATTCCTCAAAATCAGTGGGACCGATTTTAATGGGACAGGTACCATTCGAATGGGCTAAAAATTAGCTTTCTCGTGGTATACCGTGCATAATGGCGCATCCTCTTTAAAAAAGGTAAACATTAACGGCGGCTGGGGTGTTATACCGTGCATAATGGCGCATACGGTGTTATACAGTGCATAATGGCGCATCCTCTTGAAAAAGGTAAACAATAATGGCGGCTGGGGTGTTGGGCAGCGTCAAAACACGGGAAAATAATAATGGCCAGTATTGGCGAACCAGGGTCCGAAAATGTCGGGACTTGATTCCTCAAAATCAGTGGGAGCGATTTTAATGGGACAGGTACCATTCGAATGGGCTAAAAATTAGCTTTCTCGTGGTATACCGTGCATAATGGCGCATCCTCTTGAAAAAAGGTAAACAATAATGGCGGCTGGGGTGTTATACCGTGCATAATGGCGCATACGGTGTTATACCGTGCATAATGGCGCATCCTCTTGAAAAAAAGGTAAACAATAATGGCGGCTGGGGTGTTATACCGTGCATAATGGCGCATACGGTGTTATACCATGCATAATGGCGCATCCTCTTTAAAAAAAGGTAAACATTAATAATGACGGCTGGGGTGTTGGGCAGCGTCAAAACACGGGAAAATGATAATGGCCAGTATTGGCGAACCAGGGTCCGAAAATGTCGGGACTTGATTACTCAAAATCAGTGGGAGCGATTTTAATGGGACAGGTACCATTCGAATGGGCTAAAAATTAGCTTTCTCGTGGTATACCGTGCATAATGGCGCATCCTCTTGAAAAAAAGGTAAACAATAATGGCGGCTAGGGTGTTATACCGTGCATAATGGCGCATACGGTGTTATACCGTGCATAATGGCGCATCCTCTTTAAAAAAAGGTAAACATTAATAATGACGGCTGGGGTGTTGGGCAGCGTCAAAACACGGGAAAATGATAATGGCCAGTATTGGCGAACCAGGGTCCGAAAATGTCGGGACTTGATTCCTCAAAATCAGTGGGAGCGATTTTAATGGGACAGGTACCATTCGAATGGGCTAAAAATTAGCTTTCTCGTGGTATACCGTGCATAATGGCGCATCCTCTTTAAAAAAGGTAAACATTAACGGCGGCTGGGGTGTTATACCGTGCATAATGGCGCATACGGTGTTATACCATGCATAATGGCGCATCCTCTTTAAAAAAGGTAAACATTAATAATGACGGCTGGGGTGTTGGGCAGCGTCAAAACACGGGAAAATGATAATGGCCAGTATTGGCGAACCAGGGTCCGAAAATGTCGGGACTTCATTCCTCAAAATCAGTGGGAGCGATTTTAATGGGACAGGTACCATTCGAATGGGCTAAAAATTAGCTTTCTCGTGGTATACCGTGCATAATGGCGCATCCTCTTTAAAAAAGGTAAACATTAACGGCGGCTGGGGTGTTATACCGTGCATAATGGCGCATACGGTGTTATACAGTGCATAATGGCGCATCCTCTTGAAAAAAAGGTAAACAATAATGGCGGCTGGGGTGTTGGGCAGCGTCAAAACACGGGAAAATGATAATGGCCAGTATTGGCGAACCAGGGTCCGAAAATGTCGGGACTTGATTCCTCAAAATCAGTGGGAGCGATTTTAATGGGACAGGTACCATTCGAATGGGCTAAAAATTAGCTTTCTCGTGGTATACCGTGCATAATGGCGCATCCTCTTGAAAAAAAGGTAAACAATAATGGCGGCTGGGGTGTTATACCGTGCATAATGGCGCATACGGTGTTATACCATGCATAATGGCGCATCCTCTTTAAAAAAGGTAAACATTAATAATGACGGCTGGGGTGTTGGGCAGCGTCAAAACACGGGAAAATGATAATGGCCAGTATTGGCGAACCAGGGTCCGAAAATGTCGGGACTTGATTCCTCAAAATCAGTGGGAGCGATTTTAATGGGACAGGTACCATTCGAATGGGCTAAAAATTAGCTTTCTCGTGGTATACCGTGCATAATGGCGCATCCTCTTTAAAAAAAGGTAAACATTAACGGCGGCTGGGGTGTTATACCGTGCATAATGGCGCATACGGTGTTATACCATGCATAATGGCGCATCCTCTTTAAAAAAAGGTAAACATTAATAATGACGGCTGGGGTGTTGGGCAGCGTCAAAACACGGGAAAATAATAATGGCCAGTATTGGCGAACCAGGGTCCGAAAATGTCGACTTGATTCCTCAAAATCAGTGGGAGCGATTTTAATGGGACAGGTACCATTCGAATGGGCTAAAAATTAGCTTTCTCGTGGTATACCGTGCATAATGGCGCATCCTCTTGAAAGAAAGGTAAACAATAATGGCGGCTGGGGTGTTATACCGTGCATAATGGCGCATACGGTGTTATACCGTGCATAATGGCGCATCCTCTTGAAAAAAAGGTAAACGGTGCATAATGGCGCATACCGTGCATAATGGCGCATACGGTGTTATACCATGCATAATGGCGCATCCTCTTTAAAAAAAAGGTAAACATTAATAATGACGGCTGGGGTGTTGGGCAGCGTCAAAACACGGGAAAATGATAATGGCCAGTATTGGCGAACCAGGGTCCGAAAATGTCGGAACTTGATTCCTCAAAATCAGTGGGAGCGATTTTAATGGGACAGGTACCATTCGAATTTGCTAAAAATTAGCTTTCTCGTGGTATACCGTGCATAATGGCGCATCCTCTTTAAAAAAAGGTAAACATTAACGGCGGCTGGGGTGTTATACCGTGCATAATGGCGCATACGGTGTTATACCATGCATAATGGCGCATCCTCTTTAAAAAAAGGTAAACATTAATAATGACGGCTGGGGTGTTGGGCAGCGTCAAAACACGGGAAAATGATAATGGCCAGTATTGGCGAACCAGGGTCCGAAAATGTCGGGACTTCATTCCTCAAAATCAGTGGGAGCGATTTTAATGGGACAGGTACCATTCGAATGGGCTAAAAATTAGCTTTCTCGTGGTATACCGTGCATAATGGCGCATCCTCTTTAAAAAAGGTAAACATTAACGGCGGCTGGGGTGTTATACCGTGCATAATGGCGCATCCTCTTTAAAAAAAGGTAAACATTAATAATGACGGCTGGGGTGTTGGGCAGCGTCAAAACACGGGAAAATGATAATGGCCAGTATTGGCGAACCAGGGTCCGAAAATGTCGGGACTTGATTCCTCAAAATCAGTGGGACCGATTTTAATGGGACAGGTACCATTCGAATGGGCTAAAAATTAGCTTTCTCGTGGTATACCGTGCATAATGGCGCATCCTCTTTAAAAAAAGGTAAACATTAACGGCGGCTGGGGTGTTATACCGTGCATAATGGCGCATCCTCTTTAAAAAAAGGTAAACATTAATAATGACGGCTGGGGTGTTGGGCAGCGTCAAAACACGGGAAAATGATAATGGCCAGTATTGGCGAACCAGGGTCCGAAAATGTCGGGACTTGATTCCTCAAAATCAGTGGGAGCGATTTTAATGGGACAGGTACCATTCGAATGGGCTAAAATTTAGCTTTCTCGTGGTATACCGTGCATAATGGCGCATCCTCTTGAAAAAAAGGTAAACAATAATGGCGGCTTGGGTGTTATACCGTGCATAATGGCGCATACGGTGTTATACCGTGCATAATGGCGCATCCTCTTGAAAAAAAGGTAAACAATAATGGCGGCTGGGGTGTTGGGCAGCGTCAAAACTCGGGAAAATGATAATGGCCAGTATTGGCGAACCAGGGTCAGAAAAGGTCGGGACTTGATTGCTCAAATCAGTGGAAGCGATTTTAATGGGACAGGTACCATTCGAATGGGCTAAAAATTAGCTTTCTCGTGGTATACCGTGCATAATGGCGCATCCTCTTTAAAAAAGGTAAACATTAACGGCGGCTGGGGTGTTATACCGTGCATAATGGCGCATACGGTGTTATACCATGCATAATGGCGCATCCTTTTAAAAAAAAGGTAAACAATAATAATGACGGCTGGGGTGTTGGGCAGCGTCAAAACACGGGAAAATGATAATGGCCAGTATTGGCGAACCAGGGTCCGAAAATGTCGGGACTTGATTCCTCAAAATCAGTGGGAGCGATTTTAATGGGACAGGTAACATTCGAATGGGCTAAAAATTAGCTTTCTCGTGGTATACCGTGCATAATGGCGCATCCTCTTGAAAAAAAGGTAAACAATAATGGCGGCTGGGGTGTTATACCGTGCATAATGGCGCATACGGTGTTATACCGTGCATAATGGCGCATCCTCTTTAAAAAAAGGTAAACATTAACGGCGGCTGGGGTGTAATACCGTGCATAATGGCGCATACGGTGTTATACAGTGCATAATGGCGCATCCTCTTGAAAAAAAGGTAAACAATAATGGCGGCTGGGGTGTTGGGCAGCGTCAAAACACGGGAAAATAATAATGGCCAGTATTGGCGAACCAGGGTCCGCAAAATGTCGGGACTTGATTCCTCAAAATCAGTGGGAGCGATTTTAATGGGACAGGTACCATTCGAATGGGCTAAAAATTAGCTTTCTCGTGGTATACCGTGCATAATGGCGCATCCTCTTGAAAAAAAGGTAAACAATAATGGCGGCTGGGGTGTTATACCGTGCATAATGGCGCATACGGTGTTATACCGTGCATAATGGCGCATCCTCTTGAAAAAAAGGTAAACAATAATGGCGGCTGGGGTGTTATACCGTGCATAATGGCGCATACGGTGTTATACCGTGCATAATGGCGCATCCTCTTTAAAAAAAGGTAAACATTAACGGCGGCTGGGGTGTTATACCGTGCATAATGGCGCATCCTCTTGAAAAAAAGGTAAACAATAATGGCGGCTGGGGTGTTATACCGTGCATAATGGCGCATACGGAGTTATACCGTGCATAATGGCGCATCCTCTTTAAAAAAAGGTAAACATTAACGGCGGCTGGGGTGTTATACCGTGCATAATGGCGCATACGGTGTTATACAGTGCATAATGGCGCATCCTCTTGAAAAAAGGTAAACAATAATGGCGGCTGGGGTGTTGGGCAGCGTCAAAACACGGGAAAATAATAATGGCCAGTATTGGCGAACCAGGGTCCGAAAATGTCGGGACTTGATTCCTCAAAATCAGTGGGAGCGATTTTAATGGGACAGGTACCATTCGAATGGGCTAAAAATTAGCTTTCTCGTGGTATACCGTGCATAATGGCGCATCCTCTTGAAAAAAAGGTAAACAATAATGGCGGCTGGGGTGTTATACCGTGCATAATGGCGCATACGGTGTTATACCGTGCATAATGGCGCATCCTCTTGAAAAAAAGGTAAACAATAATGGCGGCTGGGGTGTTATACCGTGCATAATGGCGCATACGGTGTTATACCGTGCATAATGGCGCATCCTCTTTAAAAAAAGGTAAACATTAACGGCGGCTGGGGTGTTATACCGTGCATAATGGCGCATCCTCTTGAAAAAAAGGTAAACAATAATGGCGGCTGGGGTGTTGGGCAGCGTCAAAACACGGGAAAATGATAATGGCCAGTATTGGCGAACCAGGGTCCGAAAATGTCGGGACTTGATTCCTCAAAATCAGTGGGAGCGATTTTAATGGGACAGGTACCATTCGAATGGGCTAAAAATAAGCTTTCTCGTGGTATACCGTGCATAATGGCGCATCCTCTTGAAAAAAAGGTAAACAATAATGGCGGCTGGGGTGTTGGGCAGCGTCAAAACACGGGAAAATGATAATGGCCAGTATTGGCAAACCAGGGTCCGAAAATGTCGGGACTTGATTCCTCAAAATCAGTGGGAGCGATTTTAATGGGACAGGTACCATTCGAATGGGCTAAAAATAAGGTTTCTCGTGGTATACCGTGCATAATGGCGCATCCTCTTTAAAAAAAGGTAAACAATAATGGCGGCTGGGGTGTTATACCGTGCATAATGGCGCATACGGTGTTATACCGTGCATAATGACGCATCCTCTTGAAAAAAAGGTAAACAATAATGGCGGCTGGGGTGTTATACCGTGCATAATGGCGCATCCTCTTGAAAAAAAGGTAAACAATAATGGCGGCTGGGGTGTTATACCGTGCATAATGGCGCATACGGTGTTATACCGTGCATAATGGCGCATCCTCTTTAAAAAATGTAAACATTAATAATGACGGCTTGGGTGTTGGGCAGCGTCAAAACACGGGAAAATGATAATGGCCAGTATTGGCGAACCAGGGTCCGAAAATGTCGGGACTTGATTCCTCAAAATCAGTGGGAGCGATTTTAATGGGACAGGTACCATTCGAATGGGCTAAAAATAAGCTTTCTCGTGGTATACCGTGCATAATGGCGCATCCTCTTGAAAAAAGGTTAATAATACTGGCGCATACGGTGTTATACCATGCATAATGGCGCATCCTCTTTAAAAAAAGGTAAACATTAATAATGACGGCTGGGGTGTTGGGCAGCGTCAAAACACGGGAAAATGATAATGGCCAGTATTGGCAAACCAGGGTCCGAAAATGTCGGGACTTGATTCCTCAAAATCAGTGGGAGCGATTTTAATGGGACAGGTACCATTCGAATGGGCTAAAAATTAGCTTTCTCGTGGTATACCGTGCATAATGGCGCATCCTCTTGAAAAAAGGTTAATAATACTGGCGCATACGGTGTTATACCATGCATAATGGCGCATCCTTTTAAAAAAAAGGTAAACATTAATAATGACGGCTGGGGTGTTGGGCAGCGTCAAAACACGGGAAAATGATAATGGCCAGTATTGGCGAACCAGGGTCCGAAAATGTCGGGACTTGATTCCTCAAAATCAGTGAGAGCGATTTTAATGGGACAGGTACCATTCGAATGGGCTAAAAATTAGCTTTCTCGTGGTATACCGTGCATAATGGCGCATCCTCTTTAAAAAAAGGTAAACATTAACGGCGGCTGGGGTGTTATACCGTGCATAATGGCGCATACGGTGTTATACCGTGTCAGTATCAGTGGGAGCGATTTTAATGGGACAGGTACCATTCGAATGGGCTAAAAATTAGCTTTCTCGTGGTATACCGTGCATAATGGCGCATCCTCTTTAAAAAAGGTAAACAATAATGGCGGCTGGGGTGTTATACCGTGCATAATGGCGCATACGGTGTTATACCGTGCATAATGGCGCATCCTCTTGAAAAAAAGGTAAACATTTATAATGACGGCTGGGGTGTTGGGCAGCGTCAAAACACGGGAAAATGATAATGGCCAGTATTGGCGAACCAGGGTCCGAAAATGTCGGGACTTGATTCCTCAAAATCAGTGGGAGCGATTTTAATGGGACAGGTACCATTCGAATGGGCTAAAAATTAGCTTTCTCGTGGTATACCGTGCATAATGGCGCATCCTCTTTAAAAAAAGGTAAACATTAACGGCGGCTGGGGTGTTATACCGTGCATAATGGCGCATACGGTGTTATACCGTGCATAATGGCGCATCCTCTTGAAAAAAAGGTAAACAATAATGGCGGCTGGGGTGTTGGGCAGCGTCAAAACACGGGAAAATAATAATGGCCAGTATTGGCGAACCAGGGTCCGAAAATGTCGGGACTTGATTCTTCAAAATCAGTTGGAGCGATTTTAATGGGACAGGTACCATTCGAATGGGCTAAAAATTAGCTTTCTCGTGGTATACCGTGCATAATGGCGCATCCTCTTGAAAAAAAGGTAAACAATAATGGCGGATGGGGTGTTATACCGTGCATAATGGCGCATACGGTGTTATACCATGCATAATGGCGCATCCTCTTTAAAAAAAGGTAAACATTAATAATGACGGCTGGGGTGTTGGGCAGCGTCAAAACACGGGAAAATAATAATGGCCAGTATTGGCGAACCAGGGTCCGAAAATGTCGGGACTTGATTCCTCAAAATCAGTGGGAGCGATTTTAATGGGACAGGTACCATTCGAATGGGCTAAAAATTAGCTTTCTCGTGGTATACCGTGCATAATGGCGCATACGGTGTTATACCGTGCATAATGGCGCATCCTCTTGAAAAAAGGTAAACAATAATGGCGGCTGGGGTGTTATACCGTGCATAATGGCGCATACGGTGTTATACCATGCATAATGGCGCATCCTTTTAAAAAAAGGTAAACATTAATAATGACGGCTGGGGTGTTGGGCAGCGTCAAAACACGGGAAAATGATAATGGCCAGTATTGGCGATCCAGGGTCCGAAAATGTCGGGACTTGATTCCTCAAAATCAGTGGGAGCGATTTTAATGGGACAGGTACCATTCGAATGGGCTAAAAATTAGCTTTCTCGTGGTATACCGTGCATAATGGCGCATACGGTTTTATACCATGCATAATGGCGCATCCTCTTTAAAAAAAGGTAAACATTAATAATGACGGCTGGGGTGTTGGGCAGCGTCAAAACACGGGAAAATGATAATGGCCAGTATTGGCGAACCAGGGTCCGAAAATGTCGGGACTTGATTCCTCAAAATCAGTGGGAGCGATTTTAATGGGACAGGTACCATTCGAATGGGCTAAAAATTAGCTTTCTCGTGGTATACCGTGCATAATGGCGCATCCTCTTTAAAAAAAGGTAAAAATTAACGGCGGCTGGGGTGTTATACCGTGCATAATGGCGCATACGGTGTTATACCGTGCATAATGGCGCATCCTCTTGAAAAAAAGGTAAACAATAATGGCGGCTGGGGTGTTGGGCAGCGTCAAAACACGGGAAAATAATAATGGCCAGTATTGGCGAACCAGGGTCCGAAAATGTCGGGACTTGATTCCTCAAAATCAGTGGGAGCGATTTTAATGGGACAGGTACCATTCGAATGGGCTAAAAATTAGCTTTCTCGTGGTATACCGTGCATAATGGCGCATCCTCTTGAAAAAAGGTAAACAATAATGGCGGCTGGGGTGTTATACCGTGCATAATGGCGCATCCTCTTGAAAAAAAGGTAAACAATAATGGCGGCTGGGGTGTTGGGCAGCGTCAAAACACGGGAAAATAATAATGGCCAGTATTGGCGAACCAGGGTCCGAAAATGTCGGGACTTGATTCCTCAAAATCAGTGGGAGCGATTTTAATGGGACAGGTACCATTCGAATGGGCTAAAAATTAGCTTTCTCGTGGTATACCGTGCATAATGGCGCATCCTCTTGAAAAAAAGGTAAACAATAATGGCGGCTGGGGTGTTATACCGTGCATAATGGCGCATACGGTGTTATACCATGCATAATGGCGCATCCTCTTTAAAAAAAGGTAAACATTAATAATGACGGCTGGGGTGCTGGGCAGCGTCAAAACACGGGAAAATAATAATGGCCAGTATTGGCGAACCAGGGTCCGAAAATGTCGGGACTTGATTCCTCAAAATCAGTGGGAGCGATTTTAATGGGACAGGTACCATTCGAATGGGCTAAAAATTAGCTTTCTCGTGGTATACCGTGCATAATGGCGCATCCTCTTTAAAAAAGGTAAACATTAACGGCGGCTGGGGTGTTATACCGTGCATAATGGCGCATACGGTGTTATACCATGCATAATGGCGCATCCTTTTAAAAAAAAGGTAAACATTAATAATGACGGCTGGGGTGTTGGGCAGCGTCAAAACACGGGAAAATGATAATGGCCAGTATTGGCGAACCAGGGTCCGAAAATGTCGGGACTTGATTCCTCAAAATCAGTGGGAGCGATTTTAATGGGACAAGTACCATTCGAATGGGCTAAAAATTAGCTTTCTCGTGGTATACCGTGCATAATGGCGCATCCTCTTTAAAAAAAGGTAAACATTAACGGCGGCTGGGGTGTTATACCGTGCATAATGGCGCATACGGTGTTATACCGTGCATAATGGCGCATCCTCTTGAAAAAAAGGTAAACAATAATGGCGGCTGGGGTGTTATACCGTGCATAATGGCGCATACGGTGTTATACCATGCATAATGGCGCATCCTTTTAAAAAAGGTAAACATTAATAATGACGGCTGGGGTGTTGGGCAGCGTCAAAACACGGGAAAATGATAATGGCCAGTATTGGCGATCCAGGGTCCGAAAATGTCGGGACTTCATTCCTCAAAATCAGTGGGAGCGATTTTAATGGGACAGGTACCATTCGAATGGGCTAAAAATTAGCTTTCTCGTGGTATACCGTGCATAATGGCGCATACGGTTTTATACCATGCATAATGGCGCATCCTCTTTAAAAAAAGGTAAACATTAATAATGACGGCTGGGGTGTTGGGCAGCGTCAAAACACGGGAAAATGATAATGGCCAGTATTGGCGAACCAGGGTCCGAAAATGTCGGGACTTGATTCCTCAAAATCAGTGGGAGCGATTTTAATGGGACAGGTACCATTCGAATGGGCTAAAAATAAGCTTTCTCGTGGTATACCGTGCATAAATGCGCATCCTCTTTAAAAAAAAGGTAAACAATAATGGCGGCTGGGGTGTTATACCGTGCATAATGGCGCATACGGTGTTATACCGTGCATAATGGCGCATCCTCTTTAAAAAATGTAAACATTAATAATGACGGCTGGGGTGTTGGGCAGCGTCAAAACACGGGAAAATGATAATGGCCAGTATTGGCGAACCAGGGTCCGAAAATGTCGGGACTTGATTCCTCAAAATCAGTGGGAGCGATTTTAATGGGACAGGTACAGGTAATGGGAAAAAAAGGTAAACAATAATGGCGGCTGGGGTGTTATACCGTGCATAATGGCGCATACGGTGATATACCGTGCATAATGGCGCATCCTCTTGAAAAAAAGGTAAACAATAATGGCGGCTGGGGTGTTATACCGTGCATAATGGCGCATACGGTGTTATACCATGCATAATGGCGCATCCTCTTTAAAAAAAGGTAAACATTAATAATGACGGCTGGGGTGTTGGGCAGCGTCAAAACACGGGAAAATGATAATGGCCAGCATTGGCGAACCAGGGTCCGAAAATGTCGGGACTTGATTTCTCAAAATCAGTGGGAGCGATTTTAATGGGACAGGTACCATTCGAATGGGCTAAAAATTAGCTTTCTCGTGGTATACTGTGCATAATGGCGCATCCTCTTTAAAAAAAGTAAACATTAACGGCGGCTGGGGTGTTATACCGTGCATAATGGCGCATACGGTGTTATACCATGCATAATGGCGCATCCTCTTTAAAAAAAGGTAAACATTAATAATGACGGCTGGGGTGTTGGGCAGCGTCAAAACACGGGAAAATGATAATGGCCAGTATTGGCGAACCAGGGTCCGAAAATGTCGGGACCTGATTCCTCAAAATCAGTGGGAGCGATTTTAATAGGACAGGTACCATTCGAATGGGCTAAAAATTAGCTTTCTCGTGGTATACCGTGCATAATGGCGCATCCTCTTTAAAAAAAGGTAAACAATAATGGCGGCTGGGGTGTTATACCGTGCATAATGGCGCATACGGTGTTATACCGTGCATAATGGCGCATCCTCTTGAAAAAAAGGTAAACAATAATGGCGGCTGGGGTGTTGGGCAGCGTCAAAACATGGGAAAATGATAATGGCTAGTATTGGCGAACCAGGGTCCGAAAATGTCGGGACTTGATTCCTCAAAATCAGTGGGAGCGATTTTAATGGGACAGGTACCATTCGAATGGGCTAAAAATTAGCTTTCTCGTGGTATACCGTGCATAATGGCGCATCCTCTTTAAAAAAAGGTAAACATTAACGGCGGCTGGGGTGTTATACCGTGCATAATGGCGCATACGGTGTTATACCATGCATAATGGCGCATCCTTTTAAAAAAAAGGTAATCATTAATAATGACGGCTGGGGTGTTGGGCAGCGTCAAAACACGTGAAAATGATAATGGCCAGTATTGGCAAACCAGGGTCCGAAAATGTCGGGACTTGATTCCTCAAAATCAGTGGGAGCGATTTTAATGGGACAGGTACCATTCGAATGCGCTAAAAATAAGGTTTCTCGTGGTATACCGTGCATAATGTCGCATCCTCTTGAAAAAAAGGTAAACAATAATGGCGGCTGGGGTGTTATACCGTGCATAATGGCGCATACGGTGTTATACGGTGCATAATGGCGCATCCTCTTTAAAAAAGGTAAACATTAATAATGACGGCTGGGGTGTTGGGCAGGGTCAAAACACGGGAAAATGATAATGGCCAGTATTGGCGAACCAGGGTCCGAAAATGTCGGGACTTGATTCCTCAAAATCAGTGGGAGCGATTTTAATGGGACAGGTACCATTCGAATGGGCTAAAAATAAGCTTTCTCGTGGTATACCGTGCATAAATGCGCATCCTCTTTAAAAAAAGGTAAACAATAATGGCGGCTGGGGTGTTATACCGTGCATAATGGCGCATACGGTGTTATACGGTGCATAATGGCGCATCCTCTTTAAAAAATGTAAACATTAATAATGACGGCTGGGGTGTTGGGCAGCGTCAAAACACGGGAAAATGATAATGGCCAGTATTGGCGAACCAGGGTCCGAAAATGTCGGGACTTGATTCCTCAAAATCAGTGGGAGCGATTTTAATGGGACAGGTACCATTCGAATGGGCTAAAAATAAGGTTTCTCGTGGTATACCGTGCATAATGGCGCATCCTCTTGAAAAAAAGGTAAACAATAATGGCGGCTGGGGTGTTATACCGTGCATAATGGCGCATACGGTGTTATACCGTGCATAATGGCGCATCCTCTTGAAAAAAAGGTAAACAATAATGGCGGCTGGGGTGTTATACCGTGCATAATGGCGCATACGGTGTTATACCATGCATAATGGCGCATCCTCTTTAAAAAAAGGTAAACATTAATAATGACGGCTGGGGTGTTGGGCAGCGTCAAAACACGGGAAAATGATAATGGCCAGTATTGGCGAACCAGGGTCCGAAAATGTCGGGACTTGATTCCTCAAAATCAATGGGAGCGATTTTAATGGGACAGGTATCATTCGAATGGGCTAAAAATTAGCTTTCTCGTGGTATACCGTGCATAATGGCGCATCCTCTTTAAAAAAAGGTAAACATTAACAGCGGCTGGGGTGTTATACCGTGCATAATGGCGCATATGGTGTTATACCATGCATAATGGCGCATCCTTTTAAAAAAAAGGTAAACAATAATGACGGCTGGGGTGTTGGGCAGCGTCAAAACACGGGAAAATGATAATGGCCAGTATAGGCGAACCAGGGTCCGAAAATGTCGGGACTTGATTCCTCAAAATCAGTGGGAGCGATTTTAATAGGACAGGTACCATTCGAATGGGCTAAAAATTAGCTTTCTCGTGGTATACCGTGCATAATGGCCCATCCTCTTTAAAAAAAGGTAAACATTAACGGCGGCTGGGGTGTTATACCGCGCATAATGGCGCATACGGTGTTATACCGTGCATAATGGCGGTATAACAAAAAAAGGTAAACAATAATGGGGGCTGGGGTGTTATACCGTGCATAATGGCGCATACGGTGTTATACGGTGCATAATGGCGCATCCTCTTTAAAAAAGGTAAACATTAATAATGACGGCTGGGGTGTTGGGCTATGGGGTTAATGGGACAGGTACCATTCGAATGGGCTAAAAATAAGCTTTCTCGTGGTATACCGTGCATAAATGCGCATCCTCTTTAAAAAAAGGTAAACAATAATGGCGGCTGGGGTGTTATACCGTGCATAATGGCGCATACGGTGTTATACGGTGCATAATGGCGCATCCTCTTTAAAAAATGTAAACATTAATAATGACGGCTGGGGTGTTGGGCAGCGTCAAAACACGGGAAAATGATAATGGCCAGTATTGGCGAACCAGGGTCCGAAAATGTCGGGACTTGATTCCTCAAAATCAGTGGGAGCGATTTTAATGGGACAGGTACCATTCGAATGGGCTAAAAATAAGCTTTCTCGTGGTATACCGTGCATAATGGCGCATCCTCTTGAAAAAAAGGTAAACAATAATGGCGGCTGGGGTGTTATACCGTGCATAATGGCGGTTGGGGTGTTATACCGTGCATAATGGCGCATACGGTGTTATACCATGCATAATGGCGCATCCTCTTTAAAAAAAGGTAAACATTAATAATGACGGCTGGGGTGTTGGGCAGCGTCAAAACACGGGAAAATGATAATGGCCAGTATTGGCGAACCAGGGTCCGAAAATGTCGGGACTTGATTCCTCAAAATCAGTGGGAGCGATTTTAATGGGACAGGTACCATTCGAATGGGCTAAAAATTAGCTTTCTCGTGGTATACCGTGCATAATGGCGCATCCTCTTTAAAAAAAGGTAAACATTAACAGCGGCTGGGGTGTTATACCGTGCATAATGGCGCATATGGTGTTATACCATGCATAATGGCGCATCCTTTTAAAAAAAAGGTAAACATTAATAATGACGGCTGGGGTGTTGGGCAGCGTCAAAACACGGGAAAATGATAATGGCCAGTATAGGCGAACCAGGGTCCGAAAATGTCGGGACTTGATTCCTCAAAATCAGTGGGAGCGATTTTAATAGGACAGGTACCATTCGAATGGGCTAAAAATTAGCTTTCTCGTGGTATACCGTGCATAATGGCGCATCCTCTTTAAAAAAAGGTAAACATTAACGGCGGCTGGGGTGTTATACAGCGCATAATGGCGCATACGGTGTTATAACGTGCATAATGGCGCATCCTCTTGAAAAAAAGGTAAACAATAATGGCGGCTGGGGTGTTGGGCAGCGTCAAAACACGGGAAAATAATAATGGCCAGTATTGGCGAACCAGGGTCCGAAAATGTCGGGACTTGATTCCTTAAAATCAGTGGGAGCGATTTTAATGGGACAGGTACCATTCGAATGGGCTTAAAATAAGCTTTCTCGTGGTATACCATGCATAATGGCGCATCCTCTTGAAAAAAAGGTAAACAATAATGGCGGCTGGGGTGTTATACCGTGCATAATGGCGCATACTGTGTTATACCGTGCATAATGGCGCATCCTCTTGAAAAAAAGGTAAACAATAATGGCGGCTGGGGTGTTGGGCAGCGTCAAAACACGGGAAAATAATAATGGCCAGTATTGGCGAACCAGGGTCCGAAAATGTCGGGACTTGATTCCTCAAAATCAGTGGGAGCGATTTTAATGGGACAGGTACCATTCGAATGGGCTAAAAATAAGCTTTCTCGTGGTATACCGTGCATAATGGCGCATCCTCTTGAAAAAAGGTAAACAATAATGGCGGCTGGGGTGTTATACCGTGCATAATGGCGCATACGGTGTTATACCGTGCATAATGGCGCATCCTCTTGAAAAAAAGGTAAACAATAATGGCGGCTGGGGTGTTGGGCAGCGTCAAAACACGGGAAAATGATAATGGCCAGTATTGGCGAACCAGAGTCCGAAAATTTCGGGACTTGATTCTTCAAAATCAGAGGGAGCGATTTTAAAGGGACAGGTACCATTCGAATGGGCTAAAAATTAGCTTTCTCGTGGTATACCGTGCATAATGGCGCATCCTCTTTAAAAAAGGTAAACATTAACGGCGGCTGGGGTGTTATACCGTGCATAATGGCGCATACGGTGTTATACCGTGCATAATGGCGCATCCTCTTTAAAAAAAGGTAAACATTAACGGCGGCTGGGGTGTTATACCGTGCATAAAGGCGCATACGGTGTTATACCATGCATAATGGCGCATCCTCTTTAAAAAAAGGTAAACATTAATAATGACGGCTGGGGTGTTGGGCAGCGTCAAAACACGGGAAATTGATAATGGCCAGCATTGGCGAACCAGGGTCCGAAAATGTCGGGACTTGATTCCTCAAAATCAGTGGGAGCGATTGTAATGGGACAGGTACCATTCGAATGGGCTAAAAATTAGCTTTCTCGTGGTATACCGTGCATAATGGCGCATCCTCTTTAAAAAAAGGTAAACAATAATGGCGGCTGGGGTGTTGGGCAGCGTCAAAACACGGGAAGATAATAATGGCCAGTATTGGCGAACCAGGGTCCGAAAATGTCGGGACTTGATTCCTCAAAATCAGTGGGAGCGATTTTAATGGGACAGGTACCATTCGAATGGGCTAAAAATAAGCTTTCTCGTGGTATACAGTGGCGGATCTAGAATTGCTGGCGCCCGGGGCAAAACGAAAAATTTGCGCCCCCCCTCCCTCTCTGCTATATGAACGCGTTAATTTTTTTTTATATGAATAAAATTCAAAGTATTTTGGGTGTGTAAAAGGTTATATCATCTAAAGCTTATAGGTATGAAGAATTATATTTCATTTTTATTCTTTCGTTAGATGCATCATAAAAATACATTAAATGTTGTGTTTTTGTATGAAAACAAAATATTACTTCTGTAATATAACTTTCCTGGCCTTGGTTGCCGCAAATTCAGCAATAATATCATTGTAATCGAGTGATGCTGCTACATCATTTTCTAGTTGCCTATAAATAAATAAAAATCATAAATATGTTGAAATTTTTTGTTTTAGATATGTTGATATTTTTAAAAATTAAATTCACATGAACGTTAATTTATTAAATCAACTATTATACAAGAAAAAATATACTGATTAGTGTAAAGGAATTAATATCTGAATATTATATATACTCTATCATGTTTTTTATTAATGAAAATTTTTAATTTTTATTATATATTTTAATTCACTATGAGGTTCATTTGTCCAATTGTTTTTGTTAAAATAATCTACTCTTTAAGATGTATACATGTGAAAATGCATTTTCGATGTCAGGCAATTGACTCAAATTCGTTTTTAGAATATCAAGAAAAAAAGGTAAAATGAGTAATATTCGATAAATAATTATAAAAAGCATCAGTACCCCGATGAAACACTATAAAAGAAAAACCCTACCTTAAGGTTATGTGTAAATGGATGTGTTCTCAGAGCTTTAGCCCCGCACATATATACACATATATGGCGCAGATATGCCCTACGCCAGTGCCTTTTAAAATTTATGTTCGAAAATGTAAGCAAACGCGCTCATAACCTAGCAACTCACAATTTCTCCAAGAAAGAAATTCCTGGAAATTACTGTTATGACGTTTGCTGTTATGACGTACGTTTCGAGCGCCTCGTTTCCTTGTGATCACATGTCTCGAAACACTCAGCACTTGTGTTAGTGCGTGCCCACGTGCGTAGCGCCGCGGGAAAATATGAATTCTCGAAACATACAGTGTTAGCCGAGCTCGATTTAGCGCCCCTTCGGGACTTGGCGCCCGGGGCGCTTGCCCCTTTCGCCCCCCCCTAGATCCGCCACTGGTGGTATACCGTGCATAATGGCGCATCCTCTTGAAAAAAAGGTAAACAATAATGGCGGCTGGGGTGTTATACCGTGCATAATGGCGCATACGGTGTTATACCGTGCATAATGGCGCATCCTCTTTAAAAAAAGGTAAACATTAACGGCGGCTGGGGTGTTATACCGTGCATAATGGCGCATCCTCTTGAAAAAAAGATAAACAATAATGGCGGCTGGGGTGTTGGGCAGCGTCAAAACACGGGAAAATAATAATGGCCAGTATTGACGAACCAGGGTCCGAAAATGTCGGGACTTGATTCCTCAAAATCAGTGGGAGCGATTTTAATGGGACAGGTACCATTCGAATGGGCTAAAAATAAGCTTTCTCGTGGTATACCGTGCATAATGGCGCATCCTCTTTAAAAAAGGTAAACAATAATGGCGGCTGGGGTGTTGGGCAGCGTCAAGACACGGGAAAATGATAATGGCCAGTATTGGCGAACCAGGGTCCGAAAATGTCGGGACTTGATTCCTCAAAATCAGTGGGAGCGATTTTAATGGGACAGGTACCATTCGAATGGGCTAAAAATTAGCTTTCTCGTGGTATACCGTGCATAATGACGCATCCTCTTTAAAAAAAGGTAAACATTAACGGCGGCTGGGGTGTTATACCGCGCATAATGGCGCATACGGTGTTATACCGTGCATAATGGCGCATCCTCTTGAAAAAAGGTAAACAATAATGGCGGCTGGGGTGTTGGGCAGCGTCAAAACACGGGAAAATGATAATGGCCAGTATTGGCGAACCAGGGTCCGAAAATTTCGGGACTTGATTCTTCAAAATCAGAGGGAGCGATTTTAATGGGACAGGTACCATTCGAATGGGCTAAAAATAAGCTTTCTCGTGGTATACCGTGCATAATGGCGCATCCTCTTAAAAAAAAGGTAAACAATAATGGCGGCTGGGGTGTTATACCGTGCATAATGGCGCATACGGTGTTATACCGTGCATAATGGCGCATCCTCTTGAAAAAAAAGGTAAACAATAATGGCGGCTGGGGTGTTGGGCAGCGTCAAAACACGGGAAAATAATAATGGCCAGTATTGGCGAACCAGGGTCCGAAAATGTCGGGACTTGATTCCTCAAAATCAGTGGGAGCGATTTTAATGGGACAGGTACCATTCGAATGGGCTAAAAATAAGCTTTCTCGTGGTATACCGTGGATAATGGCGCATCCTCTTGAAAAAAAGGAAAACAATAATGGCGGCTGGGGTGTTATACCGTGCATAATGGCGCATACGGTGTTATACCGTGCATAATGGCGCATCCTCTTGAAAAAAAAGGTAAACAATAATGGCGGCTGGGGTGTTGGGCAGCGTCAAAACACGGGAAAATGATAATGGCCAGTATTGGCGAACCAGGGTCCGAAAATTTCGGGACTTGATTCTTCAAAATCAGAGGGAGCGATTTTAAAGGGACAGGTACCATTCGAATGGGCTAAAAATTAGCTTTCTCGTGGTATACCGTGCATAATGGCGCATCCTCTTTAAAAAAAGGTAAACATTAACGGCGGCTGGGGTGTTATACCGTGCATAATGGCGCATACGGTGTTATACCGTGCATAATGGCGCATCCTCTTTAAAAAAAGGTAAACATTAACGGCGGCTGGGGTGTTATACCGTGCATAATGGCGCATACGGTGTTATACCATGCATAATGGCGCATCCTCTTTAAAAAAAGGTAAACATTAATAATGACGGCTGGGGTGTAGGGCAGCGTCAAAACACGGGAAATTGATAATGGCCAGCATTGGCGAACCAGGGTCCGAAAATGTCGGGACTTGATTCCTCAAAATCAGTGGGAGCGATTTTAATGGGACAGGTACCATTCGAATGGGCTAAAAATAAGCTTTCTCGTGGTATACCGTGCATAATGGCGCATCCTCTTGAAAAAAAGGTAAACAATAATGGCGGCTGGGGTGTTATACCGTGCATAATGGCGCATACGGTGTTATACCGTGCATAATGGCGCATCCTCTTTAAAAAAAGGTAAACATTAACGGCGGCTGGGGTGTTATACCGTGCATAAAGGCGCATACGGTGTTATACCATGCATAATGGCGCATCCTCTTTAAAAAAAGGTAAACATTAATAATGACGGCTGGGGTGTTGGGCAGCGTCAAAACACGGGAAATTGATAATGGCCAGCATTGGCGAACCAGGGTCCGAAAATGTCGGGACTTGATTCCTCAAAATCAGTGGGAGCGATTGTAATGGGACAGGTACCATTCGAATGGGCTAAAAATTAGCTTTCTCGTGGTATACCGTGCATAATGGCGCATCCTCTTTAAAAAAAGGTAAACAATAATGGCGGCTGGGGTGTTGGGCAGCGTCAAAACACGGGAAAATAATAATGGCCAGTATTGGCGAACCAGGGTCCGAAAATGTCGGGACTTGATTCCTCAAAATCAGTGGGAGCGATTTTAATGGGACAGGTACCATTCGAATGGGCTAAAAATAAGCTTTCTCGTGGTATACCGTGCATAATGGCGCATCCTCTTTAAAAAAAGGTAAACAATAATGGCGGCTGGGGTGTTGGGCAGCGTCAAGACACGGGAAAATGATAATGGCCAGTATTGGCGAACCAGGGTCCGAAAATGTCGGGACTTGATTCCTCAAAATCAGTGGGAGCGATTTTAATGGGACAGGTACCATTCGAATGGGCTAAAAATTAGCTTTCTCGTGGTATACCGTGCATAATGACGCATCCTCTTTAAAAAAAGGTAAACATTAACGGCGGCTGGGGTGTTATACCGCGCATAATGGCGCATACGGTGTTATACCGTGCATAATGGCGCATCCTCTTGAAAAAAGGTAAACAATAATGGCGGCTGGGGTGTTGGGCAGCGTCAAAACACGGGAAAATGATAATGGCCGGTATTGGCGAACCAGGGTCCGAAAATTTCGGGACTTGATTCTTCAAAATCAGAGGGAGCGATTTTAATGGGACAGGTACCATTCGAATGAGCTAAAAATAAGCTTTCTCGTGGTATACCGTGCATAATGGCGCATCCTCTTGAAAAAAAGGTAAACAATAATGGCGGCTGGGGTGTTATACCGTGCATAATGGCGCATACGGTGTTATACCGTGCATAATGGCGCATCCTCTTGAAAAAAAGGTAAACAATAATGGCGGCTGGGGTGTTGGGCAGCGTCAAAACACGGGAAAATAATAATGGCCAGTATTGGCGAACCAGGGTCCGAAAATGTCGGGACTTGATTCCTCAAAATCAGTGGGAGCGATTTTAATGGGACAGGTACCATTCGAATGGGCTAAAAATAAGCTTTCTCGTGGTATACCGTGCATAATGGCGCATCCTCTTGAAAAAAAGGTAAACAATAATGGCGGCTGGGGTGTTATACCGTGCATAATGGCGCATACGGTGTTATACCGTGCATAATGGCGCATCCTCTTGAAAAAAAGGTAAACAATAATGGCGGCTGGGGTGTTGGGCAGCGTCAAAACACGGGAAAATGATAATGGCCAGTATTGGCGAACCAGGGTCCGAAAATTTCGGGACTTGATTCTTCAAAATCAGAGGGAGCGATTTTAAAGGGACAGGTACCATTCGAATGGGCTAAAAATTAGCTTTCTCGTGGTATACCGTGCATAATGGCGCATCCTCTTTAAAAAAAGGTAAACATTAACGGCGGCTGGGGTGTTATACCGTGCATAATGGCGCATACGGTGTTATACCGTGCATAATGGCGCATCCTCTTTAAAAAAAGGTAAACATTAACGGCGGCTGGGGTTTTATACCGTGCATAATGGCGCATACGGTGTTATACCATGCATAATGGCGCATCCTCTTTAAAAAAAGGTAAACATTAATAATGACGGCTGGGGTGTAGGGCAGCGTCAAAACACGGGAAATTGATAATGGCCAGCATTGGCGAACCAGGGTCCGAAAATGTCGGGACTTGATTCCTCAAAATCAGTGGGAGCGATTTTAATGGGACAGGTACCATTCGAATGGGCTAAAAATTAGCTTTATCGTGGTATACCGTGCATAATGGCGCATCCTCTTTAAAAAAAGGTAAACATTAACGGCGGCTGGGGTGTTATACCGTGCATAATGGCGCATACGGTGTTATACCGTGCATAATGGCGCATCCTCTTTAAAAAAGGTAAACAATAATGGCGGCTGGGGTGTTGGGCAGCGTCAAAACACGGGAAAATAATAATGGCCAGTATTGGCGAATCAGGGTCCGAAAATGTCGGGACTTGATTCCTCAAAATCAGTGGGAGCGATTTTAATGGGACAGGTACCATTCGAATGGGCTAAAAATAAGCTTTCTCGTGGTATACCGTGCATAATGGCGCATCCTCTTGAAAAAAGGTAAACAATAATGGCGGCTGGGGTGTTATACCGTGCATAATGGCGCATACGGTGTTATACCGTGCATAATGGCGCATCCTCTTTAAAAAAGGTAAACATTAACGGCGGCTGGGGTGTTATACCGTGCATAATGGCGCATACGGTGTTATACAGTGCATAATGGCGCATCCTCTTGAAAAAAAGGTAAACAATAATGGCGGCTGGGGTGTTGGGCAGCGTCAAAACACGGGAAAATAATAATGGCCAGTATTGGCGAACCAGGGTCCGAAAATGTCGGGACTTGATTCCTCAAAATCAGTGGGAGCGATTTTAATGGGACAGGTACCATTTGAATGGGCTAAAAATTAGCTTTATCGTGGTATACCGTGCATAATGGCGCATCCTCTTTAAAAAAAGGTAAACATTAACGGCGGCTGGGGTGTTATACCGTGCATAATGGCGCATACGGTGTTATACCGTGCATAATGGCGCATCCTCTTGAAAAAAGGTAAACAATAATGGCGGCTGGGGTGTTGGGCAGCGTCAAAACACGGGAAAATAATAATGGCCAGTATTGGCGAACCAGGGTCCGAAAATTTCGGGACTTGATTCTTCAAAATCAGAGGGAGCGATTTTAATGGGACAGGTACCATTCGAATGGGCTAAAAATAAGCTTTCTCGTGGTATACCGTGCATAATGGCGCATCCTCTTGAAAAAAAGGTAAACAATAATGGCGGCTGGGGTGTTATACCGTGCATAATGGCGCATACGGTGTTATACCGTGCATAATGGCGCATCCTCTTGAAAAAAAGGTAAACAATAATGGCGGCTGGGGTGTTGGGCAGCGTCAAAACACGGGAAAATAATAATGGCCAGTATTGGCGAACTAGGGTCCGAAAATGTCGGGACTTGATTCCTCAAAATCAGTGGGAGCGATTTTAATGGGACAGGTACCATTCGAATGGGCTAAAAATAAGCTTTCTCGTGGTATACCGTGCATAATGGCGCATCCTCTTGAAAAAAAGGTAAACAATAATGGCGGCTGGGGTGTTATACCGTGCATAATGGCGCATACGGTGTTATACCGTGCATAATGGCGCATCCTCTTGAAAAAAGGTAAACAATAATGGCGGCTGGGGTGTTGGGCAGCGTCAAAACACGGGAAAATGATAATGGCCAGTATTGGCGAACCAGGGTCCGAAAATTTCGGGACTTGATTCTTCAAAATCAGAGGGAGCGATTTTAAAGGGACAGGTACCATTCGAATGGGCTAAAAATTAGCTTTCTCGTGGTATACCGTGCATAATGGCGCATCCTCTTGAAAAAAGGTAAACATTAACGGCGGCTGGGGTGTTATACCGTGCATAATGGCGCATACGGTGTTATACCGTGCATAATGGCGCATCCTCTTGAAAAAAGGTAAACATTAACGGCGGCTGGGGTGTTATACCGTGCATAATGGCGCATACGGTGTTATACCATGCATAATGGCGCATCCTCTTTAAAAAAGGTAAACATTAATAATGACGGCTGGGGTGTTGGGCAGCGTCAAAACACGGGAAATTGATAATGGCCAGCATTGGCGAACCAGGGTCCGAAAATGTCGGGACTTGATTCCTCAAAATCAGTGGGAGCGATTTTAATGGGACAGGTACCATTCGAATGGGCTAAAAATTAGCTTTCTCGTGGTATACCGTGCATAATGGCGCATCCTCTTGAAAAAAAGGTAAACAATAATGGCGGCTGGGGTGTTGGGCAGCGTCAAAACACGGGAAAATAATAATGGCCAGTATTGGCGAACCAGGGTCCGAAAATGTCGGGACTTGATTCCTCAAAATCATTGGGAGCGATTTTAATGGGACAGGTACCATTCGAATGGACTAAAAATAAGCTTTCTCGTGGTATACCGTGCATAATGGCGCATCCTCTTGAAAAAAAGGTAAACAATAATGGCGGCTGGGGTGTTATACCGTGCATAATGGCGCATACGGTGTTATACCGTGCATAATGGCGCATCCTCTTGAAAAAAAAGGTAAACAATAATGGCGGCTGGGGTGTTGGGCAGCGTCAAAACACGGGAAAATGATAATGGCCAGTATTGGCGAACCAGGGTCTGAAAATTTCGGGACTTGATTCTTCAAAATCAGAGGGAGCGATTTTAAAGGGACAGGTACCATTCGAATGGGCTAAAAATTAGCTTTCTCGTGGTATACCGTGCATAATGGCGCATCCTCTTTAAAAAAGGTAAACATTAACGGCGGCTGGGGTGTTATACCGTGCATAATGGCGCATACGGTGTTATACCGTGCATAATGGCGCATCCTCTTTAAAAAAGGTAAACATTAACGGCGGCTGGGGTGTTATACCGTGCATAATGGCGCATACGGTGTTATACCATGCATAATGGCGCATCCTCTTTAAAAAAAGTTAAACATTAATAATGACGGCTGGGGTGTTGGGCAGCGTCAAAACACGGGAAAATGATAATGGCCAGTATTGGCGAACCAGGGTCCGAAAATGTCGGGACTTGATTCCTCAAAATCATTGGGAGCGATTTTAATGGGACAGGTACCATTCGAATGGGCTAAAAATAAGCTTTCTCGTGGTATACCGTGCATAATGGCGCATCCTCTTGAAAAAAAGGTAAACAATAATGGCGGCTGGGGTGTTATACCGTGCATAATGGCGCATACGGTGTTATACCGTGCATAATGGCGCATCCTCTTGAAAAAAAAGGTAAACAATAATGGCGGCTGGGGTGTTGGGCAGCGTCAAAACACGGGAAAATAATAATGGCCAGTATTGGCGAACCAGGGTCCGAAAATGTCGGGACTTGATTCCTCAAAATCAGTGGGAGCGATTTTAATGGGACAGGTACCATTCGAATGGGCTAAAAATAAGCTTTCTCGTGGTATACCGTGCATAATGGCGCATCCTCTTGAAAAAAGGTAAACAATAATGGCGGCTGGGGTGTTATACCGTGCATAATGGCGCATACGGTGTTATACCGTGCATAATGGCGCATCCTCTTGAAAAAAAGGTAAACAATAATGGCGGCTGGGGTGTTGGGCAGCGTCAAAACACGGGAAAATGATAATGGCCAGTATTGGCGAACCAGGGTCTGAAAATTTCGGGACTTGATTCTTCAAAATCAGAGGGAGCGATTTTAAAGGGACAGGTACCATTCGAATGGGCTAAAAATTAGCTTTCTCGTGGTATACCGTGCATAATGGCGCATCCTCTTTAAAAAAGGTAAACATTAACGGCGGCTGGGGTGTTATACCGTGCATAATGGCGCATACGGTGTTATACCGTGCATAATGGCGCATCCTCTTGAAAAAAAGGTAAACATTAACGGCGGCTGGAGTGTTATACCGTGCATAATGGCGCATACGGTGTTATACCATGCATAATGGCGCATCCTCTTTAAAAAAAGGTAAACATTAATAATGACGGCTGGGGTGTTGGGCAGCGTCAAAACACGGGAAATTGATAATGGCCAGCATTGGCGAACCAGGGTCCGAAAATGTCGGGACTTGATTCCTCAAAATCAGTGGGAGCGATTTTAATGGGACAGGTACCATTCGAATGGGCTAAAAATAAGCTTTCTCGTGGTATACCGTGCATAATGGCGCATCCTCTTTAAAAAAAGGTAAACATTAACGGCGGCTGGGGTGTTATACCGTGCATAATGGCGCATACGGTGTTATACCGTGCATAATGGCGCATCCTCTTTAAAAAAAGGTAAACAATAATGGCGGCTGGGGTGTTGGACAGCGTCAAAACACGGGAAAATAATAATGGCCAGTATTGGCGAACCAGGGTCCGAAAATGTCGGGACTTGATTCCTCAAAATCAGTGGGAGCGATTTTAATGGGACAGGTACCATTCGAATGGGCTAAAAATAAGCTTTCTCGTGGTATACCGTGCATAATGGCGCATCCTCTTGAAAAAAAGGTAAACAATAATGGCGGCTGGGGTGTTATACCGTGCATAATGGCGCATACGGTGTTATACCGTGCATAATGGCGCATCCTCTTGAAAAAAAGGTAAACAATAATGGCGGCTGGGGTGTTGGGCAGCGTCAAAACACGGGAAAATAATAATGGCCAGTATTGGCGAACCAGGGTCCGAAAATGTCGGGACTTGATTCCTCAAAATCAGTGGGAGCGATTTTAATGGGACAGGTACCATTCGAATGGGCTAAAAATAAGCTTTCTCGTGGTATACCGTGCATAATGGCGCATCCTCTTGAAAAAAAGGTAAACAATAATGGCGGCTGGGGTGTTATACCGTGCATAATGGCGCATACGGTGTTATACAGTGCATAATGGCGCATCCTCTTGAAAAAAGGTAAACAATAATGGCGGCTGGGGTGTTGGGCAGCGTCAAAACACGGGAAAATAATAATGGCCAGTATTGGCGAACCAGGGTCCGAAAATGTCGGGACTTGATTCCTCAAAATCAGTGGGAGCGATTTTAATGGGACAGGTACCATTCGAATGGGCTAAAAATAAGCTTTCTCGTGGTATACCGTGCATAATGGCGCATCCTCTTGAAAAAAGGTAAACAATAATGGCGGCTGGGGTGTTATACCGTGCATAATGGCGCATACGGTGTTATACCGTGCATAATGGCGCATCCTCTTTAAAAAAAGGTAAACATTAACGGCGGCTGGGGTGTTATACCGTGCATAATGGCGCATACGGTGTTATACAGTGCATAATGGCGCATCCTCTTGAAAAAAGGTAAACAATAATGGCGGCTGGGGTGTTGGGCAGCGTCAAAACACGGGAAAATAATAATGGCCAGTATTGGCGAACCAGGGTCCGAAAATGTCGGGACTTGATTCCTCAAAATCAGTGGGAGCGATTTTAATGGGACAGGTACCATTCGAATGGGCTAAAAATAAGCTTTCTCGTGGTATACCGTGCATAATGGCGCATCCTCTTGAAAAAAGGTAAACAATAATGGCGGCTGGGGTGTTATACCGTGCATAATGGCGCATACGGTGTTATACCGTGCATAATGGCGCATCCTCTTGAAAAAAAGGTAAACAATAATGGCGGCTGGGGTGTTGGGCAGCGTCAAAACACGGGAAAATGATAATGGCCAGTATTGGCGAACCAGGGTCTGAAAATTTCGGGACTTGATTCTTCAAAATCAGAGGGAGCGATTTTAAAGGGACAGGTACCATTCGAATGGGCTAAAAATTAGCTTTCTCGTGGTATACCGTGCATAATGGCGCATCCTCTTTAAAAAAAGGTAAACATTAACGGCGGCTGGGGTGTTATACCGTGCATAATGGCGCATACGGTGTTATACCGTGCATAATGGCGCATCCTCTTTAAAAAAAGGTAAACATTAACGGCGGCTGGGGTGTTATACCGTGCATAATGGCGCATACGGTGTTATACCATGCATAATGGCGCATCCTCTTTAAAAAAAGTTAAACATTAATAATGACGGCTGGGGTGTTGGGCAGCGTCAAAACACGGGAAAATGATAATGGCCAGTA
Source organism: Drosophila malerkotliana malerkotliana (assembly GCA_018153235.1). Classification (NCBI taxonomy): domain Eukaryota; kingdom Metazoa; phylum Arthropoda; class Insecta; order Diptera; family Drosophilidae; genus Drosophila; species Drosophila malerkotliana. The sequence continues at coordinate 124,389 of JAECXV010000182.1, forward strand.
TTGGCGAACCAGGGTCCGAAAATGTCGGGACTTGATTCCTCAAAATCAGTGGGAGCGATTTTAATGGGACAGGTACCATTCGAATGGGCTAAAAATAAGCTTTCTCGTGGTATACCGTGCATAATGGCGCATCCTCTTTAAAAAAAGGTAAACATTAACGGCGGCTGGGGTGTTATACCGTGCATAATGGCGCATACGGTGTTATACCGTGCATAATGGCGCATTCTCTTTAAAAAAAGGTAAACAATAATGGCGGCTGGGGTGTTGGACAGCGTCAAAACACGGGAAAATAATAATGGCCAGTATTGGCGAACCAGGGTCCGAAAATGTCGGGACTTGATTCCTCAAAATCAGTGGGAGCGATTTTAATGGGACAGGTACCATTCGAATGGGCTAAAAATAAGCTTTCTCGTGGTATACCGTGCATAATGGCGCATCCTCTTGAAAAAAAGGTAAACAATAATGGCGGCTGGGGTGTTATACCGTGCATAATGGCGCATACGGTGTTATACCGTGCATAATGGCGCATCCTCTTTAAAAAAAGGTAAACATTAACGGCGGCTGGGGTGTTATACCGTGGATAATGGCGCATACGGTGTTATACAGTGCATAATGGCGCATCCTCTTGAAAAAAAGGTAAACAATAATGGCGGCTGGGGTGTTGGGCAGCGTCAAAACACGGGAAAATAATAATGGCCAGTATTGGCGAACCAGGGTCCGAAAATGTCGGGACTTGATTCCTCAAAATCAGTGGGAGCGATTTTAATGGGACAGGTACCATTCGAATGGGCTAAAAATAAGCTTTCTTGTGGTATACCGTGCATAATGGCGCATCCTCTTTAAAAAAAGGTAAACAATAAGGGCGGCTGGGGTGTTGGGCAGCGTCAAAACACGGGAAAATGATAATGGCCAGTATTGGCGAACCAGGGTCCGAAAATGTCGGGACTTGATTCCTCAAAATCAGTGGGAGCGATTTTAATGGGACAGGTACCATTCGAATGGGCTAAAAATTAGCTTTCTCGTGGTATACCGTGCATAATGGCGCATCCTCTTGAAAAAAAGGCGCAACAATAATGGCGGCTGGGGTGTTGGGCAGCGTCAAAACACGGGAAATTGATAATGGCCAGCATTGGCGAACCAGGGTCCGAAAATGTCGGGACTTGATTCCTCAAAATCAGTGGGAGCGATTTTAATGGGACAGGTACCATTCGAATGGGCTAAAAATAAGATTTCTCGTGTTATACCGTGCATTATGGCGCATCCTCTTGAAAAAAAGGTAAACAATAATGGCGGCTGGGGTGTTATACCGTGCATAATGGCGCATACGGTGTTATACCATGCATAATGGCGCATCCTCTTTAAAAAAAGGTAAACATTAATAATGACGGCTGGGGTGTTGGGCAGCGTCAAAACACGGGAAAATGATAATGGCCAGCATTGGCGAACCAGGGTCCGAAAATGTCGGGACTTGATTCCTCAAAATCAGTGGGAGCGATTTTAATGGGACAGGTACCATTCGAATGGGCTAAAAATTAGCTTTATCGTGGTATACCGTGCATAATGGCGCATCCTCTTTAAAAAAAGGTAAACATTAACGGCGGCTGGGGTGTTATACCGTGCATAATGGCGCATACGGTGTTATACCGTGCATAATGGCGCATCCTCTTTAAAAAAGGTAAACAATAATGGCGGCTGGGGTGTTGGGCAGCGTCAAAACACGGGAAAATAATAATGGCCAGTATTGGCGAACCAGGGTCCGAAAATGTCGGGACTTGATTCCTCAAAATCAGTGGGAGCGATTTTAATGGGACAGGTACCATTCGAATGGGCTAAAAATAAGCTTTCTCGTGGTATACCGTGCATAATGGCGCATCCTCTTGAAAAAAGGTAAACAATAATGGCGGCTGGGGTGTTATACCGTGCATAATGGCGCATACGGTGTTATACCGTGCATAATGGCGCATCCTCTTTAAAAAAGGTAAACATTAACGGCGGCTGGGGTGTTATACCGTGCATAATGGCGCATACGGTGTTATACAGTGCATAATGGCGCATCCTCTTGAAAAAAAGGTAAACAATAATGGCGGCTGGGGTGTTGGGCAGCGTCAAAACACGGGAAAATAATAATGGCCAGTATTGGCGAACCAGGGTCCGAAAATGTCGGGACTTGATTCCTCAAAATCAGTGGGAGCGATTTTAATGGGACAGGTACCATTTGAATGGGCTAAAAATTAGCTTTATCGTGGTATACCGTGCATAATGGCGCATCCTCTTTAAAAAAAGGTAAACATTAACGGCGGCTGGGGTGTTATACCGTGCATAATGGCGCATACGGTGTTATACCGTGCATAATGGCGCATCCTCTTGAAAAAAAGGTAAACAATAATGGCGGCTGGGGTGTTGGGCAGCGTCAAAACACGGGAAAATAATAATGGCCAGTATTGGCGAACCAGGGTCCGAAAATTTCGGGACTTGATTCTTCAAAATCAGAGGGAGCGATTTTAATGGGACAGGTACCATTCGAATGGGCTAAAAATAAGCTTTCTCTTGGTATACCGTGCATAATGGCGCATCCTCTTGAAAAAAAGGTAAACAATAATGGCGGCTGGGGTGTTATACCGTGCATAATGGCGCATACGGTGTTATACCGTGCATAATGGCGCATCCTCTTGAAAAAAAGGTAAACAATAATGGCGGCTGGGGTGTTGGGCAGCGTCAAAACACGGGAAAATAATAATGGCCAGTATTGGCGAACTAGGGTCCGAAAATGTCGGGACTTGATTCCTCAAAATCAGTGGGAGCGATTTTAATGGGACAGGTACCATTCGAATGGGCTAAAAATAAGCTTTCTCGTGGTATACCGTGCATAATGGCGCATCCTCTTGAAAAAAAGGTAAACAATAATGGCGGCTGGGGTGTTATACCGTGCATAATGGCGCATACGGTGTTATACCGTGCATAATGGCGCATCCTCTTGAAAAAAAGGTAAACAATAATGGCGGCTGGGGTGTTGGGCAGCGTCAAAACACGGGAAAATGATAATGGCCAGTATTGGCGAACCAGGGTCCGAAAATTTCGGGACTTGATTCTTCAAAATCAGAGGGAGCGATTTTAAAGGGACAGGTACCATTCGAATGGGCTAAAAATTAGCTTTCTCGTGGTATACCGTGCATAATGGCGCATCCTCTTGAAAAAAAGGTAAACATTAACGGCGGCTGGGGTGTTATACCGTGCATAATGGCGCATACGGTGTTATACCGTGCATAATGGCGCATCCTCTTGAAAAAAAGGTAAACAATAATACCATGCATAATGGCGCATCCTCTTTAAAAAAAGGTAAACATTAATAATGACGGCTGGGGTGTTGGGCAGCGTCAAAACACGGGAAATTGATAATGGCCAGCATTGGCGAACCAGGGTCCGAAAATGTCGGGACTTGATTCCTCAAAATCAGTGGGAGCGATTTTAATGGGACAGGTACCATTCGAATGGGCTAAAAATTAGCTTTCTCGTGGTATACCGTGCATAATGGCGCATCCTCTTGAAAAAAAGGTAAACAATAATGGCGGCTGGGGTGTTGGGCACCGTCAAAACACGGGAAAATAATAATGGCCAGTATTGGCGAACCAGGGTCCGAAAATGTCGGGACTTGATTCCTCAAAATCATTGGGAGCGATTTTAATGGGACAGGTACCATTCGAATGGACTAAAAATAAGCTTTCTCGTGGTATACCGTGCATAATGGCGCATCCTCTTGAAAAAAAAGGTAAACAATAATGGCGGCTGGGGTGTTGGGCAGCGTCAAGACACGGGAAAATGATAATGGCCAGTATTGGCGAACCAGGGTCCGAAAATGTCGGGACTTGATTCCTCAAAATCAGTGGGAGCGATTTTAATGGGACAGGTACCATTCGAATGGGCTAAAAATTAGCTTTCTTGTGGTATACCGTGCATAATGGCGCATCCTCTTTAAAAAAAGGTAAACATTAACGGCGGCTGGGGTGTTATACCGCGCATAATGGCGCATACGGTGTTATACCGTGCATAATGGCGCATCCTCTTGAAAAAAAGGTAAACAATAATGGCGGCTGGGGTGTTGGGCAGCGTCAAAACACGGGAAAATGATAATGGCCAGTATTGGCGAACCAGGGTCCGAAAATTTCGGGACTTGATTCTTCAAAATCAGAGGGAGCGATTTTAATGGGACAGGTACCATTCGAATGGGCTAAAAATAAGCTTTCTCGTGGTATACCGTGCATAATGGCGCATCCTCTTGAAAAAAGGTAAACAATAATGGCGGCTGGGGTGTTATACCGTGCATAATGGCGCATACGGTGTTATACCGTGCATAATGGCGCATCCTCTTGAAAAAAGGTAAACAATAATGGCGGCTGGGGTGTTGGGCAGCGTCAAAACACGGGAAAATAATAATGGCCAGTATTGGCGAACCAGGGTCCGAAAATGTCGGGACTTGATTCCTCAAAATCAGTGGGAGCGATTTTAATGGGACAGGTACCATTCGAATGGGCTAAAAATAAGCTTTCTCGTGGTATACCGTGCATAATGGCGCATCCTCTTGAAAAAAGGTAAACAATAATGGCGGCTGGGGTGTTATACCGTGCATAATGGCGCATACGGTGTTATACCGTGCATAATGGCGCATCCTCTTGAAAAAAAGGTAAACAATAATGGCGGCTGGGGTGTTGGGCAGCGTCAAAACACGGGAAAATGATAATGGCCAGTATTGGCGAACCAGGGTCTGAAAATTTCGGGACTTGATTCTTCAAAATCAGAGGGAGCGATTTTAAAGGGACAGGTACCATTCGAATGGGCTAAAAATTAGCTTTCTCGTGGTATACCGTGCATAATGGCGCATCCTCTTTAAAAAAGGTAAACATTAACGGCGGCTGGGGTGTTATACCGTGCATAATGGCGCATACGGTGTTATACCGTGCATAATGGCGCATCCTCTTTAAAAAAGGTAAACATTAACGGCGGCTGGGGTGTTATACCGTGCATAATGGCGCATACGGTGTTATACCATGCATAATGGCGCATCCTCTTTAAAAAAGGTAAACATTAATAATGACGGCTGGGGTGTTGGGCAGCGTCAAAACACGGGAAAATGATAATGGCCAGTATTGGCGAACCAGGGTCCGAAAATGTCGGGACTTGATTCCTCAAAATCAGTGGGAGCGATTTTAATGGGACAGGTACCATTCGAATGGGCTAAAAATTAGCTTTCTCGTGGTATACCGTGCATAATGGCGCATCCTCTTTAAAAAAAGGTAAACATTAACGGCGGCTGGGGTGTTATACCGTGCATAATGGCGCATACGGTGTTATACCGTGCATAATGGCGCATCCTCTTTAAAAAAAGGTAAACAATAATGGCGGCTGGGGTGTTGGACAGCGTCAAAACACGGGAAAATAATAATGGCCAGTATTGGCGAACCAGCATAATGCACATTAACGGCGGCTGGGGTGTTATACCGTGCATAATGGCGCATACGGTGTTATACAGTGCATAATGGCGCATCCTCTTAAAAAAAGGTAAACAATAATGGCGGCTGGGGTGTTGGACAGCGTCAAAACACGGGAAAATAATAATGGCCAGTATTGGCGAACCAGGGTCCGAAAATGTCGGGACTTGATTCCTCAAAATCAGTGGGAGCGATTTTAATGGGACAGGTACCATTCGAATGGGCTAAAAATAAGCTTTCTTGTGGTATACCGTGCATAATGGCGCATCCTCTTGAAAAAAAGGCGCAACAATAATGGCGGCTGGGGTGTTGGGCAGCGTCAAAACACGGGAAATTGATAATGGCCAGCATTGGCGAACCAGGGTCCGAAAATGTCGGGACTTGATTCCTCAAAATCAGTGGGAGCGATTTTAATGGGACAGGTACCATTCGAATGGGCTAAAAATAAGATTTCTCGTGTTATACCGTGCATTATGGCGCATCCTCTTGAAAAAAAGGTAAACAATAATGGCGGCTGGGGTGTTATACCGTGCATAATGGCGCATACGGTGTTATACCGTGCATAATGGCGCATCCTCTTGAAAAAAAGGTAAACAATAATGGCGGCTGGGGTGTTGGGCAGCGTCAAAACACGGGAAAATGATAATGGCCAGTATTGGCGAACCAGGGTCCGAAAATTTCGGGACTTGATTCTTCAAAATCAGAGGGAGCGATTTTAATGGGATAGGTACCATTCGAATGGGCTAAAAATAAGCTTTCTCGTGGTATACCGTGCATAATGGCGCATCCTCTTGAAAAAAAGGTAAACAATAATGGCTGGGGTGTTGGGCAGCGTCAAAACACCGGGAAAATAATAATGGCCAGTATTGGCGAACCAGGGTCCGAAAATGTCGGGACTTGATTCCTCAAAATCAGTGGGAGCGATTTTAATGGGACAGGTACCATTCGAATGGGCTAAAAATTAGCTTTCTCGTGGTATACCGTGCATAATGGCGCATCCTCTTGAAAAAAAGGTAAACAATAATGGCGGCTGGGGTGTTGGGCAGCGTCAAAACACGGGAAAATAATAATGGCCAGTATTGGCGAACCAGGGTCCGAAAATGTCGGGACTTGATTCCTCAAAATCAGTGGGAGCGATTTTAATGGGACAGGTACCATTCGAATGGGCTAAAAATTAGCTTTCTCGTGGTATACCGTGCATAATGGCGCATCCTCTTGAAAAAAAGGTAAACAATAATGGCGGCTGGGGTGTTGGGCAGCGTCAAAACACGGGAAAATAATAATGGCCAGTATTGGCGAACCAGGGTCCGAAAATGTCGGGACTTGATTCCTCAAAATCAGTGGGAGCGATTTTAATGGGACAGGTACCATTCGAATGGGCTAAAAATAAGCTTTCTCGTGGTATACCGTGCATAATGGCGCATCCTCTTGAAAAAAGGTAAACTATAATGGCGGCTGGGGTGTTGGGCAGCGTCAAGACACGGGAAAATGATAATGGCCAGTATTGGCGAACCAGGGTCCGAAAATGTCGGGACTTGATTCCTCAAAATCAGTGGGAGCGATTTTAATGGGACAGGTACCATTCGAATGGGCTAAAAATTAGCTTTCTCGTGGTATACCGTGCATAATGGCGCATCCTCTTTAAAAAAGGTAAACAATAATGGCGGCTGGGGTGTTATACCGTGCATAATGGCGCATACGGTGTTATACCGTGCATAATGGCGCATCCTCTTGAAAAAAAGGTAAACAATAATGGCGGCTGGGGTGTTGGGCAGCGTCAAAACACGGGAAAATGATAATGGCCAGTATTGGCGAACCAGGGTCCGAAAATTGTCGGGACTTGATTCTTCAAAATCAGAGGGAGCGATTTTAATGGGACAGGTACCATTCGAATGGGCTAAAAATTAGCTTTCTCGTGGTATACCGTGCATAATGGCGCATCCTCTTTAAAAAAGGTAAACATTAATGGCGGCTGGGGTGTTGGGGGTATACCGTGCATAATGGCGCATACGGTGTTATACCGTGCATAATGGCGCATCCTCTTGAAAAAAAGGTAAACATTAACGGCGGCTGGGGTGTTATACCGTGCATAATGGCGCATACGGTGTTATACCATGCATAATGGCGCATCCTCTTTAAAAAAAGGTAAACATTAATAATGACGGCTGGGGTGTTGGGCAGCGTCAAAACACGGGAAATTGATAATGGCCAGCATTGGCGAACCAGGGTCCGAAAATGTCGGGACTTGATTCTTCAAAATCAGTGGGAGCGATTTTAATGGGACAGGTACCATTCGAATGGGCTAAAAATTAGCTTTCTCGTGGTATACCGTGCATAATGGCGCATCCTCTTGAAAAAAAGGTAAACAATAATGGCGGCTGGGGTGTTGGGAGCGTCAAAACACGGGAAAATAATAATGGCCAGAGGCGAACCAGGGTCCGAAAATGTCGGGACTTGATTCCTCAAAATCAGTGGGAGCGATTTTAATGGGACAGGTACCATTCGAATGGACTAAAAATAAGCTTTTCGTGGTATACCGTGCATAATGGCGCATCCTCTTGAAAAAAAGGTAAACAATAATGGCGGCTGGGGTGTTGGGCAGCGTCAAGACACGGGAAAATGATAATGGCCAGTATTGGCGAACCAGGGTCCGAAAATGTCGGGACTTGATTCCTCAAAATCAGTGGGAGCGATTTTAATGGGACAGGTACCATTCGAATGGGCTAAAAATTAGCTTTCTCGTGGTATACCGTGCATAATGGCGCATCCTCTTTAAAAAAAGGTAAACAATAATGGCGGCTGGGGTGTTATACCGCGCATAATGGCGCATACGGTGTTATACCGTGCATAATGGCGCATCCTCTTGAAAAAAAGGTAAACAATAATGGCGGCTGGGGTGTTGGGCAGCGTCAAAACACGGGAAAATGATAATGGCCAGTATTGGCGAACCAGGGTCCGAAAATTTCGGGACTTGATTCTTCAAAATCAGAGGGAGCGATTTTAAAGGGACAGGTACCATTCGAATGGGCTAAAAATTAGCTTTCTCGTGGTATACCATGCATAATGGCGCATCCTCTTGAAAAAAAGGTAAACATTAACGGCGGCTGGGGTGTTATACCGTGCATAATGGCGAATACGGTGTTATACCGTGCATAATGGCGCATCCTCTTGAAAAAAAGGTAAACATTAACGGCGGCTGGGGTGTTATACCGTGCATAATGGCGCATACGGTGTTATACCATGCATAATGGCGCATCCTCTTTAAAAAAAGGTAAACATTAATAATGACGGCTGGGGTGTTGGGCAGCGTCAAAACACGGGAAATTGATAATGGCCAGCATTGGCGAACCAGGGTCCGAAAATGTCGGGACTTGATTCCTCAAAATCAGTGGGAGCGATTTTAATGGGACAGGTACCATTCGAATGGGCTAAAATTATTAGCTTTCTCGTGGTATACCGTGCATAATGGCGCATCCTCTTGAAGGAATGGGGGGCATATGGCGCATACGTGTTATACCGTGCATAATGGCGCATCCTCTTGAAAAAAAGGTAAACAATAATGGCGGCTGGGGTGTTGGGCAGCGTCAAAACACGGGAAAATAATAATGGCCAGTATTGGCGAACCAGGGTCCGAAAATGTCGGGACTTGATTCCTCAAAATCAGTGGGAGCGATTTTAATGGGACAGGTACCATTCGAATGGGCTAAAAATTAGCTTTCTCGTGGTATACCGTGCATAATGGCGCATCCTCTTGAAAAAAAGGTAAACAATAATGGCGGCTGGGGTGTTATACCGTGCATAATGGCGCATACGGTGTTATACCGTGCATAATGGCGCATACGGTGTTATACCGTGCATAATGGCGCATCCTCTTTAAAAAAAGGTAAACATTAACGGCGGCTGGGGTGTTATACCGTGCATAATGGCGCATACGGTGTTATACAATGCATAATGGCGCATCCTCTTGAAAAAAAGGTAAACAATAATGGCGGCTGGGGTGTTGGGCAGCGTCAAAACACGGGAAAATAATAATGGCCAGTATTGGCGAACCAGGGTCCGAAAATGTCGGGACTTGATTCCTCAAAATCAGTGGGAGCGATTTTAATGGGACAGGTACCATTCGAATGGGCTAAAAATTAGCTTTCTCGTGGTATACCGTGCATAATGGCGCATCCTCTTGAAAAAAGGTAAACATTAACGGCGGCTGGGGTGTTATACCGTGCATAATGGCGCATACGGTGTTATACCGTGCATAATGGCGCATCCTCTTTAAAAAAAGGTAAACATTAACGGCGGCTGGGGTGTTATACCGTGCATAATGGCGCATACGGTGTTATACCGTGCATAATGGCGCATCCTCTTGAAAAAAAGGTAAACATTAATAATGACGGCTGGGGTGTTGGGCAGCGTCAAAACACGGGAAAATGATAATGGCCAGTATTGGCGAACCAGGGTCCGAAAATGTCGGGACTTGATTCCTCAAAATCAGTGGGAGCGATTTTAATGGGACAGGTACCATTCGAATGGGCTAAAAATTAGCTTTCTCGTGGTATACCGTGCATAATGGCGCATCCTCTTTAAAAAAAGGTAAACATTAACGGCGGCTGGGGTGTTATACCGCGCATAATGGCGCATACGGTGTTATACCGTGCATAATGGCGCATCCTCTTGAAAAAAAGGTAAACAATAATGGCGGCTGGGGTGTTGGGCAGCGTCAAAACACGGGAAAATAATAATGGCCAGTATTGGCGAACCAGGGTCCGAAAATGTCGGGACTTGATTCCTCAAAATCAGTGGGAGCGATTTTAATGGGACAGGTACCATTCGAATGGGCTAAAAATAAGCTTTCTCGTGTTATACCGTGCATTATGGCGCATCCTCTTGAAAAAAAGGTAAACAATAATGGCGGCTGGGGTGCTATACCGTGCATAATGGCGCATACGGTGTTATACCGTGCATAATGGCGCATCCTCTTGAAAAAAAGGTAAACATTAACGGCGGCTGGGGTGTTATACCGTGCATAATGGCGCATACGGTGTTATACCATGCACAATGGCGCATCCTCTTTAAAAAAAGGTAAACATTAATAATGACGGCTGGGGTGTTGGGCAGCGTCAAAACACGGGAAAATGATAATGGCCAGTATTGGCGAACCAGGGTCCGAAAATTTCGGGACTTGATTCTTCAAAATCAGAGGGAGCGATTTTAAAGGGACAGGTACCATTCGAATGGGCTAAAAATTAGCTTTCTCGTGGTATACCGTGCATAATGGCGCATCCTCTTTAAAAAAAGGTAAACATTAACGGCGGCTGGGGTGTTATACCGTGCATAATGGCGCATACGGTGTTATACCGTGCATAATGGCGCATCCTCTTTAAAAAAGGTAAACATTAACGGCGGCTGGGGTGTTATACCGTGCATAATGGCGCATACGGTGTTATACCATGCATAATGGCGCATCCTCTTTAAAAAAAGGTAAACATTAATAATGACGGCTGGGGTGTTGGGCAGCGTCAAAACACGGGAAATTGATAATGGCCAGCATTGGCGAACCAGGGTCCGAAAATGTCGGGACTTGATTCCTTAAAATCAGTGGGAGCGATTTTAATGGGACAGGTACCATTCGAATGGGCTAAAAATTAGCTTTCTCGTGGTATACCGTGCATAATGGCGCATCCTCTTTAAAAAAAGGTAAACATTAACGGCGGCTGGGGTGTTATACCGTGCATAATGGCGCATACGGTGTTATACCGTGCATAATGGCGCATCCTCTTTAAAAAAGGTAAACAATAATGGCGGCTGGGGTGTTGGGCAGCGTCAAAACACGGGAAAATAATAATGGCCAGTATTGGCGAACCAGGGTCCGAAAATGTCGGGACTTGGTTCCTCAAAATCAGTGGGAGCGATTTTAATGGGACAGGTACCATTCGAATGGGCTAAAAATAAGCTTTCTCGTGGTATACCGTGCATAATGGCGCATCCTCTTGAAAAAAAGGTAAACAATAATGGCGGCTGGGGTGTTTTACCGTGCATAATGGCGCATACGGTGTTATACCGTGCATAATGGCGCATCCTCTTGAAAAAAAGGTAAACAATAATGGCGGCTGGGGTGTTGGGCAGCGTCAAAACACGGGAAAATGATAATGGCCAGTATTGGCGAACCAGGGTCCGAAAATGTCGGGACTTGATTCCTCAAAATCAGTGGGAGCGATTTTAATGGGACAGGTACCATTCGAATGGGCTAAAAATTAGCTTTCTTGTGGTATACCGTGCATAATGGCGCATCCTCTTTAAAAAAAGGTAAACATTAACGGCGGCTGGGGTGTTATACCGCGCATAATGGCGCATACGGTGTTATACCGTGCATAATGGCGCATCCTCTTGAAAAAAAGGTAAACAATAATGGCGGCTGGGGTGTTGGGCAGCGTCAAAACACGGGAAAATAATAATGGCCAGTATTGGCGAACCAGGGTCCGAAAATGTCGGGACTTGATTCCTCAAAATCAGTGGGAGCGATTTTAATGGGACAGGTACCATTCGAATGGGCTAAAAATAAGCTTTCTCGTGTTATACCGTGCATTATGGCGCATCCTCTTGAAAAAAAGGTAAACAATAATGGCGGCTGGGGTGCTATACCGTGCATAATGGCGCATACGGTGTTATACCGTGCATAATGGCGCATCCTCTTGAAAAAAAGGTAAACATTAACGGCGGCTGGGGTGTTATACCGTGCATAATGGCGCATACGGTGTTATACCATGCACAATGGCGCATCCTCTTTAAAAAAAGGTAAACATTAATAATGACGGCTGGGGTGTTGGGCAGCGTCAAAACACGGGAAAATGATAATGGCCAGTATTGGCGAACCAGGGTCCGAAAATTTCGGGACTTGATTCTTCAAAATCAGAGGGAGCGATTTTAAAGGGACAGGTACCATTCGAATGGGCTAAAAATTAGCTTTCTCGTGGTATACCGTGCATAATGGCGCATCCTCTTTAAAAAAAGGTAAACATTAACGGCGGCTGGGGTGTTATACCGTGCATAATGGCGCATACGGTGTTATACCGTGCATAATGGCGCATCCTCTTTAAAAAAAGGTAAACATTAACGGCGGCTGGGGTGTTATACCGTGCATAATGGCGCATACGGTGTTATACCATGCATAATGGCGCATCCTCTTTAAAAAAGGTAAACATTAATAATGGCGGCTGGGGTGTTGGGCAGCGTCAAAACACGGGAAATTGATAATGGCCAGCATTGGCGAACCAGGGTCCGAAAATGTCGGGACTTGATTCCTTAAAATCAGTGGGAGCGATTTTAATGGGACAGGTACCATTCGAATGGGCTAAAAATTAGCTTTCTCGTGGTATACCGTGCATAATGGCGCATCCTCTTTAAAAAAAGGTAAACATTAACGGCGGCTGGGGTGTTATACCGTGCATAATGGCGCATACGGTGTTATACCGTGCATAATGGCGCATCCTCTTTAAAAAAAGGTAAACAATAATGGCGGCTGGGGTGTTGGGCAGCGTCAAAACACGGGAAAATAATAATGGCCAGTATTGGCGAACCAGGGTCCGAAAATGTCGGGACTTGGTTCCTCAAAATCAGTGGGAGCGATTTTAATGGGACAGGTACCATTCGAATGGGCTAAAAATAAGCTTTCTCGTGGTATACCGTGCATAATGGCGCATCCTCTTGAAAAAAAGGTAAACAATAATGGCGGCTGGGGTGTTTTACCGTGCATAATGGCGCATACGGTGTTATACCGTGCATAATGGCGCATCCTCTTGAAAAAAAGGTAAACAATAATGGCGGCTGGGGTGTTGGGCAGCGTCAAAACACGGGAAAATGATAATGGCCAGTATTGGCGAACCAGGGTCCGAAAATTTCGGGACTTGATTCTTCAAAATCAGAGGGAGCGATTTTAATGGGACAGGTACCATTCGAATGGGCTAAAAATAAGCTTTCTCGTGTTATACCGTGCATTATGGCGCATCCTCTTGAAAAAAAGGTAAACAATAATGGCGGCTGGGGTGTTATACCGTGCATAATGGCGCATACGGTGTTATACCGTGCATAATGGCGCATCCTCTTGAAAAAAAGGTAAACAATAATGGCGGCTGGGGTGTTGGGCAGCGTCAAAACACGGGAAAATGATAATGGCCAGTATTGGCGAACCAGGGTCCGAAAATGTCGGGACTTGATTCCTCAAAATCAGTGGGAGCGATTTTAATGGGACAGGTACCATTCGAATGGGCTAAAAATTAGCTTTCTCGTGGTATACCGTGCATAATGGCGCATCCTCTTTAAAAAAGGTAAACATTAACGGCGGCTGGGGTGTTATACCGCGCATAATGGCGCATACGGTGTTATACCGTGCATAATGGCGCATCCTCTTGAAAAAAAGGTAAACAATAATGGCGGCTGGGGTGTTGGGCAGCGTCAAAACACGGGAAAATAATAATGGCCAGTATTGGCGAACCAGGGTCCGAAAATGTCGGGACTTGATTCCTCAAAATCAGTGGGAGCGATTTTAATGAGACAGGTACCATTCGAATGGGCTAAAAATTAGCTTTCTCGTGGTATACCGTGCATAATGGCGCATCCTCTTGAAAAAAAGGTAAACAATAATGGCGGCTGGGGTGTTGGGCAGCGTCAAAACACGGGAAAATAATAATGGCCAGTATTGGCGAACCAGGGTCCGAAAATGTCGGGACTTGATTCCTCAAAATCAGTGGGAGCGATTTTAATGGGACAGGTACCATTCGAATGGGCTAAAAATAAGCTTCCTCATGTTATACCGTGCATTATGGCGCATCCTCTTGAAAAAAAGGTAAACAATAATGGCGGCTGGGGTGTTATACCGTGCATAATGGCGCATACGGTGTTATACCGTGCATAATGGCGCATCCTCTTGAAAAAAAGGTAAACAATAATGGCGGTTGGGGTGTTGGGCAGCGTCAAAACACGGGAAAATGATAATGGCCAGTATTGGCGAACCAGGGTCCGAAAATTTCGGGACTTGATTCTTCAAAATCAGAGGGAGCGATTTTAATGGGACAGGTATCATTCGAATGGGCTAAAAATAAGCTTTCTCGTGGTATACCGTGCATAATGGCGCATCCTCTTGAAAAAAAGGTAAAAAATAATGGCGGCTGGGGTGTTATACCGTGCATAATGGCGCATACGGTGTTATACCGTGCATAATGGCGCATCCTCTTGAAAAAAAGGTAAACAATAATGGCGGCTGGGGTGTTGGGCAGCGTCAAAACACGGGAAAATAATAATGGCCAGTATTGGCGAACTAGGGTCCGAAAATGTCGGGACTTGATTCCTCAAAATCAGTGGGAGCGATTTTAATGGGACAGGTACCATTCGAATGGGCTAAAAATAAGCTTTCTCGTAGTATACCGTGCATAATGGCGCATCCTCTTGAAAAAAAGGTAAACAATAATGGCGGCTGGGGTGTTATACCGTGCATAATGGCGCATACGGTGTTATACCTTGCATAATGGCGCATCCTCTTGAAAAAAAGGTAAACAATAATGGCGGCTGGGGTGTTGGGCAGCGTCAAAACACGGGAAAATGATAATGGCCAGTATTGGCGAACCAGGGTCCGAAAATTTCGGGACTTGATTCTTCAAAATCAGAGGGAGCGATTTTAAAGGGACAGGTACCATTCGAATGGGCTAAAAATTAGCTTTCTCGTGGTATACCGTGCATAATGGCGCATCCTCTTGAAAAAAAGGTAAACATTAACGGCGGCTGGGGTGTTATACCGTGCATAATGGCGCATACGGTGTTATACCGTGCATAATGGCGCATCCTCTTGAAAAAAAGGTAAACATTAACGGCGGCTGGGGTGTTATACCGTGCATAATGGCGCATACGGTGTTATACCATGCATAATGGCGCATCCTCTTTAAAAAAAGGTAAACATTAATAATGACGGCTGGGGTGTTGGGCAGCGTCAAAACACGGGAAATTGATAATGGCCAGCATTGGCGAACCAGGGTCCGAAAATGTCGGGACTTGATTCCTCAAAATCAGTGGGAGCGATTTTAATGGGACAGGTACCATTCGAATGGGCTAAAAATAAGCTTTCTCGTGGTATACCGTGCATAATGGCGCATCCTCTTGAAAAAAAGGTAAACAATAATGGCGGCTGGGGTGTTGGGCAGCGTCAAAACACGGGAAAATAATAATGGCCAGTATTGGCGAACCAGGGTCCGAAAATGTCGGGACTTGATTCCTCAAAATCAGTGGGAGCGATTTTAATGGGACAGGTACCATTCGAATGGGCTAAAAATAAGCTTTCTCGTGTTATACCGTGCATAATGGCGCATCCTCTTGAAAAAAAGGTAAACAATAATGGCGGCTGGGGTGTTATACCGTGCATAATGGCGCATCCTCTTTAAAAAAAGGTAAACATTAATAATGACGGCTGGGGTGTTGGGCAGCGTCAAAACACGGGAAAATGATAATGGCCAGTATTGGCGAACCATGGTCCGAAAATGTCGGGACTTGATTCCTTAAAATCAGTGGGAGCGATTTTAATGGGACAGGTACCATTCGAATGGGCTAAAAATAAGCTTTCTCGTGGTATACCGTGCATAATGGCGCATCCTCTTGAAAAAAAGGTAAACATTAACGGCGGCTGGGGTGTTATACCGTGCATAATGGCGCATACGGTGTTATATCGTGCATAATGACGCATCCTCTTTAAAAAAAGGTAAACAATAATGGCGGCTGGGGTGTTATACCGTGCATAATGGCGCATCCTCTTTAAAAAAAGGTAAACATTAATAATGACGGCTGGGGTGTTGGGCAGCGTCAAAACACGGGAAAATGATAATGGCCAGTATTGGCGAACCATGGTCCGAAAATGTCGGGACTTGATTCCTCAAAATCAGTGGGAGCGATTTTTATGGGACAGGTACCATTCGAATGGGCTAAAAATTAGCTTTCTCGTGGTATACCGTGCATAATGGCGCATCCTCTTTAAAAAAAGGTAAACATTAACGGCGGCTGGGGTGTTATACCGTGCATAATGGCGCATACGGTGTTATACAGTGCATAATGGCGCATCCTCTTGAAAAAAAGGTAAACAATAATGGCGGCTGGGGTGTTATACCGTGCATAATGGCGCATACGGTGTTATACCGTGCATGATGGCGCATCCTCTTGAAAAAATGGTAAACAATAATGGCGGCTGGGGTGTTATACCGTGCATAATGGCGCATACGGTGCTATACCGTGCATAATGGCGCATCCTCTTGAAAAAAAGGTAAACACTAATGGCGGCTGGGGTGTTATACCGTGCATAATGGCGCATACGGTGTTATA
Organism: Drosophila malerkotliana malerkotliana; assembly: GCA_018153235.1. Classification (NCBI taxonomy): domain Eukaryota; kingdom Metazoa; phylum Arthropoda; class Insecta; order Diptera; family Drosophilidae; genus Drosophila; species Drosophila malerkotliana. The sequence goes on from JAECXV010000182.1 coordinate 141,221, forward strand.
CCGTGCATGATGGCGCATCCTCTTGAAAAAAAGGTAAACAATAATGGCGGCTGGGGTGTTATACCGTGCATAATGGCGCATACGGTGCTATACCGTGCATAATGGCGCATCCTCTTTAAAAAAAGGTAAACATTAACGGCGGCTGGGGTGTTATACCGTGCATAATGGCGCATACGGTGTTATACCGTGCATAATGGCGCATCCTCTTGAAAAAAAGGTAAACAATAATGGCGGCTGGGGTGTTATACCGTGCATAATGGCGCATACGGTGTTATACCGTGCATAATGGCGCATCCTCTTGAAAAAAAGGTAAACAATAATGGCGGCTGGGGTGTTATACCGTGCATAATGGCGCATACGGTGTTATACCATGCATAATGGCGCATCCTCTTTAAAAAAAGGTAAACATTAATAATGACGGCTGGGGTGTTGGGCAGCGTCAAAACACGGGAAAATGATAATGGCCAGTATTGGCGAACCAGGGTCCGAAAATGTCGGGACTTGATTCCTCAAAATCAGTGGGAGCGATTTTAATGGGACAGGTACCATTCGAATGGGCTAAAAATTAGCTTTCTCGTGGTAAACCGTGCATAAAGGCGCATCCTCTTGAAAAAAAGGTAAACAATAATGGCGGCTGGGCTGTTATACCGTGCATAATGGCGCATACGGTGTAATACCGTGCGTAATGGCGCATCCTCTTGAAAAAAAGGTAAACAATAATGGCGGCTGGGGTGTTATACCGTGCATAATGGCGCATACGGTGTTATACCATGCATAATGGCGCATCCTCTTTAAAAAAAGGTAAACATTAATAATGACGGCTGGGGTGTTGGGCAGCGTCAAAACACGGGAAAATGATAATGGCCAGTATTGGCGAACCAGGGTCCGAAAATGTCGGGACTTGATTCCTCAAAATCAGTGGGAGCGATTTTAATGGGACAGGTACCATTCGAATGGGCTAAAAATAAGCTTTCTCGTGTTATACCGTGCATAATGGCGCATCCTCTTGCAAAAAAGGTAAACAATAATGGCGGCTGGGGTGTTATACCGTGCATAATGGCGCATACGGTGTTATACCATGCATAATGGCGCATCCTCTTTAAAAAAAGGTAAACATTAATAATGACGGCTGGGGTGTTGGGCAGCGTCAAAACACGGGAAAATGATAATGGCCAGTATTGGCGAACCAGGGTCCGAAAATGTCGGGACTTGATTCCTCAAAATCAGTGGGAGCGATTTTAATGGGACAGGTACCATTCGAATGGGCTAAAAATTAGCTTTCTCGTGGTAAACCGTGCATAATGGCGCATCCTCTTGAAAAAAAGGTAAACAATAATGGCGGCTGGGGTGTTATACCGTGCATAATGGCGCATACGGTGTTATACCGTGCATAATGGCGCATCCTCTTGAAAAAAAGGTAAACAATAATGGCGGCTGGGGTGTTATACCGTGCATAATGGCGCATACGGTGTTATACCATGCATAATGGCGCATCCTCTTTAAAAAAAGGTAAACATTAATAATGACGGCTGGGGTGTTGGGCAGCGTCAAAACACGGGAAAATGATAATGGCCAGTATTGGCGAACCAGGGTCCGAAAATGTCGGGACTTGATTCCTCAAAATCAGTGGGAGCGATTTTAATGGGACAGGTACCATTCGAATGGGCTAAAAATAAGCTTTCTCGTGTTATACCGTGCATAATGGCGCATACGGTGTTATACAGTGCATAATGGCGCATCCTCTTGAAAAAAAGGGTAAACAATAATGGCGGCTGGGGTGTTATACCGTGCATAATGGCGCATACGGTGTTATACCATGCATGATGGCGCATCCTTTTAAAAAAAAGGTAAACATTAATGGCGGCTGGGGTGTTATACCGTGCATAATGGCGCATACGGTGTTATACCGTGCATAATGGCGCATCCTCTTTAAAAAAAGGTAAACAATAATAGCGCATTCTCTTTAAAAAAAGGTAAACAATAATGGCGGCTGGGGTGTTATACCGTGCTTAATGGCGCATACGGTGTTATACCGTGCATAATGGCGCATCCTCTTTAAAAAAAGGTAAACATTAACGGCGGCTGGGGTGTTATACCGTGCATAATGGCGCATACGGTGTTATACCGTGCATAATGGCGCATCCTCTTTAAAAAAAGGTAAACATTAATAATGATGGCTGGGGTGTTGGGCAGCGTCAAAACACGGGAAAATGATAATGGCCAGTATTGGCGAACCAGGGTCCGAAAATGTCGGGACTTGATTCCTCAAAATCAGTGGGAGCGATTTTTATGGGACAGGTACCATTCGAATGGGCTAAAAATTAGCTTTCTCGTGGTATACCGTGCATAATGGCGCATCCTCTTTAAAAAAAGGTAAACATTAACGGCGGCTGGGGTGTTATACCGTGCATAATGGCGCATACGGTGTTATACAGTGCATAATGGCGCATCCTCTTGAAAAAAAGGTAAACACTAATGGCGGCTGGGGTGTTATACCGTGCATAATGGCGCATACGGTGTTATACCGTGCATGATGGCGCATCCTCTTGAAAAAAAGGTAAACAATAATGGCGGCTGGGGTGTTATACCGTGCATAATGGCGCATACGGTGCTATACCGTGCATAATGGCGCATCCTCTTGAAAAAAAGGTAAACAATAATGGCGGCTGGGGTGTTATACCGTGCATAATGGCGCATACGGTGTTATACCGTGCATGATGGCGCATCCTCTTGAAAAAAAGGTAAACAATAATGGCGGCTGGGGTGTTATACCGTGCATAATGGCGCATACGGTGCTATACCGTGCATAATGGCGCATCATCTTTAAAAAAAGGTAAACATTAACGGCGGCTGGGGTGTTATACCGTGCATAATGGCGCATACGGTGTTATACCGTGCATAATGGCGCATCCTCTTTAAAAAAAGGTAAACAATAATGGCGGCTGGGGTGTTATACCGTGCATAATGGCGCATACGGTGTTATACCGTGCATAATGGCGCATCCTCTTTAAAAAAGGTAAACATTAATGGCGGCTGGGGTGTTATACCGTGCATAATGGCGCATACGGTGTTATACCATGCATAATGGCGCATCCTCTTTAAAAAAAGGTAAACATTAATAATGACGGCTGGGGTGTTGGGCAGCGTCAAAACACGGGAAAATGATAATGGCCAGTATTGGCGAACCAGGGTCCGAAAATGTCGGGACTTGATTCCTCAAAATCAGTGGGAGCGATTTTAATGGGACAGGTACCATTCGAATGGGCTAAAAATAAGCTTTCTCGTGTTATACCGTGCATAATGGCGCATCCTCTTGAAAAAAAGGTAAACAATAATGGCGGCTGGGGTGTTATACCGTGCATAATGGCGCATACGGTGTTATACCGTGCATGATGGCGCATCCTCTTGAAAAAAAGGTAAACAATAATGGCGGCTGGGGTGTTATACCGTGCATAATGGCGCATACGGTGCTATACCGTGCATAATGCCGCATCATCTTCAAAAAAAGGTAAACATTAACGGCGGCTGGGGTGTTATACCGTGCATAATGGCGCATACGGTGTTATACCGTGCATAATGGCGCATCCTCTTGAAAAAAAGGTAAACAATAATGGCGGCTGGGGTGTTATACCGTGCATAATGGCGCATACGGTGTTATACCGTGCATAATGGCGCATCCTCTTTAAAAAAAGGTAAACATTAATGGCGGCTGGGGTGTTATACCGTGCATAATGGCGCATACGGTGTTATACCATGCATAATGGCGCATCCTCTTTAAAAAAAGGTAAACATTAATAATGACGGCTGGGGTGTTGGGCAGCGTCAAAACACGGGAAAATGATAATGGCCAGTATTGGCGAACCAGGGTCCGAAAATGTCGGGACTTGATTCCTCAAAATCAGTGGGAGCGATTTTAATGGGACAGGTACCATTCGAATGGGCTAAAAATAAGCTTTCTCGTGTTATACCGTGCATAATGGCGCATCCTCTTGAAAAAAAGGTAAACAATAATGGCGGCTGGGGTGTTATACCGTGCATAATGGCGCATACGGTGTTATACCGTGCATGATGGCGCATCCTCTTGAAAAAAGGTAAACAATAATGGCGGCTGGGGTGTTATACCGTGCATAATGGCGCATACGGTGCTATACCGTGCATAATGGCGCATCCTCTTTAAAAAAAGGTAAACATTAACGGCGGCTGGGGTGTTATACCGTGCATAATGGCGCATACGGTGTTATACCGTGCATAATGGCGCATCCTCTTAAAAAAGGTAAACAATAATGGCGGCTGGGGTGTTATACCGTGCATAATGGCGCATACGGTGTTATACCGTGCATAATGGCGCATACGGTGTTATACCGTGCATAATGGCGCATCCTCTTGAAAAAAAGGTAAACAATAATGGCGGCTGGGGTGTTATACCGTGCATAATGGCGCATACGGTGTTATACCATGCATAATGGCGCATCCTCTTTAAAAAAGGTAAACATTAATAATGACGGCTGGGGTGTTGGGCAGCGTCAAAACACGGGAAAATGATAATGGCCAGTATTGGCGAACCAGGGTCCGAAAATGTCGGGACTTGATTCCTCAAAATCAGTGGGAGCGATTTTAATGGGACAGGTACCATTCGAATGGGCTAAAAATAAGCTTTCTCGTGTTATACCGTGCATAATGGCGCATCCTCTTGAAAAAAAGGTAAACAATAATGGCGGCTGGGGTGTTATACCGTGCATAATGGCGCATACGGTGTTATACAGTGCATAATGGCGCATCCTCTTGAAAAAAAGGTAAACACTAATGGCGGCTGGGGTGTTATACCGTGCATAATGGCGCATACGGTGTTATACCGTGCATGATGGCGCATCCTCTTGAAAAAAAGGTAAACAATAATGGCGGCTGGGGTGTTATACCGTGCATAATGGCGCATACGGTGCTATACCGTGCATAATGGCGCATCCTCTTGAAAAAAAGGTAAACAATAATGGCGGCTGGGGTGTTATACCGTGCATAATGGCGCATACGGTGTTATACCGTGCATGATGGCGCATCCTCTTGAAAAAAAGGTAAACAATAATGGCGGCTGGGGTGTTATTCCGTGCATAATGGCGCATACGGTGCTATACCGTGCATAATGGCGCATCCTCTTTAAAAAAAGGTAAACATTAACGGCGGCTGGGGTGTTATACCGTGCATAATGGCGCATACGGTGTTATACCGTGCATAATGGCGCATCCTCTTGAAAAAAAGGTAAACAATAATGGCGGCTGGGGTGTTATACCGTGCATAATGGCGCATACGGTGTTATACCGTGCATAATGGCGCATCCTCTTTAAAAAAAGGTAAACATTAATGGCGGCTGGGGTGTTATACCGTGCATAATGGCGCATACGGTGTTATACCATGCATAATGGCGCATCCTCTTTAAAAAAAGGTAAACATTAATAATGACGGCTGGGGTGTTGGGCAGCGTCAAAACACGGGAAAATGATAATGGCCAGTATTGGCGAACCAGGGTCCGAAAATGTCGGGACTTGATTCCTCAAAATCAGTGGGAGCGATTTTAATGGGACAGGTACCATTCGAATGGGCTAAAAATTAGCTTTCTCGTGGTAAACCGTGCATAATGGCGCATCCTCTTGAAAAAAAGGTAAACAATAATGGCGGCTGGGGTGTTATACCGTGCATAATGGCGCATACGGTGTTATACCGTGCATAATGGCGCATCCTCTTGAAAAAAAGGTAAACAATAATGGCGGCTGGGGTGTTATACCGTGCATAATGGCGCATACGGTGTTATACCATGCATAATGGCGCATCCTCTTTAAAAAAAGGTAAACATTAATAATGACGGCTGGGGTGTTGGGCAGCGTCAAAACACGGGAAAATGATAATGGCCAGTATTGGCGAACCAGGGTCCGAAAATGTCGGGACTTGATTCCTCAAAATCAGTGGGAGCGATTTTAATGGGACAGGTACCATTCGAATGGGCTAAAAATAAGCTTTCTCGTGTTATACCGTGCATAATGGCGCATCCTCTTGAAAAAAAGGTAAACAATAATGGCGGCTGGGGTGTTATACCGTGCATAATGGCGCATACGGTGTTATACAGTTTATAATGGCGCATCCTCTTGAAAAAAAGGTAACCAATAATGGCGGCTGGGGTGTTGGGCAGCGTCAAAACACGGGAAAATAATAATGGCCAGTATTGGCGAACCAGGGTCCGAAAATGTCGGGACTTGATTCCTCAAAATCAGTGGGAGCGATTTTAATGGGACAGGTACCATTCGAATGGGCTAAAAATTAGCTTTCTCGTGGTATACCGTGCATAATGGCGCATCCTCTTTAAAAAAAGGTAAACATTAACGGCGGCTGGGGTGTTATACCGTGCATAATGGCGCATACGGTGTTATACAGTTTATAATGGCGCATCCTCTTGAAAAAAAGGTAAACAATAATGGCGGCTGGGGTGTTGGGCAGCGTCAAAACACGGGAAAATAATAATGGCCAGTATTGGCGAACCAGGGTCCGAAAATGTCGGGACTTGATTCCTCAAAATCAGTGGGAGCGATTTTAATGGGACAGGTACCATTCGAATGGGCTAAAAATTAGCTTTCTCGTGGTATACCGTGCATAATGGCGCATCCTCTTGAAAAAAAGGTAAACAATAATGGCGGCTGGGGTGTTATACCGTGCATAATGGCGCATACGGTGTTATACCGTGCATAATGGCGCATCCTCTTGAAAAAAAGGTAAACAATGATGGCGGCTGGGGTGTTATACCGTGCATAATAGCGCATACGGTGTTATACCGTGCATGATGGCGCATCCTCTTGAAAAAAAGGTAAACAATAATGGCGGCTGGGGTGTTATACCGTGCATAATGGCGCATACGGTGTTATACCATGCATAATGGCGCATCCTCTTTAAAAAAAGGTAAACATTAATAATGACGGCTGGGGTGTTGGGCAGCGTCAAAACACGGGAAAATGATAATGGCCAGTATTGGCGAACCAGGGTCCGAAAATGTCGGGACTTGATTCCTCAAAATCAGTGGGAGCGATTTTAATGGGACAGGTACCATTCGAATGGGCTAAAAATAAGCTTTCTCGTGGTATACCGTGCATAATGGCGCATCCTCTTGAAAAAAAGGTAAACAATAATGGCGGCTGGGGCGTAATACCGTGCATAATGGCGCATACGGTGTTATACCATGCATAATGGCGCATCCTCTTTAAAAAAAGTTAAACATTAATAATGACGGCTGGGGTGTTGGGCAGCGTCAAAACACGGGAAAATGATAATGGCCAGTATTGGCGAACCAGGGTCCGAAAATGTCGGGACTTGATTCCTCAAAATCAGTGGGAGCGATTTTAATGGGACAGGTACCATTCGAATGGGCTAAAAATTAGCTTTCTCGTGGTATACCGTGCATAATGGCGCATCCTCTTTAAAAAAAGGTAAACATTAACGGCGGCTGGGGTGTTATACCGTGCATAATGGCGCATACGGTGTTATACAGTGCATAATGGCGCATCCTCTTGAAAAAAAGGTAAACACTAATGGCGGCTGGGGTGTTATACCGTGCATAATGGCGCATACGGTGTTATACCGTGCATGATGGCGCATCCTCTTGAAAAAAAGGTAAACAATAATGGCGGCTGGGGTGTTATACCGTGCATAATGGCGCATACGGTGCTATACCGTGCATAATGGCGCATCCTCTTGAAAAAAAGGTAAACAATAATGGCGGCTGGGGTGTTATACCGTGCATAATGGCGCATACGGTGTTATACCGTGCATGATGGCGCATCCTCTTGAAAAAAAGGTAAACAATAATGGCGGCTGGGGTGTTATACCGTGCATAATGGCGCATACGGTGCTTTACCGTGCATAATGGCGCATCCTCTTTAAAAAAAGGTAAACATTAACGGCGGCTGGGGTGTTATACCGTGCATAATGGCGCATACGGTGTTATACCGTGCATAATGGCGCATCCTCTTGAAAAAAAGGTAAACAATAATGGCGGCTGGGGTGTTATACCGTGCATAATGGCGCATACGGTGTTATACCGTGCATAATGGCGCATCCTCTTTAAAAAAAGGTAAACATTAATGGCGGCTGGGGTGTTATACCGTGCATAATGGCGCATACGGTGTTATACCATGCATAATGGCGCATCCTCTTTAAAAACAGGTAAACATTAATAATGACGGCTGGGGTGTTGGGCAGCGTCAAAACACGGGAAAATGATAATGGCCAGTATTGGCGAACCAGGGTCCGAAAATGTCGGGACTTGATTCCTCAAAATCAGTGGGAGCGATTTTAATGGGACAGGTACCATTCGAATGGGCTAAAAATAAGCTTTCTCGTGTTATACCGTGCATAATGGCGCATCCTCTTGAAAAAAAGGTAAACAATAATGGCGGCTGGGGTGTTATACCGTGCATAATGGCGCATACGGTGTTATACAGTGCATAATGGCGCATCCTCTTGAAAAAAAGGAAAACACTAATGGCGGCTGGGGTGTTATACCGTGCATAATGGCGCATACGGTGTTATACCGTGCATGATGGCGCATCCTCTTGAAAAAAAGGTAAACAATAATGGCGGCTGGGGTGTTATACCGTGCATAATGGCGCATACGGTGCTATACCGTGCATAATGGCGCATCCTCTTTAAAAAAAGGTAAACATTAACGGCGGCTGGGGTGTTATACCGTGCATAATGGCGCATACGGTGTTATACCGTGCATAATGGCGCATCCTCTTGAAAAAAAGGTAAACAATAATGGCGGCTGGGGTGTTATACCGTGCATAATGGCGCATACGGTGTTATACCGTGCATAATGGCGCATCCTCTTTAAAAAAGGTAAACATTAATGGCGGCTGGGGTGTTATACCGTGCATAATGGCGCATACGGTGTTATACCATGCATAATGGCGCATCCTCTTTAAAAAAAGGTAAACATTAATAATGACGGCTGGGGTGTTGGGCAGCGTCAAAACACGGGAAAATGATAATGGCCAGTATTGGCGAACCAGGGTCCGAAAATGTCGGGACTTGATTCCTCAAAATCAGTGGGAGCGATTTTAATGGGACAGGTACCATTCGAATGGGCTAAAAATTAGCTTTCTCGTGGTAAACCGTGCATAATGGCGCATCCTCTTGAAAAAAGGTAAACAATAATGGCGGCTGGGGTGTTATACCGTGCATAATGGCGCATACGGTGTTATACCGTGCATAATGGCGCATCCTCTTGAAAAAAGGTAAACAATAATGGCGGCTGGGGTGTTATACCGTGCATAATGGCGCATACGGTGTTATACCATGCATAATGGCGCATCCTCTTTAAAAAAAGGTAAACATTAATAATGACGGCTGGGGTGTTGGGCAGCGTCAAAACACGGGAAAATGATAATGGCCAGTATTGGCGAACCAGGGTCCGAAAATGTCGGGACTTGATTCCTCAAAATCAGTGGGAGCGATTTTAATGGGACAGGTACCATTCGAATGGGCTAAAAATAAGCTTTCTCGTGTTATACCGTGCATAATGGCGCATCCTCTTGAAAAAAAGGTAAACAATAATGGCGGCTGGGGTGTTATACCGTGCATAATGGCGCATACGGTGTTATACAGTTTATAATGGCGCATCCTCTTGAAAAAAAGGTAACCAATAATGGCGGCTGGGGTGTTGGGCAGCGTCAAAACACGGGAAAATAATAATGGCCAGTATTGGCGAACCAGGGTCCGAAAATGTCGGGACTTGATTCCTCAAAATCAGTGGGAGCGATTTTAATGGGACAGGTACCATTCGAATGGGCTAAAAATTAGCTTTCTCGTGGTATACCGTGCATAATGGCGCATCCTCTTTAAAAAAAGGTAAACATTAACGGCGGCTGGGGTGTTATACCGTGCATAATGGCGCATACGGTGTTATACAGTTTATAATGGCGCATCCTCTTGAAAAAAAGGTAAACAATAATGGCGGCTGGGGTGTTGGGCAGCGTCAAAACACGGGAAAATAATAATGGCCAGTATTGGCGAACCAGGGTCCGAAAATGTCGGGACTTGATTCCTCAAAATCAGTGGGAGCGATTTTAATGGGACAGGTACCATTCGAATGGGCTAAAAATTAGCTTTCTCGTGGTATACCGTGCATAATGGCGCATCCTCTTGAAAAAAAGGTAAACAATAATGGCGGCTGGGGTGTTATACCGTGCATAATGGCGCATACGGTGTTATACCGTGCATAATGGCGCATCCTCTTGAAAAAAAGGTAAACAATGATGGCGGCTGGGGTGTTATACCGTGCATAATAGCGCATACGGTGTTATACCGTGCACAATGGCGCATCCTCTTTAAAAAAAGGTAAACATTAATAATGACGGCTGGGGTGTTGGGCAGCGTCAAAACACGGGAAAATGATAATGGCCAGTATTGGCGAACCAGGGTCCGAAAATGTCGGGACTTGATTCCTCAAAATCCGTGGGAGCGATTTTAATGGGACAGGTACCATTCGAATGGGCTAAAAATAAGCTTTCTCGTGTTATACCGTGCATAATGGCGCATCCTCTTGAAAAAAAGGTAAACAATAATGGCGGCTGGGGTGTTATACCGTGCATAAAGGCGCATCCTCTTTAAAAAAAGGTAAACATTAATAATTACGGCTGGGGTGTTGGGCAGCGTCAAAACACGGGAAAATTATAATGGCCAGTATTGGCGAACCAGGGTCCGAAAATGTCGGGACTTGATTCCTCAAAATTAGTGGGAGCGATTTTAATGGGACAGGTACCATTCGAATGGGCTAAAAATAAGCTTTCTCGTGTTATACCGTGCATAGTGGCGCATCCTCTTGAAAAAAAGGTAAACAATAATGGCGGCTGGGGTGTTATACCGTGCATAATAACGCATCCTCTTTAAAAAAAGGTAAACATTAATAATGACGGCTGGGGTGTTGGGCAGCGTCAAAACACGGGAAAATGATAATGGCCAGTATTGGCGAACCAGGGTCCGAAAATGTCGGGACTTGATTCCTCAAAATCAGTGGGAGCGATTTTAATGGGACAGGTACCATTCGAATGGGCTAAAAATAAGCTTTCTCGTGGTATACCGTGCATAATGGCGCATCCTCTTGAAAAAAAGGTAAACAATAATGGCGGCTGGGGCGTAATACCGTGCATAATGGCGCATACGGTGTTATACCATGCATAATGGCGCATCCTCTTTAAAAAAAGGTAAACATTAATAATGACGGCTGGGGTGTTGGGCAGCGTCAAAACACGGGAAAATGATAATGGCCAGTATTGGCGAACCAGGGTCCGAAAATGTCGGGACTTGATTCCTCAAAATCAGTGGGAGCGATTTTAATGGGACAGGTACCATTCGAATGGGCTAAAAATTAGCTTTCTCGTGGTATACCGTGCATAATGGCGCATCCTCTTTAAAAAAAGGTAAACATTAACGGCGGCTGGGGTGTTATACCGTGCATAATGGCGCATACGGTGTTATACCATGCATAATGGCGCATCCTTTTAAAAAAAAGGTAAACATTAATAATGACGGCTGGGGTGTTGGGCAGCGTCAAAACACGGGAAAATGATAATGGCCAGTATTGGCGAACCAGGGTCCGAAAATGTCGGGACTTGATTCCTCAAAATCAGTGGGAGCGATTTTAATGGGACAGGTACCATTCGAATGGGCTAAAAATTAGCTTTCTCGTGGTATACCGTGCATAATGGCGCATCCTCTTTAAAAAAGGTAAACATTAACGGCGGCTGGGGTGTTATACCGTGCATAATGGCGCATACGGTGTTATACCGTGCATAATGGCGCATCCTCTTGAAAAAAGGTAAACAATAATGGCGGCTGGGGTGTTATACCGTGCATAATGGCGCATACGGTGTTATACCGTGCATAATGGCGCATCCTCTTTAAAAAAAGGTAAACATTAATAATGACGGCTGGGGTGTTGGGCAGCGTCAAAACACGGGAAAATGATAATGGCCAGTATTGGCGAACCAGGGTCCGAAAATGTCGGGACTTGATTCCTCAAAATCAGTGGGAGCGATTTTAATGGGACAGGTACCATTCGAATGGGCTAAAAATAAGCTTTCTCGTGGTATACCGTGCATAATGACGCATCCTCTTTAAAAAAAGGTAAACATTAACGGCGGCTGGGGTGTTATACCGTGCATAATGGCGCATACGGTGTTATACCGTGCATAATGGCGCATCCTCTTGAAAAAAAGGTAAACAATAATGGCGGCTGGGGTGTTATACCGTGCATAATGGCGCATACGGTGTTATACCGTGCATAATGGCGCATCCTCTTTAAAAAAAGGTAAACATTAATAATGACGGCTGGGGTGTTGGGCAGCGTCAAAACACGGGAAAATGATAATGGCCAGTATTGGCGAACCAGGGTCCGAAAATGTCGGGACTTGATTCCTCAAAATCAGTGGGAGCGATTTTAATGGGACAGGTACCATTCGAATGGGCTAAAAATAAGCTTTCTCGTGGTATACCGTGCATAATGGCGCATCCTCTTGAAAAAAAGGTAAACAATAATGACGGCTGGGGTGTTGGACAGCGTCAAAACACGGGAAAATGATAATGGCCAGTATTGGCGAACCAGGGTCCGAAAATGTCGGGACTTGATTCCTCAAAATCAGTGGGAGCGATTTTAATGGGACAGGTACCATTCGAATGGGCTAAAAATAAGCTTTCTCGTGGTATACCGTGCATAATGGCGCATCCTCTTGAAAAAAAGGTAAACATTAATGGCGGCTGGGGTGTTATACCGTGCATAATGGCGCATACGCTGTTATACCATGCATAATGGCGCATCCTCTTTAAAAAAAGGTGAACATTAATAATGACGGCTGGGGTGTTGGGCAGCTTCAAAACACGGGAAAATGATAATGGCCAGTATTGGCAAACCAGGGTCCGAAAATGTCGGGACTTGATTCCTCAAAATCAGTGGGAGCGATTTCAATGGGATAGGTACCATTCGAATGGGCTAAAAATAAGCTTTCTCGTGGTATACCGTGCATAATGGCGCATCCTCTTGAAAAAAAGGTAAACAATAATGACGGCTGGGGTGTTGGGCAGCGTCAAAACACGGGAAAATGATAATGGCCAGAATTGGCGAACCAGGGTCCGAAAATGTCGGGACTTGATTCCTCAAAATCAGTGGGAGCGATTTTAATGGGACAGGTACCATTCGAATGGGCTAAAAATAAGCTTTCTCGTGGTATACCGTGCATAATGACGCATCCTCTTTAAAAAAAGGTAAACATTAACGGCGGCTGGGGTGTTATACCGTGCATAATGGCGCATACGGTGTTATACCGTGCATAATGGCGCATCCTCTTGAAAAAAAGGTAAACAATAATGGCGGCTGGGGTGTTATACCGTGCATAATGGCGCATACGGTGTTATACCGAGCATAATGGCGCATCCTCTTTAAAAAAACGTAAACATTAATTATGACGGCTGGGGTGTTGGGCAGCGTCAAAACACGGGAAAATGATAATGGCCAGTATTGGCGAACCAGGGTCCGAAAATGTCGGGACTTGATTCCTCAAAATCAGTGGGAGCGATTTTAATGGGACAGGTACCATTCGAATGGGCTAAAAATAAGCTTTCTCGTGGTATACCGTGCATAATGACGCATCCTCTTTAAAAAAAGGTAAACATTAACGGCGGCTGGGGTGTTATACCGTGCATAATGGCGCATACGGTGTTATACCGTGCATAATGGCGCATCCTCTTAAAAAAAAGGTAAACAATAATACCGTGCATAATGGCGCATACGGTGTTATACCGTGCATAATGGCGCATCCTCTTTAAAAAAAGGTAAACATTAATAATGACGGCTGGGGTGTTGGGCAGGGTCAAAACACGGGAAAATGATAATGGCCAGTATTGGCGAACCAGGGTCCGAAAATGTCGGGACTTGATTCCTCAAAATCAGTGGGAGCGATTTTAATGGGACAGGTACCATTCGAATGGGCTAAAAATAAGCTTTCTCGTGTTATACCGTGCATAATGGCGCATCCTCTTGAAAAAAAGGTAAACAATAATGGCGGCTGGGGTGTTATACCGTGCATAATGGCGCATCCTCTTTAAAAAAAGGTAAACATTAATAATGACGGCTGGGGTGTTGGGCAGCGTCAAAACACGGGAAAATGATAATGGCCAGTATTGGCGAACCAGGGTCCGAAAATGTCGGAACTTGATTCCTCAAAATTAGTGGGAGCGATTTTAATGGGACAGGTACCATTCGAATGGGCTAAAAATAAGCTTTCTCGTGTTATACCGTGCATAATGGCGCATCCTCTTGAAAAAAAGGTAAACAATAATGGCGGCTGGGGTGTTATACCGTGCATATTGGCGCATCCTCTTTAAAAAAAGGTAAACATTAATAATGACGGCTGGGGTGTTGGGCAGCGTCAAAACACGGGAAAATGATAATGGCCAGTATTGGCGAACCAGGGTCCGAAAATGTCGGGACTTGATTCCTCAAAATCAGTGGGAGCGATTTTAATGGGACAGGTACCATTCGAATGGGCTAAAAATAAGCTTTCTCGTGGTATACCGTGCATAATGGCGCATCCTCTTGAAAAAAAGGTAAACATTAACGGCGGCTGGGGTGTTATACCGTGCATAATGGCGCATACGGTGTTATACCGTGCATAATGGCGCATCCTCTTGAAAAAAAGGTAAACAATAATGGCGGCTGGGGTGTTATACCGTGCATAATGGCGCATACGGTGTTATACCATGCATAATGGCGCATCCTTTTAAAAAAAAGGTAAACATTAATAATGACGGCTGGGGTGTTGGGCAGCGTCAAAACACGGGAAAATGATAATGGCCAGTATTGGCGAACCAGGGTCCGAAAATGTCGGGACTTGATTCCTCAAAATCAGTGGGAGCGATTTTAATGGGACAGGTACCATTCGAATGGGCTAAAAATAAGCTTTCTCGTGGTATACCGTGCATAATGGCGCATCCTCTTTAAAAAAGGTAAACAATAATGGCGGCTGGGGTGTTATACCGTGCATAATGGCGCATACGGTGTTATACCGTGCATAATGGCGCATCCTCTTGAAAAAAAGGTAAACAATAATGGCGGCTGGGGCGTTATACCGTGCATAATGGCGCATACGGTGTTATACCAAGCATAATGGCGCATCCTCTTTAAAAAAAGGTAAACATTAATAATGACGGCTGGGGTGTTGGGCAGCTTCAAAACACGGGAAAATGATAATGGCCAGTATTGGCGAACCAGGGTCCGAAAATGTCGGGACTTGATTCCTCAAAATCAGTGGGAGCGATTTTAATGGGACAGGTACCATTCGAATGGGCTAAAATAAAATTAGCTTTCTCGTGGTATACCGTGCATAATGGCGCATCCTCTTTAAAAAAGGTAAACATTAACGGCGGCTGGGGTGTTATACCGTGCATAATGGCGCATACGGTGTTATACCGTGCATAATGGCGCATCCTCTTAAAAAAAGGTAAACAATAATGGCGGCTGGGGTGTTATACCGTGCATAATGGCGCATACGGTGTTATACCATGCATAATGGCGCATCCTCTTTAAAAAAAGGTAAACATTAATAATGACGGCTGGGGTGTTGGGCAGCTTCAAAACACGGGAAAATGATAATGGCCAGTATTGGCGAACCAGGGTCCGAAAATGTCGGGACTTGATTCCTCAAAATCAGTGGGAGCGATTTAAGTGGGACAGGTACCATTCGAATGGGCTAAAAATTAGCTTTCTCGTGGTATACCGTGCATAATGGCGCATCCTCTTTAAAAAAAGGTAAACATTAACGGCGGCTGGGGTGTTATACCGTGCATAATGGCGCATACGGTGTTATACCGTGCATAATGGCGCATCCTCTTGAAAAAAAGGCAAACAATAATGGCGGCTGGGGTGTTATACCGTGCATAATGGCGCATACGGTGTTATACCGTGCATAATGGCGCATCCTCTTTAAAAAAGGTAAACATTAATAATGACGGCTGGGGTGTTGGGCAGCGTCAAAACACGGGAAAATGATAATGGCCAGTATTGGCGAACCAGGGTCCGAAAATGTCGGGACTTGATTCCTCAAAATCAGTGGGAGCGATTTTAATGGGACAGGTACCATTCGAATGGGCTAAAAATAAGCTTTCTCGTGGTATACCGTGCATAATGGCGCATCCTCTTTGAAAAAAAGGTAAACAATAATGACGGCTGGGGTGTTGGGCAGCGTCAAAACACGGGAAAATGATAATGGCCAGTATTGGCGAACCAGGGTCCGAAAATGTCGGGACTTGATTCCTCAAAATCAGTGGGAGCGATTTTAATGGGACAGGTACCATTCGAATGGGCTAAAAATAAGCTTTCTCGTGGTATACCGTGCATAATGGCGCATCCTCTTTAAAAAAGGTAAACATTAACGGCGGCTGGGGTGTTATACCGTGCATAATGGCGCATACGGTGTTATACCATGCATAATGGCGCATCCTCTTTAAAAAAGGTAAACATTAATAATGACGGCTGGGGTGTTGGGCAGCGTCAAAACACGGGAAAATGATAATGGCCAGTATTGGCGAACCAGGGTCCGAAAATGTCGGGACTTGATTCCTCAAAATCAGTGGGAGCGATTTTAATGGGACAGGTACCATTCGAATGGGCTAAAAATAAGCTTTCTCGTGGTATACCGTGCATAATGGCGCATCCTCTTTAAAAAAAGGTAAACATTAACGGCGGCTGGGGTGTTATACCGTGCATAATGGCGCATACGGTGTTATACCATGCATAATGGCGCATCCTCATTAAAAAAAGGTAAACATTAATAATGACGGCTGGGGTGTTGGGCAGCGTCAAAACACGGGAAAATGATAATGGCCAGTATTGGCGAACCAGGGTCCGAAAATGTCGGGACTTGATTCTTCAAAATCAGTGGGAGCGATTTTAATGGGACAGGTACCATTCGAATGGGCCAAAAATAAGCTTTCTCGTGGTATACCGTGCATAATGGCGCATCCTTTTTAAAAAAAGGTAAACATTAACGGCGGCTGGGGTGTTATACCGTGCATAATGGCGCATACGGTGTTATACCATGCATAATGGCGCATCCTTTTAAAAAAAAGGTAAACTTAATAATGGCGGCTGGGGTGTTGGGCAGCGTCAAAACACGGGAAAATAATAATGGCCAGTATTGGCGAACCAGGGTCCGAAAATGTCGGGACTTGATTCCTCAAAATCAGTGGGAGCGATTTTAATGGGACAGGTACCATTCGAATGGGCTAAAAATAAGCTTTCTCGTGGTATACCGTGCATAATGGCGCATCCTCTTTAAAAAAAGGTAATCATTAACGGCGGCTGGGGTGTTATACCGTGCATAATGGCGCATACGGTGTTATACCATGCATAATGGCGCATCCTCTTTAAAAAAGGTAAACATTAATAATGACGGCTGGGGTGTTGGGCAGCGTCAAAACACGGGAAAATGATAATGGCCAGTATTGGCGAACCAGGGTCCGAAAATGTCGGGACTTGATTCCTCAAAATCAGTGGGAGCGATTTTAATGGGACAGGTACCATTCGAATGGGCTAAAAATAAGCTTTCTCGTGGTATACCGTGCATAATGGCGCATCCTCTTTAAAAAAGGTAAACATTAACGGCGGCTGGGGTGTTATACCGTGCATAATGGCGCATACGGTGTTATACCATGCATAATGGCGCATCCTCTTTAAAAAAAGGTAAACATTAATAATGGCGGCTGGGGTGTTGGGCAGCGCATACCGGGAAAATGCATAATGGCCAGTATTCAACCGGTCCGAAATGACTTGATTCCTCAAAATCAGTGGGAGCGATTTCAATGGACATACGAATGGGCTAATAGCTTTCGTGGTATACCGTGCATAATGGCGCATCCTCTTTAAAAAAGGTAAACATTAATAATGACGGCTGGGGTGTTGGGCAGCGTCAAAACACGGGAAAATGATAATGGCCAGTATTGGCGAACCAGGGTCCGAAAATGTCGGGACTTGATTCCTCAAAATCAGTGGGAGCGATTTTAATGGGACAGGTACCATTCGAATGGGCTAAAAATAAGCTTTCTCGTGGTATACCGTGCATAATGGCGCATCCTCTTTAAAAAAAGGTAAACATTAACGGCGGCTGGGGTGTTATACCGTGCATAATGGCGCATACGGTGTTATACCGTGCATAATGGCGCATCCTCTTGAAAAAAAGGTAAACAATAATGGCGGCTGGGGTGTTATACCATAAGCATACGCGTGCATAATGGCGCATCCTCTTTAAAAAAGGTAAACATTAATAATGACGGCTGGGGTGTTGGGCAGCGTCAAAACACGGGAAAATGATAATGGCCAGTATTGGCGAACCAGGGTCCGAAAATGTCGGGACTTGATTCCTCAAAATCAGTGGGAGCGATTTTAATGGGACAGGTACCATTCGAATGGGCTAAAAATAAGCTTTCTCGTGGTATACCGTGCATAATGGCGCATCCTCTTTAAAAAAAGGTAATCATTAACGGCGGCTGGGGTGTTATACCGTGCATAATGGCGCATACGGTGTTATACCATGCATAATGGCGCATCCTCTTTTAAAAAAGGTAAACATTAATAATGACGGCTGGGGTGTTGGGCAGCGTCAAAACACGGGAAAATGATAATGGCCAGTATTGGCGAACCAGGGTCCGAAAATGTCGGGACTTGATTCCTCAAAATCAGTGGGAGCGATTTTAATGGGACAGGTACCATTCGAATGGGCTAAAAATAAGCTTTCTCGTGGTATACCGTGCATAATGGCGCATCCTCTTTAAAAAAGGTAAACAATAATGGCGGCTGGGGTGTTATACCGTGCATAATGGCGCATACGGTGTTATGCCGTGCATAATGGCGCATCCTCTTTAAAAAAAGGTAAACATTAACGGCGGCTGGGGTGTTATACCGTGCATAATGGCGCATACGGTGTTATACCGTGCATAATGGCGCATCCTCTTGAAAAAAAGGTAAACAATAATGGCGGCTGGGGTGTTATACCGTGCATAATGGCGCATACGGTGTTATACCGTGCATAATGGCGCATCCTCTTTAAAAAATGTAAACATTAATAATGACGGCTGGGGTGTTGGGCAGCGTCAAAACACGAGAAAATGATAATGGCCAGTATTGGCGAACCAGGGTCCGAAAATGTCGGGACTTGATTCCTCAAAATCAGTGGGAGCGATTTTAATGGGACAGGTACCATTCGAATGGGCTAAAAATAAGCTTTCTCGTGGTATACCGTGCATAATGGCGCATCCTCTTTAAAAAAAGGTAAACATTAACGGCGGCTGGGGTGTTATACCGTGCATAATGGCGCATACGGTGTTATACCGTGCATAATGGCGCATCCTCTTGAAAAAAAGGTAAACAATAATGGCGGCTGGGGTGTTATACCGTGCATAATGGCGCATCCTTTTTAAAAAAAGTTAAACATTAATAATGACGGCTGGGGTGTTGGGCAGCGTCAAAACACGGGAAAATAATAATGGCCAGTATTGGCGAACCAGGGTCCGAAAATGTCGGGACTTGATTCCTCAAAATCAGTGGGAGCGATTTTAATGGGACAGGTACCATTCGAATGGGCTAATAATAAGCTTTCTCGTGGTATACCGTGCATAATGGCGCATCCTCTTTAAAAAAAGGTAATCATTAACGGCGGCTGGGGTGTTATACCGTGCATAATGGCGCATACGGTGTTATACCATGCATAATGGCGCATCCTCTTTAAAAAAAGGTAAACATTAATAATGACGGCTGGGGTGTTGGGCAGCGTCAAAACACGGGAAAATGATAATGGCCAGTATTGGCGAACCAGGGTCCGAAAATGTCGGGACTTGATTCCTCAAAATCAGTGGGAGCGATTTTAATGGGACAGGTACCATTCGAATGGGCTAAAAATTAGCTTTCTCGTGGTATACCGTGCATAATGGCG
Organism: Drosophila malerkotliana malerkotliana; assembly: GCA_018153235.1. Lineage (NCBI taxonomy): Eukaryota > Metazoa > Arthropoda > Insecta > Diptera > Drosophilidae > Drosophila > Drosophila malerkotliana. Next base: position 161,236 of record JAECXV010000182.1, read on the forward strand.
CATCCTCTTTAAAAAAAGGTAAACATTAACGGCGGCTGGGGTGTTATACCGTGCATAATGGCGCATACGGTGTTATGCCGTGCATAATGGCGCATCCTCTTTAAAAAAAGGTAAACATTAACGGCGGCTGGGGTGTTATACCGTGCATAATGGCGCATACGGTGTTATACCGTGCATAATGGCGCATCCTCTTGAAAAAAAGGTAAACGATAATGGCGGCTGGGGTGTTATACCGTGCATAATGGCGCATACGGTGTTATACCGTGCATAATGGCGCATCCTCTTTAAAAAATGTAAACATTAATAATGACGGCTGGGGTGTTGGGCAGCGTCAAAACACGAGAAAATGATAATGGCCAGTATTGGCGAACCAGGGTCCGAAAATGTCGGGACTTGATTCCTCAAAATCAGTGGGAGCGATTTTAATGGGACAGGTACCATTCGAATGGGCTAAAAATTAGCTTTCTCGTGGTATACCGTGCATAATGGCGCATCCTCTTTAAAAAAAGGTAAACATTAACGGCGGCTGGGGTGTTATACCGTGCATAATGGCGCATACGGTGTTATACCATGCATAATGGCGCATCCTTTTAAAAAAAAGGTAAACAATAATGGCGGCTGGGGTGTTGGGCAGCGTCAAAACACGGGAAAATAATAATGGCCAGTATTGGCGAACCAGGGTCCGAAAATGTCGGGACTTGATTCCTCAAAATCAGTGGGAGCGATTTTAATGGGACAGGTACCATTCGAATGGGCTAAAAATAAGCTTTCTCGTGGTATACCGTGCATAATGGCGCATCCTCTTTAAAAAAAGGTAATCATTAACGGCGGCTGGGGTGTTATACCGTGCATAATGGCGCATACGGTGTTATACCATGCATAATGGCGCATCCTCTTTAAAAAAAGGTAAACATTAATAATGACGGCTGGGGTGTTGGGCAGCGTCAAAACACGGGAAAATGATAATGGCCAGTATTGGCGAACCAGGGTCCGAAAATGTCGGGACTTGATTCCTCAAAATCAGTGGGAGCGATTTTAATGGGACAGGTACCATTCGAATGGGCTAAAAATAAGCTTTCTCGTGGTATACCGTGCATAATGGCGCATCCTCTTTAAAAAAAGGTAAACATTAACGGCGGCTGGGGTGTTATACCGTGCATAATGGCGCATACGGTGTTATACCGTGCATAATGGCGCATCCTCTTTAAAAAAAGGTAAACATTAACGGCGGCTGGGGTGTTATACCGTGCATAATGGCGCATACGGTGTTATACCATGCATAATGGCGCATCCTCTTTAAAAAATGTAAACATTAATAATGACGGCTGGGGTGTTGGGCAGCGTCAAAACACGGGAAAATGATAATGGCCAGTATTGGCGAACCAGGGTCCGAAAATGTCGGGACTTGATTCCTCAAAATCAGTGGGAGCGATTTTAATGGGACAGGTACCATTCGAATGGGCTAAAAATAAGCTTTCTCGTGGTATACCGTGCATAATGGCGCATCCTCTTTAAAAAAAGGTAAACATTAACGGCGGCTGGGGTGTTATACCGTGCATAATGGCGCATACGGTGTTATACCGTGCATAATGGCGCATCCTCTTGAAAAAAAGGTAAACAATAATGGCGGCTGGGGTGTTATACCGTGCATAATGGCGCATCCTCTTTAAAAAAAGTTAAACATTAATAATGACGGCTGGGGTGTTGGGCAGCGTCAAAACACGGGAAAATGATAATGGCCAGTATTGGCGAACCAGGGTCCGAAAATGTCGGGACTTGATTCCTCAAAATCAGTGGGAGCGATTTTAATGGGACAGGTACCATTCGAATGGGCTAAAAATAAGCTTTCTCGTGGTATACCGTGCATAATGGCGCATCCTCTTTAAAAAAAGGTAAACAATAATGGCGGCTGGGGTGTTATACCGTGCATAATGGCGCATACGGTGTTATGCCGTGCATAATGGCGCATCCTCTTTAAAAAAAGGTAAACATTAACGGCGGCTGGGGTGTTATACCGTGCATAATGGCGCATACGGTGTTATACCGTGCATAATGGCGCATCCTCTTGAAAAAAAGGTAAACAATAATGGCGGCTGGGGTGTTATACCGTGCATAATGGCGCATACGGTGTTATACCGTGCATAATGGCGCATCCTCTTTAAAAAAATGTAAACATTAATAATGACGGCTGGGGTGTTGGGCAGCGTCAAAACACGGGAAAATGATAATGGCCAGTATTGGCGAACCAGGGTCCGAAAATGTCGGGACTTGATTCCTCAAAATCAGTGGGAGCGATTTTAATGGGACAGGTACCATTCGAATGGGCTAAAAATAAGCTTTCTCGTGGTATACCGTGCATAATGGCGCATCCTCTTTAAAAAAAGGTAATCATTAACGGCGGCTGGGGTGTTATACCGTGCATAATGGCGCATACGGTGTTATACCATGCATAATGGCGCATCCTCTTTAAAAAAAGGTAAACATTAATAATGACGGCTGGGGTGTTGGGCAGCGTCAAAACACGGGAAAATGATAATGGCCAGTATTGGCGAACCAGGGTCCGAAAATGTCGGGACTTGATTCCTCAAAATCAGTGGGAGCGATTTTAATGGGACAGGTACCATTCGAATGGGCTAAAAATAAGCTTTCTCGTGGTATACCGTGCATAATGGCGCATCCTCTTTAAAAAAAGGTAAACAATAATGGCGGCTGGGGTGTTATACCGTGCATAATGGCGCATACGGTGTTATACCGTGCATAATGGCGCATCCTCTTTAAAAAAGGTAAACATTAATAATGGCGGCTGGGGTGTTGGGCAGCGTCAAAATACCGGAAATGATAATGGCCAGTAATGGCGAACCAGGGTAAATGTCGGGACTTGATTCCTCAAAATCAGTGGGAGCGATTTTAATGGGACAGGTACCATCCGAATGGGCTAAAAATAAGTTTTTACCGTGCATAATCCCTTTTAAAAAGGTAAACAATAATGGCGGCTGGGGTGTTATACCGTGCATAATGGCGCATACGGTGTTATACCGTGCATAATGGCGCATCCTCTTTAAAAAAAGGTAAACATTAATAATGACGGCTGGGGTGTTGGGCAGCGTCAAAACACGGGAAAATGATAATGGCCAGTATTGGCGAACCAGGGTCCGAAAATGTCGGGACTTGATTCCTCAAAATCAGTGGGAGCGATTTTAATGGGACAGGTACCATTCGAATGGGCTAAAAATTAGCTTTCTCGTGGTATACCGTGCATAATGGCGCATCCTCTTTAAAAAAAGGTAAACATTAACGGCGGCTGGGGTGTTATACCGTGCATAATGGCGCATACGGTGTTATACCATGCATAATGGCGCATCCTCTTTAAAAAAAGGTAAACATTAATAATGACGGCTGGGGTGTTGGGCAGCGTCAAAACACGGGAAAATGATAATGGCCAGTATTGGCGAACCAGGGTCCGAAAATGTCGGGACTTGATTCCTCAAAATCAGTGGGAGCGATTTTAATGGGACAGGTACCATTCGAATGGGCTAAAAATAAGCTTTCTCGTGGTATACCGTGCATAATGGCGCATCCTCTTTAAAAAAGGTAAACATTAACGGCGGCTGGGGTGTTATACCGTGCATAATGGCGCATACGGTGTTATACGTGCATAATGGCGCATCCTCTTTAAAAAAAGGTAAACATTAACGGCGGCTGGGGTGTTATACCGTGCATAATGGCGCATACGGTGTTATACCATGCATAATGGCGCATCCTCTTTAAAAAAAGGTAAACATTAATAATGACGGCTGGGGTGTTGGGCAGCGTCAAAACACGGGAAAATGATAATGGCCAGTATTGGCGAACCAGGGTCCGAAAATGTCGGGACTTGATTCCTCAAAATCAGTGGGAGCGATTTTAATGGGACAGGTACCATTCGAATGGGCTAAAAATAAGCTTTCTCGTGGTATACCGTGCATAATGGCGCATCCTCTTTAAAAAAGGTAAACATTAACGGCGGCTGGGGTGTTATACCGTGCATAATGGCGCATACGGTGTTATACCGTGCATAATGGCGCATCCTCTTTAAAAAAAGGTAAACATTAACGGCGGCTGGGGTGTTATACCGTGCATAATGGCGCATACGGTGTTATACCATGCATAATGGCGCATCCTCTTTAAAAAAGGTAAACATTAATAATGACGGCTGGGGTGTTGGGCAGCGTCAAAACACGGGAAAATGATAATGGCCAGTATTGGCGAACCAGGGTCCGAAAATGTCGGGACTTGATTCCTCAAAATCAGTGGGAGCGATTTTAATGGGACAGGTACCATTCGAATGGGCTAAAAATAAGCTTTCTCGTGGTATACCGTGCATAATGGCGCATCCTCTTTAAAAAAAGGTAAACAATAATGGCGGCTGGGGTGTTATACCGTGCATAATGGCGCATACGGTGTTATACCGTGCATAATGGCGCATCCTCTTTAAAAAAGGTAAACAATAATGGCGGCGTTGCGTTATACCGTGTATTATACCGTGCATAATGGCGCATCCTCTTTAAAAAAAGGTAAACATTAACGGCGGCTGGGGTGTTATACCGTGCATAATGGCGCATACGGTGTTATACCGTGCATAATGGCGCATCCTCTTGAAAAAAAGGTAAACAATAATGGCGGCTGGGGTGTTATACCGTGCATAATGGCGCATACGGTGTTATACCGTGCATAATGGCGCATCCTCTTTAAAAAAAGGTAAACATTAATAATGACGGCTGGGGTGTTGGGCAGCGTCAAAACACGGGAAAATGATAATGGCCAGTATTGGCGAACCAGGGTCCGAAAATGTCGGGACTTGATTCCTCAAAATCAGTGGGAGCGATTTTAATGGGACAGGTACCATTCGAATGGGCTAAAAATTAGCTTTCTCGTGGTATACCGTGCATAATGGCGCATCCTCTTTAAAAAAAGGTAAACATTAACGGCGGCTGGGGTGTTATACCGTGCATAATGGCGCATACGGTGTTATACAGTTCATAATGGCGCATCCTCTTTAAAAAAAGGTAAACATTAATAATGATGGCTGGGGTGTTGGGCAGCGTCAAAACACGGGAAAATGATAATGGCCAGTATTGGCGAACCAGGGTCCGAAAATGTCGGGACTTGATTCCTCAAAATCAGTGGGAGCGATTTTAATGGGACAGGTACCATTCGAATGGGCTAAAAATAAGCTTTCTCGTGGTATACCGTGCATAATGGCGCATCCTCTTTAAAAAAAGGTAAACAATAATGGCGGCTGGGGTGTTATACCGTGCATAATGGCGCATACGGTGTTATACCGTGCATAATGGCGCATCCTCTTTAAAAAAAGGTAAACATTAACGGCGGCTGGGGTGTTATACCGTGCATAATGGCGCATACGGTGTTATACCGTGCATAATGGCGCATCCTCTTTAAAAAAGGTAAACTTAATAATGGCGGCTGGGGTGTTGGGCAGCGTCAAAACACGGGAAAATAATAATGGCCAGTATTGGCGAACCAGGGTCCGAAAATGTCGGGACTTGATTCCTCAAAATCAGTGGGAGCGATTTTAATGGGACAGGTACCATTCGAATGGGCTAAAAATAAGCTTTCTCGTGGTATACCGTGCATAATGGCGCATCCTCTTTAAAAAAGGTAAACATTAATAATGACGGCTGGGGTGTTGGGCAGCGTCAAAACACGGGAAAATGATAATGGCCAGTATTGGCGAACCAGGGTCCGAAAATGTCGGGACTTGATTCCTCAAAATCAGTGGGAGCGATTTTAATGGGACAGGTACCATTCGAATGGGCTAAAAATAAGCTTTCTCGTGGTATACCGTGCATAATGGCGCATTCTCTTTAAAAAAAGGTAAACAATAATGGCGGCTGGGGTGTTGGGCAGCGTCAAAACACGGGAAAATAATAATGGCCAGTATTGGCGAACCAGGGTCCGAAAATGTCGGGACTTGATTCCTCAAAATCAGTGGGAGCGATTTTAATGGGACAGGTACCTTTCGAATGGGCTAAAAATTAGCTTTCTCGTGGTATACCGTGCATAATGGCGCATCCTCTTTAAAAAAAGGTAAAAATTAACGGCGGCTGGGGTGTTATACCGTGCATAATGGCGCATACGGTGTTATACCATGCATAATGGCGCATCCTCTTTAAAAAAGGTAAACATTAATAATGACGGCTGGGGTTTTGGGCAGCGTCGAAACACGGGAAAATGATAATGGCCAGTATTGGCGAACCAGGGTCCGAAAATGTCGGGACTTGATTCCTCAAAATCAGTGGGAGCGATTTTAATGGGACAGGTACCATTCGAATGGGCTAAAAATAAGCTTTCTCGTGGTATACCGTGCATAATGGCGCATACGGTGTTATACCATGCATAATGGCGCATCCTCTTTAAAAAAAGGTAAACATTAATAATGACGGCTGGGGTGTTGGGCAGCGTCAAAACACGGGAAAATGATAATGGCCAGTATTGGCGAACCAGGGTCCGAAAATGTCGGGACTTGATTCCTCAAAATCAGTGGGAGCGATTTTAATGGGACAGGTACCATTCGAATGGGCTAAAAATAAGCTTTCTCGTGGTATACCGTGCATAATGGCGCATTCTCTTTAAAAAAAGGTAAACAATAATGGCGGCTGGGGTGTTGGGCAGCGTCAAAACACGGGAAAATAATAATGGCCAGTATTGGCGAACCAGGGTCCGAAAATGTCGGGACTTGATTCCTCAAAATCAGTGGGAGCGATTTTAATGGGACAGGTACCTTTCGAATGGGCTAAAAATTAGCTTTCTCGTGGTATACCGTGCATAATGGCGCATCCTCTTTAAAAAAGGTAAACATTAACGGCGGCTGGGGTGTTATACCGTGCATAATGGCGCATACGGTGTTATACCATGCATAATGGCGCATCCTCTTTAAAAAAAGGTAAACATTAATAATGACGGCTGGGGTGTTGGGCAGCGTCAAAACACGGGAAAATGATAATGGCCAGTATTGGCGAACCAGGGTCCGAAAATGTCGGGACTTGATTCCTCAAAATCAGTGGGAGCGATTTTAATGGGACAGGTACCATTCGAATGGGCTAAAAATAAGCTTTCTCGTGGTATACCGTGCATAATGGCGCATTCTCTTTAAAAAAAGGTAAACAATAATGGCGGCTGGGGTGTTGGGCAGCGTCAAAACACGGGAAAATAATAATGGCCAGTATTGGCGAACCAGGGTCCGAAAATGTCGGGACTTGATTCCTCAAAATCAGTGGGAGCGATTTTAATGGGACAGGTACCTTTCGAATGGGCTAAAAATTAGCTTTCTCGTGATATACCGTGCACAATGGCGCATCCTCTTTAAAAAAAGGTAAAAATTAACGGCGGCTGGGGTGTTATACCGTGCATAATGGCGCATACGGTGTTATACCATGCATAATGGCGCATCCTCTTTAAAAAAAGGTAAACATTAATAATGACGGCTGGGGTTTTGGGCAGCGTCGAAACACGGGAAAATGATAATGGCCAGTATTGGCGAACCAGGGTCCGAAAATGTCGGGACTTGATTCCTCAAAATCAGTGGGAGCGATTTTAATGGGACAGGTACCATTCGAATGGGCTAAAAATAAGCTTTCTCGTGGTATACCGTGCATAATGGCGCATCCTCTTTAAAAAAAGGTAAACAATAATGGCGGCCGGGGTGTTGGGCAGCGTCAAAACACGGGAAAATAATAATGGCCAGTATTGGCGAACCAGGGTCCGAAAATGTCGGGACTTGATTCCTCAAAATCAGTGTGAGCGATTTTAATGGGACAGGTACCATTCGAATGGGCTAAAAATAAGCTTTCTCGTGGTATACCGTGCATAATGGCACATCCTCTTTAAAAAAAGGTAAACATTAACGGCGGCTGGGGTGTTATACCGTGCATAATGGCGCATCCTCTTTAAAAAAAGGTAAAAATTAACGGCGGCTGGGGTGTTATACCGTGCATAATGGCGCATACGGTGTTATACCATGCATAATGGCGCATCCTCTTTAAAAAAGGTAAACATTAATAATGACGGCTGGGGTGTTGGGCAGCGTCGAAACACGGGAAAATGATAATGGCCAGTATTGGCGAACCAGGGTCCGAAAATGTCGGGACTTGATTCCTCAAAATCAGTGGGAGCGATTTTAATGGGACAGGTACCATTCGAATGGGCTAAAAATAAGCTTTCTCGTGGTATACCGTGCATAATGGCGCATCCTCTTTAAAAAAAGGTAAACATTAACGGCGGCTGGGGTGTTATACCGTGCATAATGGCGCATACGGTGTTATACCATGCATAATGGCGCATCCTCTTTAAAAAAGGTAAACTAATAATGGCGGCTGGGGTGTTGGGCAGCGTCAAAACACGGGAAAATAATAATGGCCAGTATTGGCGAACCAGGGTCCGAAAATGTCGGGACTTGATTCCTCAAAATCAGTGGGAGCGATTTTAATGGGACAGGTACCATTCGAATGGGCTAAAAATAAGCTTTCTCGTGGTATACCGTGCATAATGGCGCATCCTCTTTAAAAAAAGGTAATCATTAACGGCGGCTGGGGTGTTATACCGTGCATAATGGCGCATACGGTGTTATACCATGCATAATGGCGCATCCTCTTTAAAAAAAGGTAAACATTAATAATGACGGCTGGGGTGTTGGGCAGCGTCAAAACACGGGAAAATGATAATGGCCAGTATTGGCGAACCAGGGTCCGAAAATGTCGGGACTTGATTCCTCAAAATCAGTGGGAGCGATTTTAATGGGACAGGTACCATTCGAATGGGCTAAAAATAAGCTTTCTCGTGGTATACCGTGCATAATGGCGCATCCTCTTTAAAAAAGGTAAACATTAACGGCGGCTGGGGTGTTATACCGTGCATAATGGCGCATACGGTGTTATACCGTGCATAATGGCGCATCCTCTTTAAAAAAGGTAAACATTAACGGCGGCTGGGGTGTTATACCGTGCATAATGGCGCATACGGTGTTATACCATGCATAATGGCGCATCCTCTTTAAAAAATGTAAACATTAATAATGACGGCTGGGGTGTTGGGCAGCGTCAAAACACGGGAAAATGATAATGGCCAGTATTGGCGAACCAGGGTCCGAAAATGTCGGGACTTGATTCCTCAAAATCAGTGGGAGCGATTTTAATGGGACAGGTACCATTCGAATGGGCTAAAAATAAGCTTTCTCGTGGTATACCGTGCATAATGGCGCATCCTCTTTAAAAAAAGGTAAACATTAACGGCGGCTGGGGTGTTATACCGTGCATAATGGCGCATACGGTGTTATACCGTGCATAATGGCGCATCCTCTTGAAAAAAAGGTAAACAATAATGGCGGCTGGGGTGTTATACCGTGCATAATGGCGCATCCTCTTTAAAAAAAGTTAAACATTAATAATGACGGCTGGGGTGTTGGGCAGCGTCAAAACACGGGAAAATGATAATGGCCAGTATTGGCGAACCAGGGTCCGAAAATGTCGGGACTTGATTCCTCAAAATCAGTGGGAGCGATTTTAATGGGACAGGTACCATTCGAATGGGCTAAAAATAAGCTTTCTCGTGGTATACCGTGCATAATGGCGCATCCTCTTTAAAAAAGGTAAACATTAATAATGACGGCTGGGGTGTTGGGCAGCGTCAAAACACGGGAAAATGATAATGGCCAGTATTGGCGAACCAGGGTCCGAAAATGTCGGGACTTGATTCCTCAAAATCAGTGGGAGCGATTTTAATGGGACAGGTACCATTCGAATGGGCTAAAAATAAGCTTTCTCGTGGTATACCGTGCATAATGGCGCATCCTCTTTAAAAAAGGTAAACAATAATGGCGGCTGGGGTGTTATACCGTGCATAATGGCGCATACGGTGTTATACCGTGCATAATGGCGCATCCTCTTTAAAAAAGGTAAACAATAATGGCGGCTGGGGTGTTGGGCAGCGTCAAAACACGGGAAAATGATAATGGCCAGTATTGGCGAACCAGGGTCCGAAAATGTCGGGACTTGATTCCTCAAAATCAGTGGGAGCGATTTTAATGGGACAGGTACCATTCGAATGGGCTAAAAATTAGCTTTCTCGTGGTATACCGTGCATAATGGCGCATCCTCTTTAAAAAAAGGTAAACATTAACGGCGGCTGGGGTGTTATACCGTGCATAATGGCGCATACGGTGTTATACCATGCATAATGGCGCATCCTCTTTAAAAAATGTAAACATTAATAATGACGGCTGGGGTGTTGGGCAGCGTCAAAACACGGGAAAATGATAATGGCCAGTATTGGCGAACCAGGGTCCGAAAATGTCGGGACTTGATTCCTCAAAATCAGTGGGAGCGATTTTAATGGGACAGGTACCATTCGAATGGGCTAAAAATAAGCTTTCTCGTGGTATACCGTGCATAATGGCGCATCCTCTTTAAAAAAGGTAAACATTAACGGCGGCTGGGGTGTTATACCGTGCATAATGGCGCATACGGTGTTATACCGTGCATAATGGCGCATCCTCTTTAAAAAAAGGTAAACATTAACGGCGGCTGGGGTGTTATACCGTGCATAATGGCGCATACGGTGTTATACCATGCATAATGGCGCATCCTCTTTAAAAAATGTAAACATTAATAATGACGGCTGGGGTGTTGGGCAGCGTCAAAACACGGGAAAATGATAATGGCCAGTATTGGCGAACCAGGGTCCGAAAATGTCGGGACTTGATTCCTCAAAATCAGTGGGAGCGATTTTAATGGGACAGGTACCATTCGAATGGGCTAAAAATAAGCTTTCTCGTGGTATACCGTGCATAATGGCGCATCCTCTTTAAAAAAGGTAAACATTAACGGCGGCTGGGGTGTTATACCGTGCATAATGGCGCATCCTCTTTAAAAAAAGGTAAACATTAACGGCGGCTGGGGTGTTATACCGTGCATAATGGCGCATACGGTGTTATACAGTGCATAATGGCGCATCCTCTTTAAAAAAAGGTAAACATTAATAATGATGGCTGGGGTGTTGGGCAGCGTCAAAACACGGGAAAATGATAATGGCCAGTATTGGCGAACCAGGGTCCGAAAATGTCGGGACTTGATTCCTCAAAATCAGTGGGAGCGATTTTAATGGGACAGGTACCATTCGGCAATGGGCTAAAAATAAGCTTTCTCGTGGTATACCGTGCATAATGGCGCATCCTCTTTAAAAAAGGTAAACATTAACGGCGGCTGGGGTGTTATACCGTGCATAATGGCGCATACGGTGTTATACCGTGCATAATGGCGCATCCTCTTTAAAAAAGGTAAACATTATTGGTGTTATACCGTGCATAATGGCGCATCCTCTTGAAAAAAAGGTAAACATTAACGGCGGCTGGGGTGTTATACCGTGCATAATGGCGCATACGGTGTTATACCATGCATAATGGCGCATCCTCTTTAAAAAATGTAAACATTAATAATGACGGCTGGGGTGTTGGGCAGCGTCAAAACACGGGAAAATGATAATGGCCAGTATTGGCGAACCAGGGTCCGAAAATGTCGGGACTTGATTTCTCAAAATCAGTGGGAGCGATTTTAATGGGACAGGTACCATTCGAATGGGCTAAAAATAAGCTTTCTCGTGGTATACCGTGCATAATGGCGCATCCTCTTTAAAAAAGGTAAACATTAACGGCGGCTGGGGTGTTATACCGTGCATAATGGCGCATACGGTGTTATACCGTGCATAATGGCGCATCCTCTTTAAAAAAAGGTAAACATTAACGGCGGCTGGGGTGTTATACCGTGCATAATGGCGCATACGGTGTTATACAGTGCATAATGGCGCATCCTCTTTAAAAAAAGGTAAACATTAATAATGATGGCTGGGGTGTTGGGCAGCGTCAAAACACGGGAAAATGATAATGGCCAGTATTGGCGAACCAGGGTCCGAAAATGTCGGGACTTGATTCCTCAAAATCAGTGGGAGCGATTTTAATGGGACAGGTACCATTCGAATGGGCTAAAAATAAGCTTTTTCGTGGTATACCGTGCATAATGGCGCATCCTCTTTAAAAAAAGGTAAACATTAACGGCGGCTGGGGTGTTATACCGTGCATAATGGCGCATACGGTGTTATACCATGCATAATGGCGCATCCTCTTTAAAAAATGTAAACATTAATAATGACGGCTGGGGTGTTGGGCAGCGTCAAAACACGGGAAAATGATAATGGCCAGTATTGGCGAACCAGGGTCCGAAAATGTCGGGACTTGATTCCTCAAAATCAGTGGGAGCGATTTTAATGGGACAGGTACCATTCGAATGGGCTAAAAATAAGCTTTCTCGTGGTATACCGTGCATAATGGCGCATCCTCTTTAAAAAAGGTAAACATTAACGGCGGCTGGGGTGTTATACCGTGCATAATGGCGCATACGGTGTTATACCGTGCATAATGGCGCATCCTCTTGAAAAAAAGGTAAACAATAATGGCGGCTGGGGTGTTATACCGTGCATAATGGCGCATCCTCTTTAAAAAAAGTAAACATTAATAATGACGGCTGGGGTGTTGGGCAGCGTCAAAACACGGGAAAATGATAATGGCCAGTATTGGCGAACCAGGGTCCGAAAATGTCGGGACTTGATTCCTCAAAATCAGTGGGAGCGATTTTAATGGGACAGGTACCATTCGAATGGGCTAAAAATAAGCTTTCTCGTGGTATACCGTGCATAATGGCGCATCCTCTTTAAAAAAAGGTAAACAATAATGGCGGCTGGGGTGTTATACCGTGCATAATGGCGCATACGGTGTTATGCCGTGCATAATGGCGCATCCTCTTTAAAAAAAGGTAAACATTAACGGCGGCTGGGGTGTTATACCGTGCATAATGGCGCATACGGTGTTATACCGTGCATAATGGCGCATCCTCTTGAAAAAAAGGTAAACAATAATGGCGGCTGGGGTGTTATACCGTGCATAATGGCGCATACGGTGTTATACCGTGCATAATGGCGCATCCTCTTTAAAAAAGGTAAACATTAATAATGACGGCTGGGGTGTTGGGCAGCGTCAAAACACGAGAAAATGATAATGGCCAGTATTGGCGAACCAGGGTCCGAAAATGTCGGGACTTGATTCCTCAAAATCAGTGGGAGCGATTTTAATGGGACAGGTACCATTCGAATGGGCTAAAAATAAGCTTTCTCGTGGTATACCGTGCATAATGGCGCATCCTCTTTAAAAAAAGGTAATCATTAACGGCGGCTGGGGTGTTATACCGTGCATAATGGCGCATACGGTGTTATACCATGCATAATGGCGCATCCTCTTTAAAAAAAGGTAAACATTAATAATGACGGCTGGGGTGTTGGGCAGCGTCAAAACACGGGAAAATGATAATGGCCAGTATTGGCGAACCAGGGTCCGAAAATGTCGGGACTTGATTCCTCAAAATCAGTGGGAGCGATTTTAATGGGACAGGTACCATTCGAATGGGCTAAAAATAAGCTTTCTCGTGGTATACCGTGCATAATGGCGCATCCTCTTTAAAAAAAGGTAAACAATAATGGCGGCTGGGGTGTTATACCGTGCATAATGGCGCATACGGTGCTATGCCGTGCATAATGGCGCATCCTCTTTAAAAAAAGGTAAACATTAACGGCGGCTGGGGTGTTATACCGTGCATAATGGCGCATACGGTGTTATACCGTGCATAATGGCGCATCCTCTTTAAAAAAAGGTAAACAATAATGGCGGCTGGGGTGTTATACCGTGCATAATGGCGCATACGGTGTTATACCGTGCATAATGGCGCATCCTCTTTAAAAAATGTAAACATTAATAATGACGGCTGGGGTGTTGGGCAGCGTCAAAACACGAGAAAATGATAATGGCCAGTATTGGCGAACCAGGGTCCGAAAATGTCGGGACTTGATTCCTCAAAATCAGTGGGAGCGATTTTAATGGGACAGGTACCATTCGAATGGGCTAAAAATTAGCTTTCTCGTGGTATACCGTGCATAATGGCGCATCCTCTTTAAAAAAAGGTAAACATTAACGGCGGCTGGGGTGTTATACCGTGCATAATGGCGCATACGGTGTTATACAGTGCATAATGGCGCATCGTCTTTAAAAAAAGGTAAACATTAATAATGATGGCTGGGGTGTTGGGCAGCGTCAAAACACGGGAAAATGATAATGGCCAGTATTGGCGAACCAGGGTCCGAAAATGTCGGGACTTGATTCCTCAAAATCAGTGGGAGCGATTTTAATGGGACAGGTACCATTCGAATGGGCTAAAAATAAGCTTTCTCGTGGTATACCGTGCATAATGGCGCATCCTCTTTAAAAAAAGGTAAACATTAACGGCGGCTGGGGTGTTATACCGTGCATAATGGCGCATACGGTGTTATACCGTGCATAATGGCGCATCCTCTTTAAAAAAGGTAAACATTAACGGCGGCTGGGGTGTTATACCGTGCATAATGGCGCATACGGTGTTATACCATGCATAATGGCGCATCCTCTTTAAAAAATGTAAACATTAATAATGACGGCTGGGGTGTTGGGCAGCGTCAAAACACGGGAAAATGATAATGGCCAGTATTGGCGAACCAGGGTCCGAAAATGTCGGGACTTGATTCCTCAAAATCAGTGGGAGCGATTTTAATGGGACAGGTACCATTCGAATGGGCTAAAAATAAGCTTTCTCGTGGTATACCGTGCATAATGGCGCATCCTCTTTAAAAAAGGTAAACATTAACGGCGGCTGGGGTGTTATACCGTGCATAATGGCGCATACGGTGTTATACCGTGCATAATGGCGCATCCTCTTTAAAAAAAGGTAAACATTAACGGCGGCTGGGGTGTTATACCGTGCATAATGGCGCATACGGTGTTATACCGTGCATAATGGCGCATCCTCTTGAAAAAAAGGTAAACAATAATGGCGGCTGGGGTGTTATACCGTGCATAATGGCGCATCCTCTTGAAAAAAAGGTAAACAATAATGGCGGCTGGGGTGTTATACCGTGCATAATGGCGCATCCTCTTTAAAAAAAGGTAAACAATAATAATGACGGCTGGGGTGTTGGGCAGCGTCAAAACACGGGAAAATGATAATGGCCAGTATTGGCGAACCAGGGTCCGAAAATGTCGGGACTTGATTCCTCAAAATCAGTGGGAGCGATTTTAATGGGACAGGTACCATTCGAATGGGCTAAAAATAAGCTTTCTCGTGGTAAACCGTGCGTAATGGCGCATCCTCTTAAAAAAAAAGGTAAACAATAATGGCGGCTGGGGTGTTGGGCAGCGTCAAAACACGGGAATATAATAATGACCAGTATTGGCGAACCAGGGTCCGAAAATGTCGGGACTTGATTCCTCAAAATCAGTGGGAGCGATTTTAATGGGACAGGTACCATTCGAATGGGCTAAAAATTAGCTTTCTCGTGGTATACCGTGCATAATGGCGCATACGGTGTTATACCGTGCATAATGGCGCATCCTCTTTAAAAAAAGGTAAACAATAACGGCGGCTGGGGTGTTATACCGTGCATAATGGCGCATACGGTGTTATACCGTGCATAATGGCGCATCCTCTTGAAAAAAAGGTAAACAATAATGGCGGCTGGGGTGTTGGGCAGCGTCAAAACACGGGAAAATGATAATGGCCAGTATTGGCGAACCAGGGTCCGAAAATGTCGGGACTTGATTCCTCAAAATCAGTGGGAGCGATTTTAATGGGACAGGTACCATTCGAATGGGCTAAAAATAAGCTTTCTCGTGTTATACCGTGCACAATGGCGCATACGGTGTTATACCGTGCATAATGGCGCATCCTCTTTAAAAAAAGGTAAACAATAATGGCGGCTGGGGTGTTATACCGTGCATAATGGCGCATACGGTGTTATACCGTGCATAATGGCGCATCCTCTTTAAAAAAAGGTAAACAATAATGGCGGCTGGGGTGTTGGGCAGCGTCAAAACTCGGGAAAATGATAATGGCCAGTATTGGCGAACCAGGGTCCGAAAATTTCGGGACTTGATTCTTCTAAATCAGTGGAAGCGATTTTAATGGGACAGGTACCATTCGAATGGGCTAAAAATAAGCTTTCTCGTGGTATACCGTGCATAATGGCGCATCCTCTTTAAAAAAAGGTAAACATTAACGGCGGCTGGGGTGTTATACCGTGCATAATGGCGCATACGGTGTTATACCGTGCATAATGGCGCATCCTCTTGAAAAAAAGGTAAACATTAATAATGACGGCTGGGGTGTTGGGCAGCGTCAAAACACGGGAAAATAATAATGGCCAGTATTGGCGAACCACGGTCCGAAAATGTCGGGACTTGATTCCTCAAAATCAGTGGGAGCGATTTTAATGGGACAGGTACCATTCGAATGGGCTAAAAATAAGCTTTCTCGTGGTATACCGTGCATAATGGCGCATCCTTTTAAAAAAAAAGGTAAACAATAATGGCGGCTGGGGTGTTATACCGTGCATAATGGCGCATACGGTGTTATACCGTGCATAATGGCGCATCCTCTTTAAAAAAAGGTAAACATTAATGGCGGCTGGATTGTTATACCGTGCATAATGGCGCATACGGTGTTATACCGTGCATAATGGCGCATCCTCTTGAAAAAAAGGTGAACAATAATGGCGGCTAGGGTGTTGGGCAGCGTCAAAACTCGGGAAAATGATAATGGCCAGTATTGGCGAACCAGGGTCCGAAAATGTCGGGACTTGATTCCTCAAAATCAGTGGGAGCGATTTTAATGGGACAGGTACCATTCGAATGGGATAAAAATAAGCTTTCTCGTGGTATACCGTGCATAATGGCGCATCCTCTTGAAAAAAGGTAAACAATAATGGCGGCTGGGGTGTTATACCGTGCATAATGGCGCATACGGTGTTATACCGTGCATAATGGCGCATCCTCTTTAAAAAAAGGTAAACATTAATAATGACGGCTGGGGTGTTGGGCAGCGTCAAAACACGGGAAAATGATAATGGCCAGTATTGGCGAACCAGGGTCCGAAAATGTCGGGACTTGATTCCTCAAAATCAGTGGGAGCGATTTTAATGGGACAGGTACCATTCGAATGGGATAAAAATAAGCTTTCTCGTGGTATACCGTGCATAATGGCGCATCCTCTTGAAAAAAAGGTAAACAATAATGGCGGCTGGGGTGTTATACCGTGCATAATGGCGCATACGGTGTTATACCGTGCATAATGGCGCATCCTCTTTAAAAAAAGGTAAACATTAATAATGACGGCTGGGGTGTTGGGCAGCGTCAAAACACGGGATAATGATAATGGCCAGTATTGGCGAACCAGGGTCCGAAAATGTCGGGACTTGATTCCTCAAAATCAGTGGGAGCGATTTTAATGGGACAGGTACCATTCGAATGGGCTAAAAATTAGCTTTCTCGTGGTATACCGTGCATAATGGCGCATCCTCTTTAAAAAAAGGTAAACATTAACGGCGGCTGGGGTGTTATACCGTGCATAATGGCGCATACGGTGTTATACCGTGCATAATGGCGCATCCTCTTGAAAAAAAGGTAAACAATAATGGCGGCTGGGGTGTTATACCGTGCATAATGGCGCATACGGTGTTATACCATGCATAATGGCGCATCCTCTTGAAAAATAGGTAAACATTAATAATGACGGCTGGGGTGTTGGGCAGCGTCAAAACACGGGAAAATGATAATGGCCAGTATTGGCGAACCAGGGTCCGAAAATGTCGGGACTTGATTCCTCAAAATCAGTGGGAGCGATTTTAATGGGACAGGTACCATTCGAATGGGCTAAAAATTAGCTTTCTCGTGGTATACCGTGCATAATGGCGCATCCTCTTTAAAAAAGGTAAACATTAACGGCGGCTGTGGTGTGATACCGTGCATAATGGCGCATACGGTGTTATACCGTGCATAATGGCGCATCCTCTTGAAAAAAAGGTAAACAATAATGGCGGCTGGGGTGTTGGGCAGCGTCAAAACTCGGGAAAATGATAATGGCCAGTATTGGCGAACCAGGGTCCGAAAATTTCGGGACTTGATTCTTCAAAATCAGTGGGAGCGATTTTAATGGGACAGGTACCATTCGAATGGGCTAAAAATTAGCTTTCTCGTGGTATACCGTGCAAAATGGCGCATCCTCTTGAAAAAAAGGTAAACAATAATGGCGGCTGGGGTGTTGGGCAGCGTCAAAACACGGGAAAATGATAATGGCCAGTATTGGCGAACCAGGGTCCGAAAATGTCGGGACTTGATTCCTCAAAATCAGTGGGAGCGATTTTAATGGGACAGGTACCATTCGAATGGGCTAAAAATAAGCTTTCTCGTGGTATACCGTGCATAATGGCGCATCCTCTTTAAAAAAAGGTAAACATTAACGGCGGCTGGGGTGTTATACCGTGCATAATGGCGCATACGGTGTTATACCATGCATAATGGCGCATCCTCTTGAAAAAAAGGTAAACAATAATGGCGGCTGGGGTGTTGGGCAGCGTCAAAACACGGGAAAATGATAATGGCCAGTATTGGCGAACCAGGGTCCGAAAATGTCGGGACTTGATTCCTCAAAATCAGAGGGAGCGATTTTAATGGGACAGGTACCATTCGAATGGGCTAAAAATTAGCTTTCTCGTGGTATACCGTGCATAATGGCGCATCCTCTTGAAAAAAGGTAAACAATAATGGCGGCTGGGGTGTTATACCGTGCATAATGGCGCATACGGTGTTATACCGTGCATAATGGCGCATCCTCTTGAAAAAAAGGTAATCAATAATGGCGGCTGGGGTGTTGGGCAGCGTCAAAACTCGGGAAAATGATAATGGCCAGTATTGGCGAACCAGGGTCCGAAAATGTCGGGACTTGATTCCTCAAAATCAGTGGGAGCGATTTTAATGGGACAGGTACCATTCGAATGGGCTAAAAATAAGCTTTCTCGTGGTATACCGTGCATAATGGCGCATCCTCTTTAAAAAAGGTAAACATTAACGGCGGCTGGGGTGTTATACCGTGCATAATGGCGCATACGGTGTTATACCGTGCATAATGGCGCATCCTCTTGAAAAAAAGGTAAACAATAATGGCGGCTGGGGTGTTGGGCAGCGTCAAAACTCGGAAAATGATAATGGCCAGTATTGGCGAACCAGGGTCAGAAAAGGTCGGGACTTGATTCCTCAAAATCAGTGGGAGCGATTTTAATGGGACAGGTACCATTCGAATGGGCTAAAAATAAGCTTTCTCGTGTTATACCGTGCATAATGGCGCATCCTCTTGAAAAAAAGGTAAACAATAATGGCGGCTGGGGTGTTGGGCAGCGTCAAAACACGGGAAAATGATAATGGCCAGTATTGGCGAACCAGGGTCCGAAAATGTCGGGACTTGATTCCTCAAAATCAGAGGGAGCGATTTTAATGGGACAGGTACCATTCGAATGGGCTAAAAATTAGCTTTCTCGTGGTATGCAGTGGGAGCGATTTTAATGGGACAGGTACCATTCGAATGGGCTAAAAATTAGCTTTCTCGTGGTATACCGTGCATAATGGCGCATCCTCTTTAAAAAAAGGTAAACATTAACGGCGGCTGGGGTGTTATACCGTGCATAATGGCGCATACGGTGTTATACCGTGCATAATGGCGCATCCTCTTGAAAAAAAGGTAAACAATAATGGCGGCTGGGGTGTTGGGCAGCGTCAAAACACGGGAAAATGATAATGGCCAGTATTGGCGAACCAGGGTCCGAAAATGTCGGGACTTGATTCCTCAAAATCAGTGGGAGCAATTTTAATGGGACAGGTACCATTCGAATGAGCTAAAAATTAGCTTTCTCGTGGTATACCGTGCATAATGGCGCATCCTCTTTAAAAAAAGGTAAACATTAACGGCGGCTGGGGTGTTATACCGTGCATAATGGCGCATACGGTGTTATACCGTGCATAATGGCGCATCCTCTTTAAAAAAAAGTAAACATTAACGGCGGCTGGGGTGTTATACCGTGCATAATGGCGCATACGGTGTTACACCATGCATAATGGCGCATCCTCTTTAAAAAATGTAAACATTAATAATGACGGCTGGGGTGTTGGGCAGCGTCAAAACTCGGGAAAATGATAATGGCCAGTATTGGCGAACCAGGGTCGAAAATGTCGGGACTTGATTCCTCAAAATCAGAGGGAGCGATTTTAATGGGACAGGTACCATTCGAATGGGCTAAAAATTAGCTCTCTCGTGGTATACCGTGCATAATGGCGCATCCTCTTGAAAAAAAGGTAAACAATAATGGCGGCTGGGGTGTTATACCGTGCATAATGGCGCATACGGTGTGATACCGTGCATAATGGCGCATCCTCTTGAAAAAAAGGTAAACAATAATGGCGGCTGGGGTGTTATACCGTGCATAATGGCGCATACGGTGTTATACCATGCATAATGGCGCATCCTCTTGAAAAAAGGTAAACATTAATAATGACGGCTGGGGTGTTGGGCAGCGTCAAAACACGGGAAAATGATAATGGCCAGTATTGGCGAACCAGGGTCCGAAAATGTCGGGACTTGATTCCTCAAAATCAGTGGGAGCGATTTTAATGGGACAGGTACCATTCGAATGGGCTACAAATTAGCTTTCTCGTGGTATACCGTGCATAATGGCGCATCCTCTTGAAAAAAAGGTAAACATTCGCGGCGGCTGTGGTGTTATACCGTGCATAATGGCGCATACGGTGTTATACCGTGCATAATGGCGCATCCTCTTGAAAAAAAAGGTAAACAATAACGGTAAACGGTAAACGGCTGGGGTGTTGGGCAGCGTCAAAACTCGGGAAAATGATAATGGCCAGTATTGGCGAACCAGGGTCGAAAATGTCGGGACTTGATTCCTCAAAATCAGAGGGAGCGATTTTAATGGGACAGGTACCATTCGAATGGGCTAAAAATTAGCTCTCTCGTGGTATACCGTGCATAATGGCGCATCCTCTTGAAAAAAAGGTAAACAATAATGGCGGCTGGGGTGTTATACCGTGCATAATGGCGCATACGGTGTGATACCGTGCATAATGGCGCATCCTCTTGAAAAAAAGGTAAACAATAATGGCGGCTGGGGTGTTGGGCAGCGTCAAAACTCGGGAAAATGATAATGGCCAGTATTGGCGAACCAGGGTCCGAAAATGTCGGGACTTGATTCCTCAAAATCAGTGGGAGCGATTTTAATGGGACAGGTACCATTCGAATGGGCTAAAAATAAGCTTTCTCGTGGTATACCGTGCATAATGGCGCATCCTCTTTAAAAAAAGGTAAACATTAACGGCGGCTGGGGTGTTATACCGTGCATAATGGCGCATACGGTGTTATACCGTGCATAATGGCGCATCCTCTTGAAAAAAAGGTAAACAATAATGGCGGCTGGGGTGTTGGGCAGCGTCAAAACTCGGGAAAATGATAATGGCCAGTATTGGCGAACCAGGGTCAGAAAAGGTCGGGACTTGATTCCTCAAAATCAGTGGGAGCGATTTTAATGGGACAGGTACCATTCGAATGGGCTTAAAATAAGCTTTCTCGTGCTATACCGTGCATAATGGCGCATCCTCTTGAAAAAAAGGTAAACAATAATGGCGGCTGGGGTGTTATACCGTGCATAATGGCGCATACGGTGTTATACCATGCATAATGGCGCTTCCTCTTGAAAAAAAGGTAAACAATAATGGCGGCTGGGGTGTTGGGCAGCGTCAAAACACGGGAAAATGATAATGGCCAGTATTGGCGAACCAGGGTCCGAAAATGTCGGGACTTGATTCCTCAAAATCAGAGGGAGCGATTTTAATGGGACAGGTACCATTCGAATGGGCTAAAAATTAGCTTTCTCGTGGTATACCGAGCATAATGGCGCATCCTCTTGAAAAAAGGTAAACAATAATGGCGGCTGGGGTGTTGGGCAGCGTCAAAACACGGGAAAATGATAATGGCCAGTATTGGCGAACCAGGGTCCGAAAATGTCGGGACTTGATTCCTCAAAATCAGAGGGAGCGATTTTAATGGGACAGGTGCCATTCGAATGGTACCGGGGAAACAAAACACGGTACAAAACACGGGAAAATGATAATGGCCAGTATTGGCGAACCAGGGTCCGAAAATGTCGGGACTTGATTCCTCAAAATCAGTGGGAGCGATTTTAATGGGACAGGTACCATTCGAATGAGCTAAAAATTAGCTTTCTCGTGGTATACCGTGCATAATGGCGCATCCTCTTGAAAAAAAGGTAAACAATAATGGCGGCTGGGGTGTTATACCGTGCATAATGGCGCATACGGTGTGATACCGTGCATAATGGCGCATCCTCTTGAAAAAAAGGTAAACAATAATGGCGGCTGGGGTGTTATACCGTGCATAATGGCGCATACGGTGTTATACCATGCATAATGGCGCATCCTCTTGAAAAAAAGGTAAACATTAATAATGACGGCTGGGGTGTTGGGCAGCGTCAAAACACGGGAAAATGATAATGGCCAGTATTGGCGAACCAGGGTCCGAAAATGTCGGGACTTGATTCCTCAAAATCAGTGGGAGCGATTTTAATGGGACAGGTACCATTCGAATGGGCTACAAATTAGCTTTCTCGTGGTATACCGTGCATAATGGCGCATCCTCTTGAAAAAAAGGTAAACATTCGCGGCGGCTGTGGTGTTATACCGTGCATAATGGCGCATACGGTGTTATACCGTGCATAATGGCGCATCCTCTTGAAAAAAAAGGTAAACAATAACGGTAAACGGTAAACGGCTGGGGTGTTGGGCAGCGTCAAAACTCGGGAAAATGATAATGGCCAGTATTGGCGAACCAGGGTCGAAAATGTCGGGACTTGATTCCTCAAAATCAGAGGGAGCGATTTTAATGGGACAGGTACCATTCGAATGGGCTAAAAATTAGCTCTCTCGTGGTATACCGTGCATAATGGCGCATCCTCTTGAAAAAAAGGTAAACAATAATGGCGGCTGGGGTGTTATACCGTGCATAATGGCGCATACGGTGTGATACCGTGCATAATGGCGCATCCTCTTGAAAAAAAGGTAAACAATAATGGCGGCTGGGGTGTTGGGCAGCGTCAAAACTCGGGAAAATGATAATGGCCAGTATTGGCGAACCAGGGTCCGAAAATGTCGGGACTTGATTCCTCAAAATCAGAGGGAGCGATTTTAATGGGACAGGTGCCATTCGAATGGTACCGGGGAAACAAAACACGGTACAAAACACGGGAAAATGATAATGACCAGTATTGGCGAACCAGGGTCCGAAAATGTCGGGACTTGATTCCTCAAAATCAGTGGGAGCGATTTTAATGGGACAGGTACCATTCGAATGAGCTAAAAATTAGCTTTCTCGTGGTATACCGTGCATAATGGCGCATCCTCTTTAAAAAAAGGTAAACATTAACGGCGGCTGGGGTGTTATACCGTGCATAATGGCGCATACGGTGTTATACCGTGCATAATGGCGCATCCTCTTGAAAAAAAGGTAAACAATAATGGCGGCTGGGGTGTTATACCGTGCATAATGGCGCATACGGTGTTATACCATGCATAATGGCGCATCCTCTTGAAAAAAAGGTAAACATTATTAATGACGGCTGGGGTGTTGGGCAGCGTCAAAACACGGGAAAATGATAATGGCCAGTATTGGCGAACCAGGGTCCGAAAATGTCGGGACTTGATTCCTCAAAATCAGTGGGAGCGATTTTAATGGGACAGGTACCATTCGAATGGGCTACAAATAAGCTTTCTCGTGGTATACCGTGCATAATGGCGCATCCTCTTGAAAAAAAGGTAAACATTCGCGGCGGCTGGGGTGTTATACCGTGCATAATGGCGCATACGGTGTTATACCGTGCATAATGGCGCATCCTCTTGAAAAAAAGGTAAACAATAATGGCGGCTGGGGTGTTGAGCAGCGTCAAAACTCGGGAAAATGATAATGGCCAGTATTGGCGAACCAGGGTCATCCTCTTGAAAAAAGGTAAACAATAATGGCGGCTGGGGTGTTATACCGTGCATAATGGCGCATACGGTGTTATACCATGCATAATGGCGCTTCCTCTTGAAAAAAAGGTAAACAATAATGGCGGCTGGGGTGTTGGGCAGCGTCAAAACACGGGAAAATGATAATGGCCAGTATTGGCGAACCAGGGTCCGAAAATGTCGGGACTTGATTCCTCAAAATCAGAGGGAGCGATTTTAATGGGACAGGTACCATTCGAATGGGCTAAAAATTAGCTTTCTCGTGGTATACCGAGCATAATGGCGCATCCTCTTGAAAAAAGGTAAACATTAACGGCGGCTGGGGTGTTATACCGTGCATAATGGCGCATACGGTGTTATACCGTGCATAATGGCGCATCCTCTTGAAAAAAAGGTAAACAATAATGGCGGCTGGGGTGTTATACCGTGCATAATGGCGCATACGGTGTTATACCATGCATAATGGCGCATCCTCTTGAAAAAAAGGTTAACATTATTAATGACGGCTGGGGTGTTGGGCAGCGTCAAAACACGGGAAAATGATAATGGCCAGTATTGGCGAACCAGGGTCCGAAAATGTCGGGACTTGATTCCTCAAAATCAGTGGGAGCGATTTTAATGGGACAGGTACCATTCGAATGGGCTACAAATTAGCTTTCTCGTGGTATACCGTGCATAATGGCGCATCCTCTTGAAAAAAAGGTAAACATTCGCGGCGGCTGGGGTGTTATACCGTGCATAATGGCGCATACGGTGTTATACCGTGCATAATGGCGCATCCTCTTGAAAAAAAGGTAAACAATAATGGCGGCTGGGGTGTTGGGCAGCGTCAAAACTCGGGAAAATGATAATGGCCAGTATTGGCGAACCAGGGTCATCCTCTTGAAAAAAGGTAAACAATAATGGCGGCTGGGGTGTTATACCGTGCATAATGGCGCATACGGTGTTATACCATGCATAATGGCGCTTCCTCTTGAAAAAAGGTAAACAATAATGGCGGCTGGGGTGTTGGGCAGCGTCAAAACACGGGAAAATGATAATGGCCAGTATTGGCGAACCAGGGTCCGAAAATGTCGGGACTTGATTCCTCAAAATCAGAGGGAGCGATTTTAATGGGACAGGTACCATTCGAATGGGCTAAAAATTAGCTTTCTCGTGGTATACCGTGCATAATGGCGCATCCTCTTGAAAAAAGGTAAACAATAATGGCGGCTGGGGTGTTGGGCAGCGTCGAAACACGGGAAAATGATAATGGCCAGTATTGGCGAACCAGGGTCCGAAAATGTCGGGACTTGATTCCTCAAAATCAGAGGGAGCGATTTTAATGGGACAGGTACCATTCGAATGGGCTAAAAATTAGCTTTCTCGTGGTATACCGTGCATAATGGCGCATCCTCTTGAAAAAAGGTAAACAATAATGGCGGCTGGGGTGTTGGGCAGCGTCAAAACACGGGAAAATGATAATGGCCAGTATTGGCGAACCAGGGTCCGAAAATGTCGGGACTTGATTCCTCAAAATCAGTGGGAGCGATTTTAATGGGACAGGTACCATTCGAATGGGCTAAAAATTAGCTTTCTCGTGGTATACCGTGCATAATGGCGCATCCTCTTTAAAAAAGGTAAACATTAACGGCGGCTGGGGTGTTATACCGTGCATAATGGCGCATACGGTGTTATACCGTGCATAATGGCGCATCCTCTTTAAAAAAAGGTAAACATTAACGGCGGCTGGGGTGTTATACCGTGCATAATGGCGCATACGGTGTTATACCGTGCATAATGGCGCATCCTCTTGAAAAAAAGGTAAACAATAATGGCGGCTGGGGTGTTATACCGTGCATAATGGCGCATACGGTGTTATACCATGCATAATGGCGCATCCTCTTTAAAAAAGGTAAACATTAATAATGACGGCTGGGGTGTTGGGCAGCGTCAAAACACGGGAAAATGATAATGGCCAGTATTGGCGCACCAGGGTCCGAAAAAGTCGGGACTTGATTCCTCAAAATCAGTGGGAGCGATTTTAATGGGACAGGTACCATTCGAATGGGCTAAAAATTAGCTTTCTCGTGGTATACCGTGCATAATGGCGCATCCTCTTTAAAAAAAGGTAAACATTAACGGCGGCTGGGGTGTTATACCCCCCCCATTATATATGTTATATTATAATGGCGCATACGGTGTTATACCGTGCATAATGGCGCATCCTCTTGAAAAAAAGGTAAACAATAATGGTGGCTGGGGTGTTGGGCAGCGTCAAAACTCGGGAAAATGATAATGGCCAGTATTGGCGAACCAGGGTCCGAAAATGTCGGGACTTGATTCCTCAAAATCAGTGGGAGCGATTTTAATGGGACAGGTACCATTCGAATGGGCTAAAAATAAGCTTTCTCGTGGTAAACCGTGCATAATGGCGCATCCTCTTGGAAAAAGGTAAACAATAATGGCGGCTGGGGTGTTGGGCAGCGTCAAAACACGGGAATATGATAATGGCCAGTATTGGCGAACCAGGGTCCGAAAATGTCGGGACTTGATTCCTCAAAATCAGTGGGAGCGATTTTAATGGGACAGGTACCATTCGAATGGGCTAAAAATTAGCTTTCTCGTGGTATACCGTGCATAATGGCGCATCCTCTTTAAAAAAGGTAAACAATAATGGCGGCTGGGGTGTTATACCATGCATAATGGCGCATCCTCTTTAAAAAAACAATAATGGCGGCTGGGGTGTTATACCGTGCATAATGGCGCATACGGTGTTATACCGTGCATAATGGCGCATCCTCTCTAAAAAAAGGTAAACAATAACGGCGGCTGGGGTGTTATACCGTGCATAATGGCGCATACGGTGTTATACCGTGCATAATGGCGCATCCTCTTGAAAAAAAGGTAAACAATACCTTTGGGGTGTCGAATGGGCTAAAAATTAGCTTTCTCGTGGTATACCGTGCATAATGGCGCATCCTCTTTAAAAAAAGGTAAACATTAACGGCGGCTGGGGTGTTATACCGTGCATAATGGCGCATACGGTGTTATACCGTGCATAATGGCGCATCCTCTTGAAAAAAAGGTTAACAATAATGGCGGCTGGGGTGTTGGGCAGCGTCAAAACTCGGGAAAATGATAATGGCCAGTATTGGCGAACCAGGGTCATCCTCTTGAAAAAAGGTAAACAATAATGGCGGCTGGGGTGTTATACCGTGCATAATGGCGCATACGGTGTTATACCATGCATAATGGCGCTTCCTCTTGAAAAAAGGTAAACAATAATGGCGGCTGGGGTGTTGGGCAGCGTCAAAACACGGGAAAATGATAATGGCCAGTATTGGCGAACCAGGGTCCGAAAATGTCGGGACTTGATTCCTCAAAATCAGTGGGAGCGATTTTAATGGGACAGGTACCATTCGAATGGGCTAAAAATAAGCTTTCTCGTGGTATACCGAGCATAATGGCGCATCCTCTTGAAAAAAGGTAAACATTAACGGCGGCTGGGGTGTTATACCGTGCATAATGGCGCATACGGTGTTATACCGTGCATAATGGCGCATCCTCTTGAAAAAAAGGTAAACAATAATGGCGGCTGGGGTGTTATACCGTGCATAATGGCGCATACGGTGTTATACCATGCATAATGGCGCATCCTCTTGAAAAAAAGGTAAACATTATTAATGACGGCTGGGGTGTTGGGCAGCGTCAAAACACGGGAAAATGATAATGGCCAGTATTGGCGAACCAGGGTCCGAAAATGTCGGGACTTGATTCCTCAAAATCAGTGGGAGCGATTTTAATGGGACAGGTACCATTCGAATGGGCTACAAATTAGCTTTCTCGTGGTATACCGTGCATAATGGCGCATCCTCTTGAAAAAAAGGTAAACATTCGCGGCGGCTGGGGTGTTATACCGTGCATAATGGCGCATACGGTGTTATACCATGCATAATGGCGCTTCCTCTTGAAAAAAAGGTAAACAATAATGGCGGCTGGGGTGTTGGGCAGCGTCAAAACACGGGAAAATGATAATGGCCAGTATTGGCGAACCAGGGTCCGAAAATGTCGGGACTTGATTCCTCAAAATCAGAGGGAGCGATTTTAATGGGACAGGTACCATTCGAATGGGCTAAAAATTAGCTTTCTCGTGGTATACCGAGCATAATGGCGCATCCTCTTGAAAAAAAGGTAAACAATAATGGCGGCTGGGGTGTTGGGCAGCGTCGAAACACGGGAAAATGATAATGGCCAGTATTGGCGAACCAGGGTCCGAAAATGTCGGGACTTGATTCCTCAAAATCAGAGGGAGCGATTTTAATGGGACAGGTACCATTCGAATGGGCTAAAAATTAGCTTTCTCGTGGTATACCGTGCATAATGGCGCATCCTCTTGAAAAAAAGGTAAACAATAATGGCGGCTGGGGTGTTGGGCAGCGTCAAAACACGGGAAAATGATAATGGCCAGTATTGGCGAACCAGGGTCCGAAAATGTCGGGACTTGATTCCTCAAAATCAGTGGGAGCGATTTTAATGGGACAGGTACCATTCGAATGGGCTAAAAATTAGCTTTCTCGTGGTATACCGTGCATAATGGCGCATCCTCTTTAAAAAAAGGTAAACATTAACGGCGGCTGGGGTGTTATACCGTGCATAATGGCGCATACGGTGTTATACCGTGCATAATGGCGCATCCTCTTTAAAAAAAGGTAAACATTAACGGCGGCTGGGGTGTTATACCGTGCATAATGGCGCATACGGTGTTATACCGTGCATAATGGCGCATCCTCTTGAAAAAAAGGTAAACAATAATGGCGGCTGGGGTGTTATACCGTGCATAATGGCGCATACGGTGTTATACCATGCATAATGGCGCATCCTCTTTAAAAAAAGGTAAACATTAATAATGACGGCTGGGGTGTTGGGCAGCGTCAAAACACGGGAAAATGATAATGGCCAGTATTGGCGCACCAGGGTCCGAAAAAGTCGGGACTTGATTCCTCAAAATCAGTGGGAGCGATTTTAATGGGACAGGTACCATTCGAATGGGCTAAAAATTAGCTTTCTCGTGGTATACCGTGCATAATGGCGCATCCTCTTTAAAAAAAGGTAAACATTAACGGCGGCTGGGGTGTTATACCCCCCCCATTATATATGTTATATTATAATGGCGCATACGGTGTTATACCGTGCATAATGGCGCATCCTCTTGAAAAAAAGGTAAACAATAATGGTGGCTGGGGTGTTGGGCAGCGTCAAAACTCGGGAAAATGATAATGGCCAGTATTGGCGAACCAGGGTCCGAAAATGTCGGGACTTGATTCCTCAAAATCAGTGGGAGCGATTTTAATGGGACAGGTACCATTCGAATGGGCTAAAAATAAGCTTTCTCGTGGTAAACCGTGCATAATGGCGCATCCTCTTGGAAAAAAGGTAAACAATAATGGCGGCTGGGGTGTTGGGCAGCGTCAAAACACGGGAATATGATAATGGCCAGTATTGGCGAACCAGGGTCCGAAAATGTCGGGACTTGATTCCTCAAAATCAGTGGGAGCGATTTTAATGGGACAGGTACCATTCGAATGGGCTAAAAATTAGCTTTCTCGTGGTATACCATGCATAATGGCGCATCCTCTTTAAAAAAACAATAATGGCGGCTGGGGTGTTATACCATGCATAATGGCGCATCCTCTTTAAAAAAACAATAATGGCGGCTGGGGTGTTATACCGTGCATAATGGCGCATACGGTGTTATACCGTGCATAATGGCGCATCCTCTCTAAAAAAAGGTAAACAATAACGGCGGCTGGGGTGTTATACCGTGCATAATGGCGCATACGGTGTTATACCGTGCATAATGGCGCATCCTCTTGAAAAAAGGTAAACAATACCTTTGGGGTGTTGGGCAGCGTCAAAACTCGGGAAAATAATAATGGCCAGTATTGGCGAACCAGGGTCCGAAAATGTCGGGACTTGATTCCTCAAAATCAGTGGGAGCGATTTTAATGGGACAGGTACCATTCGAATGGGCTAAAAATTAGCTTTCTCGTGGTATACCGTGCATAATGGCGCATCCTCTTTAAAAAAAGGTAAACATTAACGGCGGCTGGGGTGTTATACCGTGCATAATGGCGCATACGGTGTTATACCGTGCATAATGGCGCATCCTCTTGAAAAAAAGGTTAACAATAATGGCGGCTGGGGTGTTGGGCAGCGTCAAAACTCGGGAAAATGATAATGGCCAGTATTGGCGAACCAGGGTCATCCTCTTGAAAAAAGGTAAACAATAATGGCGGCTGGGGTGTTATACCGTGCATAATGGCGCATACGGTGTTATACCATGCATAATGGCGCTTCCTCTTGAAAAAAAGGTAAACAATAATGGCGGCTGGGGTGTTGGGCAGCGTCAAAACACGGGAAAATGATAATGGCCAGTATTGGCGAACCAGGGTCCGAAAATGTCGGGACTTGATTCCTCAAAATCAGAGGGAGCGATTTTAATGGGACAGGTACCATTCGAATGGGCTAAAAATTAGCTTTCTCGTGGTATACCGAGCATAATGGCGCATCCTCTTGAAAAAAAGGTAAACATTAACGGCGGCTGGGGTGTTATACCGTGCATAATGGCGCATACGGTGTTATACCGTGCATAATGGCGCATCCTCTTGAAAAAAAGGTAAACAATAATGGCGGCTGGGGTGTTATACCGTGCATAATGGCGCATACGGTGTTATACCATGCATAATGGCGCATCCTCTTGAAAAAAGGTAAACATTATTAATGACGGCTGGGGTGTTGGGCAGCGTCAAAACACGGGAAAATGATAATGGCCAGTATTGGCGAACCAGGGTCCGAAAATGTCGGGACTTGATTCCTCAAAATCAGTGGGAGCGATTTTAATGGGACAGGTACCATTCGAATGGGCTACAAATTAGCTTTCTCGTGGTATACCGTGCATAATGGCGCATCCTCTTGAAAAAAGGTAAACATTCGCGGCGGCTGGGGTGTTATACCGTGCATAATGGCGCATACGGTGTTATACCGTGCATAATGGCGCATCCTCTTGAAAAAAAGGTAAACAATAATGGCGGCTGGGGTGTTGGGCAGCGTCAAAACTCGGGAAAATGATAATGGCCAGTATTGGCGAACCAGGGTCATCCTCTTGAAAAAAGGTAAACAATAATGGCGGCTGGGGTGTTATACCGTGCATAATGGCGCATACGGTGTTATACCATGCATAATGGCGCTTCCTCTTGAAAAAAGGTAAACAATAATGACGGCTGGGGTGTTGGGCAGCGTCAAAACACGGGAAAATGATAATGGCCAGTATTGGCGAACCAGGGTCCGAAAATGTCGGGACTTGATTCCTCAAAATCAGAGGGAGCGATTTTAATGGGACAGGTACCATTCGAATGGGCTAAAAATTAGCTTTCTCGTGGTATACCGAGCATAATGGCGCATCCTCTTGAAAAAAGGTAAACAATAATGGCGGCTGGGGTGTTGGGCAGCGTCGAAACACGGGAAAATGATAATGGCCAGTATTGGCGAACCAGGGTCCGAAAATGTCGGGACTTGATTCCTCAAAATCAGAGGGAGCGATTTTAATGGGACAGGTACCATTCGAATGGGCTAAAAATTAGCTTTCTCGTGGTATACCGTGCATAATGGCGCATCCTCTTTAAAAAAAGGTAAACATTAACGGCGGCTGGGGTGTTATACCGTGCATAATGGCGCATACGGTGTTATACCGTGCATAATGGCGCATCCTCTTGAAAAAAAGGTAAACAATAATGGTGGCTGGGGTGTTGGGCAGCGTCAAAACTCGGGAAAATGATAATGGCCAGTATTGGCGAACCAGGGTCCGAAAATGTCGGGACTTGATTCCTCAAAATCAGTGGGAGCGATTTTAATGGGACAGGTACCATTCGAATGGTCTAAAAATAATCTTTCTCGTGGTAAACCGTGCATAATGGCGCATCCTCTTGGAAAAAAGGTAAACAATAATGGCGGCTGGGGTGTTGGGCAGCGTCAAAACACGGGAATATGATAATGGCCAGTATTGGCGAA
This sequence comes from Drosophila malerkotliana malerkotliana, assembly GCA_018153235.1. NCBI lineage: Eukaryota > Metazoa > Arthropoda > Insecta > Diptera > Drosophilidae > Drosophila > Drosophila malerkotliana. The sequence goes on from JAECXV010000182.1 coordinate 193,322, forward strand.
CCAGGGTCCGAAAATGTCGGGACTTGATTCCTCAAAATCAGTGGGAGCGATTTTAATGGGACAGGTACCATTCGAATGGGCTAAAAATTAGCTTTCTCGTGGTATACCGTGCATAATGGCGCATCCTCTTTAAAAAAGGTAAACAATAATGGCGGCTGGGGTGTTATACCATGCATAATGGCGCATCCTCTTTAAAAAAACAATAATGGCGGCTGGGGTGTTATACCGTGCATAATGGCGCATACGGTGTTATACCGTGCATAATGGCGCATCCTCTCTAAAAAAAGGTAAACAATAACGGCGGCTGGGGTGCACGGTATAGCATAATGGCGCATACGGTGTTATACCGTGCATAATGGCGCATCCTCTTGAAAAAAAGGTAAACAATACCTTTGGGGTGTTGGGCAGCGTCAAAACTCGGGAAAATAATAATGGCCAGTATTGGCGAACCAGGGTCCGAAAATGTCGGGACTTGATTCCTCAAAATCAGTGGGAGCGATTTTAATGGGACAGGTACCATTCGAATGGGCTAAAAATTAGCTTTCTCGTGGTATACCGTGCATAATGGCGCATCCTCTTTAAAAAAAGGTAAACATTAACGGCGGCTGGGGTGTTATACCGTGCATAATGGCGCATACGGTGTTATACCGTGCATAATGGCGCATCCTCTCTAAAAAAAGGTAAACAATAACGGCGGCTGGGGTGTTATACCGTACATAATGGCGCATACGGTGTTATACCGTGCATAATGGCGCATCCTCTTGAAAAAAAGGTAAACAATACCTTTGGGGTGTTGGGCAGCGTCAAAACTCGGGAAAATAATAATGGCCAGTATTGGCGAACCAGGGTCCGAAAATGTCGGGACTTGATTCCTCAAAATCAGTGGGAGCGATTTTAATGGGACAGGTACCATTCGAATGGGCTAAAAAAATAAGCTTTCTCGTGGTAAACCGTGCATAATGGCGCATCCTCTTGGAAAAAAGGTAAACAATAATGGCGGCTGGGGTGTTGGGCAGCGTCAAAACACGGGATTGGCGAACCAGGGTCCGAAAATGTCGGGACTTGATTCCTCAAAATCAGTGGGAGCGATTTTAATGGGACAGGTACCATTCGAATGGGCTAAAAATTAGCTTTCTCGTGGTATACCGTGCATAATGGCGCATCCTCTTTAAAAAAGGTAAACAATAATGGCGGCTGGGGTGTTATACCATGCATAATGGCGCATCCTCTTTAAAAAAACAATAATGGCGGCTGGGGTGTTATACCGTGCATAATGGCGCATACGGTGTTATACCGTGCATAATGGCGCATCCTCTCTAAAAAAAGGTAAACAATAACGGCGGCTGGGGTGTTATACCGTGCATAATGGCGCATACGGTGTTATACCGTGCATAATGGCGCATCCTCTTGAAAAAAAGGTAAACAATACCTTTGGGGTGTTGGGCAGCGTCAAAACTCGGGAAAATAATAATGGCCAGTATTGGCGAACCAGGGTCCGAAAATGTCGGGACTTGATTCCTCAAAATCAGTGGGAGCGATTTTAATGGGACAGGTACCATTCGAATGGGCTAAAAATTAGCTTTCTCGTGGTATACCGTGCATAATGGCGCATCCTCTTGAAAAAAAGGTAAACAATAATGGCGGCTGGGGTGTTGGGCAGCGTCAAAACACGGGAAAATGATAATGGCCAGTATTGGCGAACCAGGGTCCGAAAATGTCGGGACTTGATTCCTCAAAATCAGAGGGAGCGATTTTAATGGGACAGGTACCATTCGAATGGGCTAAAAATTAGCTTTCTCGTGGTATACCGTGCATAATGGCGCATCCTCTTGAAAAAAAGGTAAACAATAATGGCGGCTGGGGTGTTATACCGTGCATAATGGCGCATACGTTGTTATACCATGCATAATGGCGCATCCTCTTTAAAAAAAGGTAAACATTAATAATGACGGCTGGGGTGTTGGGCAGTGTCAAAACACGTGAAAATGATAATGGCCAGTATTGGCGAACCAGGGTCCGAAAATGTCGGGACTTGATTCCTCAAAATCAGTGGGAGCGATTTTAATGGGACAGGTACCATTCGAATGGGCTAAAAATTAGCTTTCTCGTGGTATACCGTGCATAATGGCGCATCCTCTTTAAAAAAAGGTAAACATTAACGGCGGCTGGGGTGTTATACCGTGCATAATGGCGCATCCTCTTGAAAAAAAGGTAAACAATAATGGCGGCTGGGGTGTTATACCGTGCATAATGGCGCATACGGTGTTATACCATGCATAATGGCGCATCCTCTTTAAAAAAAGGTAATAATAAAATAAACATTAATAATGACGGCTGGGGTGTTGGGCAGCGTCAAAACACGGGAAAATGATAATGGCCAGTATTGGCGCACCAGGGTCCGAAAAAGTCGGGACTTGATTCCTCAAAATCAGTGGGAGCGATTTTAATGGGACAGGAACCATTCGAATGGGCTAAAAATTAGCTTTCTCGTGGTATACCGTGCATAATGGCGCATCCTCTTTAAAAAAAGGTAAACATTAACGGCGGCTGGGGTGTTATACCGTGCATAATGGCGCATACGGTGTTATACCGTGCATAATGGCGCATCCTCTTGAAAAAAAGGTAAACAATAATGGTGGCTGGGGTGTTGGGCAGCGTCAAAACTCGGGAAAATGATAATGGCCAGTATTGGCGAACCAGGGTCCGAAAATGTCGGGACTTGATTCCTCAAAATCAGTGGGAGCGATTTTAATGGGACAGGTACCATTCGAATGGGCTAAAAATAAGCTTTCTCGTGGTAAACCGTGCATAATGGCGCATCCTCTTGGAAAAAAGGTAAACAATAATGGCGGCTGGGGTGTTGGGCAGCGTCAAAACACGGGAATATGATAATGGCCAGTATTGGCGAACCAGGGTCCGAAAATGTCGGGACTTGATTCCTCAAAATCAGTGGGAGCGATTTTTAATGGGACAGGTACCATTCGAATGGGCTAAAAATTAGCTTTCTCGTGGTATACCGTGCATAATGGCGCATCCTCTTTAAAAAAGGTAAACAATAATGGCGGCTGGGGTGTTATACCATGCATAATGGCGCATCCTCTTTAAAAAAACAATAATGGCGGCTGGGGTGTTATACCGTGCATAATGGCGCATACGGTGTTATACCGTGCATAATGGCGCATCCTCTCTAAAAAAAGGTAAACAATAACGGCGGCTGGGGTGTTATACCATGCATAATGGCGCATACGGTGTTATACCGTGCATAATGGCGCATCCTCTTGAAAAAAAGGTAAACAATACCTTTGGGGTGTTGGGCAGCGTCAAAACTCGGGAAAATAATAATGGCCAGTATTGGCGAACCAGGGTCCGAAAATGTCGGGACTTGATTCCTCAAAATCAGTGGGAGCGATTTTAATGGGACAGGTACCATTCGAATGGGCTAAAAATTAGCTTTCTCGTGGTATACCGTGCATAATGGCGCATCCTCTTTAAAAAAGGTAAACATTAATGGCGGCTGGGGTGTTATACCGTGCATAATGGCGCATACGGTGTTATACCGTGCATAATGGCGCATCCTCTTTAAAAAAAGGTAAACAATAATGGCGGCTGGGGTGTTATACCGTGCATAATGGCGCATACGGTGTTATACCGTGCATAATGGCGCATCCTCTCTAAAAAAAGGTAAACATTAACGGCGGCTGGGGTGTTATACCATGCATAATGGCGCATACGGTGTTATACCGTGCATAATGGCGCATCCTCTTGAAAAAAAGGTAAACAATACCTTTGGGGTGTTGGGCAGCGTCAAAACTCGGGAAAATAATAATGGCCAGTATTGGCGAACCAGGGTCCGAAAATGTCGGGACTTGATTCCTCAAAATCAGTGGGAGCGATTTTAATGGGACAGGTACCATTCGAATGGGCTAAAAATTAGCTTTCTCGTGGTATACCGTGCATAATGGCGCATCCTCTTGAAAAAAAGGTAAACAATAATGGCGGCTGGGGTGTTGGGCAGCGTCAAAACACGGGAAAATGATAATGGCCAGTATTGGCGAACCAGGGTCCGAAAATGTCGGGACTTGATTCCTCAAAATCAGAGGGAGCTATTTTAATGGGACAGGTACCATTCGAATGGGCTAAAAATTAGCTTTCTCGTGGTATACCGTGCATAATGGCGCATCCTCTTTAAAAAAGGTAAACATTAACGGCGGCTGGGGTGTTATACCGTGCATAATGGCGCATACGGTGTTATACCGTGCATAATGGCGCATCCTCTTGAAAAAAGGTAAACAATAATGGTGGCTGGGGCGTTGGGCAGCGTCAAAACTCGGGAAAATGATAATGGCCAGTATTGGCGAACCAGGGTCCGAAAATGTCGGGACTTGATTCCTCAAAATCAGTGGGAGCGATTTTAATGGGACAGGTACCATTCGAATGGGCTAAAAATAAGCTTTCTCGTGGTAAACCGTGCATAATGGCGCATCCTCTTGAAAAAAGGTAAACAATAATGGCGGCTGGGGTGTTGGGCAGCGTCAAAACACGGGAAAATGATAATGGCCAGTATTGGCGAACCAGGGTCCGAAAATGTCGGGACTTGATTCCTCAAAATCAGTGGGAGCGATTTTAATGGGACAGGTACCATTCGAATGGGCTAAAAATTAGCTTTCTCGTGGTATACCGTGCATAATGGCGCATCCTCTTTAAAAAAGGTAAACAATAATGGCGGCTGGGGTGTTATACCATGCATAATGGCGCATCCTCTTTAAAAAAACAATAATGGCGGCTGGGGTGTTATACCGTGCATAATGGCGCATACGGTGTTATACCGTGCATAATGGCGCATCCTCTCTAAAAAAAGGTAAACAATAACGGCGGCTGGGGTGTTATACCGTGCATAATGGCGCATACGGTGTTATACCGTGCATAATGGCGCATCCTCTTGAAAAAAAGGTAAACAATACCTTTGGGGTGTTGGGCAGCGTCAAAACTCGGGAAAATAATAATGGGCAGTATTGGCGAACCAGGGTCCGAAAATGTCGGGACTTGATTCCTCAAAATCAGTGGGAGCGATTTTAATGGGACAGGTACCATTCGAATGGGCTAAAAATTAGCTTTCTCGTGGTATACCGTGCATAATGGCGCATCCTCTTTAAAAAAAGGTAAACATTAACGGCGGCTGGGGTGTTATACCGTGCATAATGGCGCATACGGTGTTATACCGTGCATAATGGCGCATCCTCTTGAAAAAAAGGTAAACAATAATGGCGGCTGGGGTGTTATACCGTGCATAATGGCGCATACGGTGTTATACCGTGCATAATGGCGCATCCTCTCTAAAAAACGGTAAACATTAACGGCGGCTGGGGTGTTATACCGTGCATAATGGCGCATACGGTGTTATACCGTGCATAATGGCGCATCCTCTTGAAAAAAAGGTAAACAATACCTTTGTGAAGTTGGGCAGCGTCAAAACTCGGGAAAATAATAATGGCCAGTATTGGCGAACCAGGGTCCGAAAATGTCGGGACTTGATTCCTCAAAATCAGTGGGAGCGATTTTAATGGGACAGGTACCATTCGAATGGGCTAAAAATTAGCTTTCTCGTGGTATACCGTGCATAATGGCGCATCCTCTTGAAAAAAAGGTAAACAATAATGGCGGCTGGGGTGTTGGGCAGCGTCAAAACACGGGAAAATGATAATGGCCAGTATTGGCGAACCAGGGTCCGAAAATGTCGGGACTTGATTCCTCAAAATCAGAGGGAGCGATTTTAATGGGACAGGTACCATTCGAATGGGCTAAAAATTAGCTTTCTCGTGGTATACCGTGCATAATGGCCCATCCTCTTGAAAAAAAGGTAAACAATAATGGCGGCTGGGGTGTTATACCGTGCATAATGGCGCATACGGTGTTATACCGTGCATAATGGCGCATCCTCTCTAAAAAAAGGTAAACATTAACGGCGGCTGGGGTGTTATACCGTGCATAATGGCGCATACGGTGTTATGCCGTGCATAATGGCGCATCCTCTTGAAAAAATAGTAAACAATACCTTTGGGGTGTTGGGCAGCGTCAAAACTCGGGAAAATAATAATGGCCAGTATTGGCGAGCCAGGGTCCGAAAATGTCGGGACTTGATTCCTCAAAATCAGTGGGAGCGATTTTAATGGGACAGGTACCATTCGAATGGGCTAAAAATAAGCTTTCTCGTGGTATACCGTGCATAATGGCGCATCCTCTTGAAAAAAAGGTAAACAATAATGGCGGCTGGGGTGTTGGGCAGCGTCAAAACACGGGAAAATGATAATGGCCAGTATTGGCGAACCAGGGTCCGAAAATGTCGGGACTTGATTCCTCAAAATCAGTGGGAGCGATTTTAATGGGACAGGTACCATTCGAATGGGCTAAAAATTAGCTTTCTCGTGGTATACCGTGCATAATGGCGCATCCTCTTGAAAAAAAGGTAAACAATAATGGCGGCTGGGGTGTTATACCGTGCATAATGGCGCATACGGTGTTATACCGTGCATAATGGCGCATCCTCTTGAAAAAAAGGTAAACAATAATGGCGGCTGGGGTGTTATACCGTGCATAATGGCGCATACGGTGTTATACCATGCATAATGGCGCATCCTCTTTAAAAAAGGTAAACATTAATAATGACGGCTGGGGTGTTGGGCAGCGTCAAAACACGGGAAAATGATAATGGCCAGTATTGGCGAACCAGGGTCCGAAAATGTCGGGACTTGATTCCTCAAAATCAGTGGGAGCGATTTTAATGGGACAGGTACCATTCGAATGGGCTAAAAATTAGCTTTCTCGTGGTATACCGTGCATAATGGCGCATCCTCTTTAAAAAAGGTAAACATTAACGGCGGCTGGGGTGTTATACCGTGCATAATGGCGCATACGGTGTTATACCGTGCATAATGGCGCATCCTCTTTAAAAAAAGGTAAACAATAATGGCGGCTGAGGTGTTATACCGTGCATAATGGCGCATCCTCTTTAAAAAAAGGTAAACAATAATGGCGGCTGGGGTGTTATACCGTGCATAATGGCGCATACGGTGTTATACCGTGCATAATGGCGCATCCTCTCTAAAAAAAAGGTAAACATTAACGGCGGCTGGGGTGTTATACCGTGCATAATGGCGCATACGGTGTTATACCGTGCATAATGGCGCATCCTCTTGAAAAAAAGGTAAACAATACCTTTGGGATGTTGGGCAGCGTCAAAACTCGGGAAAATAATAATGGCCAGTATTGGCGAACCAGGGTCCGAAAATGTCGGGACTTGATTCCTCAAAATCAGTGGGAGCGATTTTAATGGGACAGGTACCATTCGAATGGGCTAAAAATTAGCTTTCTCGTGGTATACCGTGCATAATGGCGCATCCTCTTGAAAAAAAGGTAAACAATAATGGCGGCTGGGGTGTTATACCGTGCATAATGGCGCATACGGTGTTATACCGTGCATAATGGCGCATCCTCTTGAAAAAAAGGTAAACAATAATGGCGGCTGGGGTGTTATACCGTGCATAATGGCGCATACGGTGTTATACCATGCATAATGGCGCATCCTCTTTAAAAAAAGGTAAACATTAATAATGACGGCTGGGGTGTTGGGCAGCGTCAAAACACGGGAAAATGATAATGGCCAGTATTGGCGAACCAGGGTCCGAAAATGTCGGGACTTGATTCCTCAAAATCAGTGGGAGCGATTTTAATGGGACAGGTACCATTCGAATGGGCTAAAAATTAGCTTTCTCGTGGTATACCGTGCATAATGGCGCATCCTCTTTAAAAAAAGGTAACCATTAACGGCGGCTGGGGTGTTATACCGTGCATAATGGCGCATACGGTGTTATACAGTGCATAATGGCGCATCCTCTTGAAAAAAAGGTAAACAATAATGGCGGCTGGGGTGTTGGGCAGCGTCAAAACACGGGAAAATAATAATGGCGGGTATTGGCGAACCAGGGTCCGAAAATGTCGGGACTTGATTCCTCAAAATCAGTGGGAGCGATTTTAATGGGACAGGTACCATTCGAATGGGCTAAAAATTAGCTTTCTCGTGGTATACCGTGCATAATGGCGCATCCTCTTGAAAAAAAGGTAAACAATAATGGCGGCTGGGGTGTTATACCGTGCATAATGGCGCATACGGTGTTATACCGTGCATAATGGCGCATCCTGCATATACGGTGTGCATACGGTGTTATACCGTGCATAATGGCGCATCCTCTTGAAAAAAAGGTAAACAATAATGGCGGCTGGGGTGTTATACCGTGCATAATGGCGCATACGGTGTTATACCATGCATAATGGCGCATCCTCTTTAAAAAAAGGTAAACATTAATAATGACGGCTGGGGTGTTGGGCAGCGTCAAAACACGGGAAAATGATAATGGCCAGTATTGGCGAACCAGGGTCCGAAAATGTCGGGACTTGATTCCTCAAAATCAGTGGGAGCGATTTTAATGGGACAGGTACCATTCGAATGGGCTAAAAATTAGCTTTCTCGTGGTATACCGTGCATAATGGCGCATCCTCTTTAAAAAAAGGTAACCATTAACGGCGGCTGGGGTGTTATACCGTGCATAATGGCGCATACGGTGTTATACAGTGCATAATGGCGCATCCTCTTGAAAAAAAGGTAAACAATAATGGCGGCTGGGGTGTTGGGCAGCGTCAAAACACGGGAAAATAATAATGGCCAGTATTGGCGAACCAGGGTCCGAAAATGTCGGGACTTGATTCCTCAAAATCAGTGGGAGCGATTTTAATGGGACAGGTACCATTCGAATGGGCTAAAAATTAGCTTTCTCGTGGTATACCGAGCATAATGGCGCATCCTCTTTAAAAAAAGGTAAACATTAACGGCGGCTGGGGTGTTATACCGTGCATAATGGCGCATACGGTGTTATACAGTGCATAATGGCGCATCCTCTAGAAAAAAAGGTAAACAATAATGGCGGCTGGGGTGTTGGGCAGCGTCAAAACACGGGAAAATGATAATGGCCAGTATTGGCGAACCAGGGTCCGAAAATGTCGGGACTTGATTCCTCAAAATCAGTGGGAGCGATTTTAATGGGACAGGTACCATTCGAATGGGCTAAAAATTAGCTTTCTCGTGGTATACCGTGCATAATGGCGCATCCTCTTGAAAAAAAGGTAAACAATAATGGCGGCTGGGGTGTTGGGCAGCGTCAAAATACGGGAAAATGATAATGGCCAGTATTGGCGAACCAGGGTCCGAAAATGTCGGGACTTGATTCCTCAAAATCAGTGGGAGCGATTTTAATGGGACAGGTATCATTCGAATGGGCTAAAAATTAGCTTTCTCGTGGTATACCGTGCATAATGGCGCATCCTCTTTAAAAAAGGTAAACAATAATGGCGGCTGGGGTGTTATACCATGCATAATGGCGCATCCTCTTTAAAAAAACAATAATGGCGGCTGGGGTGTTATACCGTGCATAATGGCGCATACGGTGTTATACCGTGCATAATGGCGCATCCTCTCTAAAAAAAGGTAAACAATAATGGCGGCTGGGGTGTTGGGCAGCGTCAAAACACGGGAAAATAATAATGGCCAGTATTGGCGAACCAGGGTCCGAAAATGTCGGGACTTGATTCCTCAAAATCAGTGGGAGCGATTTTAATGGGACAGGTACCATTTGAATGGGCTAAAAATTAGCTTTCTCGTGGTATACCGTGCATAATGGCGCATCCTCTTTAAAAAAAGGTAAACATTAACGGCGGCTGGGGTGTTATACCGTGCATAATGGCGCATACGGTGTTATACCGTGCATAATGGCGCATCCTCTTTAAAAAAAGGTAAACAATAATGGCGGCTGGGGTGTTATACCGTGCATAATGGCGCATCCTCTTTAAAAAAAGGTAAACAATAATGGCGGCTGGGGTGTTATACGGTGCATACGGTGTTATACCGTGCATAATGGCGCATCCTCTCTAAAAAAAGGTAAACATTAACGGCGGCTGGGGTGTTATACCGTGCATAATGGCGCATACGGTGTTATACCGTGCATAATGGCGCATCCTCTTGAAAAAAAGGTAAACAATACCTTTGGGGTGTTGGGCAGCGTCAAAACTCGGGAAAATAATAATGGCCAGTATTGGCGAACCAGGGTCCGAAAATGTCGGGACTTGATTCCTCAAAATCAGTGGGAGCGATTTTAATGGGACAGGTACCATTCGAATGGGCTAAAAATTAGCTTTCTCGTGGTATACCGTGCATAATGGCGCATCCTCTTGAAAAAAAGGTAAACAATAATGGCGGCTGGGGTGTTATACCGTGCATAATGGCGCATACGGTGTTATACCGTGCATAATGGCGCATCCTCTTGAAAAAAGGTAAACAATAATGGCGGCTGGGGTGTTATACCGTGCATAATGGCGCATACGGTGTTATACCATGCATAATGGCGCATCCTCTTTAAAAAAAGGTAAACATTAATAATGACGGCTGGGGTGTTGGGCAGCGTCAAAACACGGGAAAATGATAATGGCCAGTATTGGCGAACCAGGGTCCGAAAATGTCGGGACTTGATTCCTCAAAATCAGTGGGAGCGATTTTAATGGGACAGGTACCATTCGAATGGGCTAAAAATTAGCTTTCCCGTGGTATACCGTGCATAATGGCGCATCCTCTTTAAAAAAAGGTAAACATTAACGGCGGCTGGGGTGTTATACCGTGCATAATGGCGCATACGGTGTTATACAGTGCATAATGGCGCATCCTCTTGAAAAAAGGTAAACAATAATGGCGGCTGGGGTGTTGGGCAGCGTCAAAACACGGGAAAATAATAATGGCCAGTATTGGCGAACCAGGGTCCGAAAATGTCGGGACTTGATTCCTCAAAATCAGTGGGAGCGATTTTAATGGGACAGGTATCATTCGAATGGGCTAAAAATTAGCTTTCTCGTGGTATACCGTGCATAATGGCGCATCCTCTTGAAAAAAAGGTAAACAATAATGGCGGCTGGGGTGTTATACCGTGCATAATGGCGCATACGGTGTTATACCGTGCATAATGGCGCATCCTCTTGAAAAAAGGTAAACAATAATGGCGGCTGGGGTGTTATACCGTGCATAATGGCGCATACGGTGTTATACCATGCATAATGGCGCATCCTCTTTAAAAAAGGTAAACATTAATAATGACGGCTGGGGTGTTGGGCAGCGTCAAAACACGGGAAAATGATAATGGCCAGTATTGGCGAACCAGGGTCCGAAAATGTCGGGACTTGATTCCTCAAAATCAGTGGGAGCGATTTTAATGGGACAGGTACCATTCGAATGGGCTAAAAATTAGCTTTCTCGTGGTATACCGTGCATAATGGCGCATCCTCTTTAAAAAAAGGTAAACATTAACGGCGGCTGGGGTGTTATACCGTGCATAATGGCGCATACGGTGTTATACAGTGCATAATGGCGCATCCTCTTTAAAAAAAGGTAAACAATAATGGCGGCTGGGGTGTTTGGCAGCGTCAAAACACGGGAAAATAATAATGGCCAGTATTGGCGAACCAGGGTCCGAAAATGTCGGGACTTGATTCCTCAAAATCAGTGGGAGCGATTTTAATGGGACAGGTACCATTCGAATGGGCTAAAAATAAGCTTTCTCGTGGTATACCGTGCATAATGGCGCATCCTCTTTAAAAAAAGGTAAACATTAACGGCGGCTGGGGTGTTATACCGTGCATAATGGCGCATCCTCTTTAAAAAAGGTAAACAATAATGGCGGCTGGGGTGTTATACCGTGCATAATGGCGCATACGGTGTTATACCGTGCATAATGGCGCATCCTCTTTAAAAAAAGGTAAACATTAATAATGACGGCTGGGGTGTTGGGCAGCGTCAAAACACGGGAAAATGATAATGGCCAGTATTGGCGAACCAGGGTCCGAAAATGTCGGGACTTGATTCCTCAAAATCAGTGGGAGCGATTTTAATGGGACAGGTACCATTCGAATGGGCTAAAAATAAGCTTTCTCGTGTTATACCGTGCATAATGGCGCATCCTCTTGAAAAAAAGGTAAACAATAATGGCGGCTGGGGTTTTATACCGTGCATAATGGCGCATCCTTTTTAAAAAAAGGTAAACATTAATAATGACGGCTGGGGTGTTGGGCAGCGTCAAAACACGGGAAAATGATAATGGCCAGTATTGGCGAACCAGGGTCCGAAAATGTCGGGACTTGATTCCTCAAAATCAGTGGGAGCGATTTTAATGGGACAGGTACCATTCGAATGGGCTAAAAATTAGCTTTCTCGTGGTATACCGTGCATAATGGCGCATCCTCTTGAAAAAAAGGTAAACAATAATGGCGGCTGGGGTGTTATACCGTGCATAATGGCGCATACGGTGTTATACCGTGCATAATGGCGCATCCTCTTGAAAAAAAGGTAAACAATAATGGCGGCTGGGGTGTTATACCGTGCACAATGGCGCATACGGTGTTATACCATGCATAATGGCGCATCCTCTTTAAAAAAAGGTAAACATTAATAATGACGGCTGGGGTGTTGGGCAGCGTCAAAACACGGGAAAATGATAATGGCCAGTATTGGCGAACCAGGGTCCGCAAATGTCGGGACTTGATTCCTCAAAATCAGTGGAGCGATTTTAATGGGACAGGTACCATTCGAATGGGCTAAAAATTAGCTTTCTCGTGGTATACCGTGCATAATGGCGCATCCTCTTGAAAAAAAGGTAAACATTAACGGCGGCTGGGGTGTTATACCGTGCATAATGGCGCATACGGTGTTATACAGTGCATAATGGCGCATCCTCTTGAAAAAAAGGTAAACAATAATGGCGGCTGGGGTGTTGGGCAGCGTCAAAACACGGGAAAATAATAATGGCCAGTATTGGCGAACCAGGGTCCGAAAATGTCGGGACTTGATTCCTCAAAATCAGTGGGAGCGATTTTAATGGGACAGGTACCATTCGTATGGGCTAAAAATTAGCTTTCTCGTGGTATACCGTGCATGATGGCGCATCCTCTTGAAAAAAAGGTAAACATTAACGGCGGCTGGGGTGTTATACCGTGCATAATGGCGCATCCTCTTTAAAAAAAGGTAAACAATAATGGCGCATACGGTGGTATACCGTGCATAATGGCGCATACGGTGGTATACCGTGCATAATGGCGCATCCTCTTTAAAAAAAGGTAAACATTAACGGCGGCTGGGGTGTTATACCGTGCATAATGGCGCATCCTCTTTAAAAAAAGGTAAACAATAATGGCGGCTGGGGTGTTGTGCCGTGCATAATGGCGCATCCTCTTGAAAAAAAGGTGAACAATAATGGCGGCTGGGGTGTTGGGCAGCGTCAAAACACGGGAAAATAATAATGGCCAGTATTGGCGAACCTGGGTCCGAAAATGTCGGGACTTGATTCCTCAAAATCAGTGGGAGCGATTTTAATGGGACAGGTACCATTCGAATGGGCTAAAAATTTGCTTTCTCGTGTTATACCGTGCATAATGGCGCATCCTCTTTAAAAAAAGGTAAACATTAATAATGACGGCTGGGGTGTTGGGCAGCGTCAAAACACGGGAAAATGATAATGGCCAGTATTGGCGAACCAGGGTCCGAAAATGTCGGGACTTGATTCCTCAAAATCAGTGGGAGCGATTTTAATGGGACAGGTACCATTCGAATGGGCTAAAAATTAGCTTTCTCGTGGTATACCGTGCATAATGGCGCATCCTCTTTAAAAAAAGGTAAACATTAACGGCGGCTGGGGTGTTATACCGTGCATAATGGCGCATACGGTGTTATACAGTGCATAATGGCGCATCCTCTTGAAAAAAAGGTAAACAATAATGGCGGCTGGGGTGTTGGGCAGCGTCAAAACACGGGAAAATAATAATGGCCAGTATTGGCGAACCAGGGTCCGAAAATGTCGGGCCTTGATTCCTCAAAATCAGTGGGAGCGATTTTAATGGGACAGGTACCATTCGAATGGGCTAAAAATTTGCTTTCTCGTGTTATACCGTGCATAATGGCGCATCCTCTTTAAAAAAAGGTAAACATTAATAATGACGGCTGGGGTGTTGGGCAGCGTCAAAACACGGGAAAATGATAATGGCCAGTATTGGCGAACCAGGGTCCGAAAATGTCGGGACTTGATTCCTCAAAATCAGTGGGAGCGATTTTAATGGGACAGGTACCATTCGAATGGGCTAAAAATTAGCTTTCTCGTGGTATACCGTGCATAATGGCGCATCCTCTTTAAAACAAGGTAAACAATAATGGCGTGTGAGGGTGATTTTCACGAGCAAATTTTAAGACAAACAATTTCAGATGTGTCCCATTGTGCAGATTGCAGTAGTCTCCAAAAGTGCACACTTGCCGTCCCCTTCTTTCCTATGCCTTTTTTAGAACCGTTAAAGCTCCCTGGTATGTGCAAGTAGGTTCGTTTTCGTTGCAAAGATAAGCCCAGTTTCACTTTCAAATCGTTCTTTGGCTCAAGCGGACTGACCTAAGATTTCACATTTTTAAAAAAAAAAAAAAAAACACGTGGAAATCTCTAATTACCCGTGTTCCGCTATCCATATATTTGAATTGAAGTGAATTTATGAAAGTAGTTGCAAATAAACAAGTGCGAGTTTCCAGTGCAATTGAGAGTTGCTGGTTAATTTTCCCTGTGGGTCGGCCAATATCAGGTGAGAAAAGAGACTGAAATGTTTGTGGAAGTTCTAATGGCCATGTATTTCGCAGAGCCATGGTGGCCTGGTATTTCGACCGAGCCCCTATATAAAATATATAGAAAACAGAAACGCAGGAATCCGAGATGAGGATTTAGAGCTATTGAGGAGCGTTTTGGAGGAACAGTAACGGATCGTCATGAAACCCCCCCTCTGTTCCCTAACATTACATAAGGACCACGAGGTTTCCATGAGGCGTGGAATCAACTCCCCCTCTCCTCTCGCCTACTATAAAAGTAGCTCTCGCGGATTTGTGTTCTGTTTTCTACCATGCTGCATCCGTTATTTCCCCAAGAGAATTAACAGAAAAACAAATACCATATAACCCCCACAGTTTTAGATGCATAGCTGATCTGCCACTGTAGGGAATGTAAAACTTTAAAGAATTTTGAATCATAATTGTTAATTATTGTTATTTTCTAGAATTAATAAGTTTTGAAAGTTTTTGCTTTTGTTAAATTAATTATCTACTACATCCTTTAATATCTATATATATATAAATATCTACACTATTATGAAGTAAACTTTAGAAAATACATATAAATACATAGCTGCATCGGAAGTCGACAGGCCTGCTGACCTCGAGGGACGAGCTGTAAGTACGGCATAGCCGCAACAACCTACAAATATGTGTCAGAATAACATATAAACGAGATTTAAATATGTATATGAATATTTTGGATGAAGTAAAATCATGAAGTAGAGCAACATAGAGTAATTTCCTTAATTTTCTAAATTCCAATCATTATAAATTAAGTAAATCATAAAATTTAAATAAAACTAAATCATTTTATGTTAAGGTTAGGTTAATCCCTTTGAATAATGATATTGGATTAGGATTAGAATTTGTTATAGTAGGAATAATGTACCAAACACTGAAATATCTAATGAATATAATGAAGTAATGAAAGCATAATGAATCGCGTCTAAATATTTCCGTGGGGTTTCCAGAGACAAGCTAACGTAAAATGGGTTGCCCAAGGATAATGGTGCAACAAGGTAGGGCGGGTAAAGAGGAGATCTATAACACCTGAGTTCTCCAAGCTAAGATCCTCATTCTCTCTCTCCCCCCACCACTTTGGCCACTCCCTTCCCTTAAGCACTGTCGATTTCTTTTATTTGGTAACCCTGATTTGGGGAAGCACAAGAACCCTCCCTCTGGCCCTGAGCTAGGCCGGCAACAGACAGTGCGTGCTCCCGATCAGAACCAGGACGTTACAGAAAAAATGGCGCCCAACCGTGGAGCCGACGTTGGAGTCAACCGTGAAGCCAACGTGGGCAATCGTGGTAAACGTGGTTACAAGGTATATAGTACGAGATGACCAGACGTGAAGAACGATATGTAGATATTTTCCCTCACAAATTCATCCCCGACATCCTTTATGGCTAAAAGTTCACAATTTAAAGCAGGAGATCTTTGGATGACACAGTTTGGTAATAGCCAATCTAGTGGCCAAGACTCACGTTTATTAAATATTTCGTATTTCTTGTATTTCATCAGGCTTTACAATATCAGTCTTGGATTTTTCGTCCTGAGTCTATATCGGTTCGTCACCAACTGAATGTAATTCCTAATATTAATTTCGGAAATCAATTAAAATTGGAGATTATTTTTGCTGAGCATTCTTGGCAAGACTCTCTTTTCATTGACAGTTTCCACAATAGTGCAATAGACCCAAAGTAAGAGAATGTGGGATACCTTAGCTGAATAGTTAAGTTAGCTTGTCTCGGAGTAAAACCCCAACAACAATGAAAAATAAATCACTAACCAAACATATTTAAGATAAACAAAGCAAAAATAAAATATAAACATAAATAATGGCAGTCAGACGCAGTCTAGAAAACTTGGTAGCACGAATGTCCAATGAGAGAGATACTACAATAAGCTGCACTATATGCAATGATACAAATATTCAAGGAGAATATGTGGAGATAGCATGTAAACACAAATTCCATCGCCAATGCATATTGTCGTGGTTAGATAGTAATGAAACTTGTCCGATTTGTCGAAGTGTTTGTCAGCGAGATCAGGTTGAAAGCCAGACTTCGACTAATGCAGAAGCGAACGTTCCCCACTCTAGGACAACCAGAGCTGGTGGAAACAATAGCTCAACCACCGGAACTATTCCTAGAAACAGACCTAATACCCGATCTCACCAAAGACCGAATGCAAATGTAAACCCCCGAACGAGTCTAGGAGCTTCATCGCGTCAGGAGATAACAAATACTCAGGCTACTGCCGATTCCAATGGTATTAGTGAAGAAAGAATTCAACAATTGATAGCAAGTTCTATGGAGTCATTTCGTATAAGCATGGCAGCAACCTTGTCCGAAGAAGTTCGTACAACCCTTAATAGCTTGTCGTTAAACGGGATTCCACGAGAAAACCCAGAAGAACCTCAACTTGAATGGGATTTTCCTGCACCCTTGGCCCATCCTCGTATAAGTTTAGACAGTGGAACACGATCCAATCAATTTCACAGACGTAATAATAATTCGCCGGTAGTTCAGGAATCTTTTCGAGACTTCTCGGATAAAACTGCTGGAGTTATCTCGAATTGGCATATCAAATTTACAGGGTTGCTTAGTGATATCTCAGTAGAAGACTTTCTTTATAGATTACAAATTTGGACATTTACTTTTTGCTGGACCAGCTTTAAATTTTTATTGGCGCTGTCACAGATCTAATGAGGAAACCACCTGGTTCGATCTATGCACTCGTTTAAGAGAAAGGTACAAAGATCAACGTACAGAAAGGGACATTAAAGATACTTTACGTAGACGAAAACAGGGTCGAAACGAAAGTTTCGATGAATTCTTAGATGCCATGGTTGCTATTACTGATGCCTTACGAGAACCATTGTCGGATGAAGAAATCGTAGCAGAAGTTCGAAACAATCTAAGACCAGAGTTATATCATGAACTTTTGCATGTAGATACCCCATCATTGTCAGCATTGAGACGAGAGTGTCACAAACATGAGGCATTCTTTGGCAACAATAAGTATAAGCAAGGGAATTTACAAAACAACTTTAGACGTACAGTTAATGCCGTCTCGTTAGAGGACCAACAAGATGAAGTTTCGGACTTAGAGACAGATAACCAGAAGGTGTTTGCAATAAAGACGTCCATGAAGTGCTGGAATTGTGATGATCCAGGGCACAGGTATTTGGATTGTCTTAAACCTCGGCGCGTGTTTTGTTACGGATGTGGAGCTTTAGATACCTATCGACCAAAATGTGTTAAATGCAATCCGCATTCGGGAAACGATCCACAGGACATCCGCAATTCACACAAGAGGGATGTCCGCAACTAAATTCAAGCGAAAATCTAATTAGACTTTCAAATCCAAATAAACCAGAACTGTTAGATGAAGAAGTTAGTCATAAAATCAGGAAGCCGTATCACATTAGACTTAAAGAATACGAGTTAAGAAGATCTGAATTGTTTTCAATTAAATACCATAATTCACGATCATCTAGGCGAATGCGAAAATTTTGGAACAGTTTGAAGAAGTCTACAACGTATACAGTATCGAGCCTTTCACAAAATGCTCAAGATAATCGTCCATTTGTTAAGCTTCACATTTTCGATCAACCCTATTATGCATTATTAGATAGTGGTGCCAACAAAAGCATCATAGGTGGAGAATTAGCAAAAACCATAGTAGATTCAAAGCAATATCAAAAACAAAAAGGAAGAGTTTGTACAGCAGACGGAAAACGTCAAGAAATTTCAGGTGCAATAGTAATATCATTGGTATATAACAACCTTCAAAACGATTTTGAGTTTTTAATTGTTCCTTCTATATCCTTAGACATTATATGTGGAGTTGACTTTTGGAATCAATTCGGAATTTCTATAAACTATCAATCCAATTTTCCCGAAGTACATGCGATAGAAACGAGTAGCGACAAACTATCATTATCAGCCACGGAAAACCGCAAGTTACAGAACGTCATTGAGTTATTTCCTACATCTGAATGTGACGGATTGGGTTTAACAAAGTTGGTAGAGCACGTAATCGACACTAAGGATACGCGTCCGGTTAAACAGCGTTATTATCCTATTTCGCCAGCCAAAGAGAAACTTTTGTGTAGCGAAATTGACCGAATGTTAGAGCTAGACATTATAGAAGAAGCACCTCCATCGGAATGGTCTTCACCGATTGTCCTATTAGTTAAACCAGGAAAGGTAAGGTTTTGTCTGGATTCAAGAAAATTGAATAGTGTTACCGCAAAGGACACATATCCTATGCCACACTTAGAAGGTTTATTGAGTAGAAGGTTTATTGTGTAGGTTTACTTCCTGCAGTTCGATGCGTTTCAAAGATCGATTTAAAAGAGGCGTTTTGGCAAATTGCTTTAGAAGAGAAATCTCGACCAAAAACCGCGTTTGTTGTCCCAAATCGACCGCTATATCAGTTCAAGCGCATGCCTTTTGGTTTGTGTAATGCACCCCAAACAATGTGCAGATTAATGGATCAGGTTATACCATATCAATTAAAGTCTCACGTGATGGTTTACCTAGACGACCTATTGGTATTGTCTTCTACTTTGGATGAACACCTGACTCACTTAACCGTAGTTGCTTCCCATTTACGTAAGGCAGGGTTGACCATCAATATAGCCAAAAGTCAATTCGGCTTATCTAAAGTGGAATATTTAGGATATGTAGTAGGAGAGGGCACTCTACAACCGAACAACGACAAAGTCCGTGCCATTTCAGACTATCCTGTCCCTGCAACGCAGAAACAATTACGACGGTTTTTAGGCATGACCGGTTGGTATCAGAGATTCATACCACAGTATTCGACACTAGTTTTTCCACTCACCGAATTATTGAAAGGAAAATCCTTAACATGGAATGACGATGCACAGAAATCTTTTCAAGCCGTTAAAGACAAATTATGCTCATCGCCAGTATTAATTAGTCCCAATTACGACAAACCTTTCATCATTCAGTGCGATGCATCCATCTATGGAGTAGGAGGATTATTGGCGCAGTGTGACGAAGACGGATACGAGCGAAGGCTCAGCGAAATTATTCGGTAACCGAATTAGAGTGTTTAGCGGTAGTTTTAGCCATTGAAAGATTTAGAATGTACATCGAAGGACACCCCTTTAAAGTAATCACCGATCATGCTAGTTTAAGTTGGTTAATGAAAAAGAACGACTTGAGAGGTAGACTAGAAAGATGGGCCATGAAACTTCAAGGATACCAGTTGACCATAGAACACCGAAAGGGAAGTGAAAATGTTGTACCCGATGTCATCTCTCGATCTTTCGAAGGAGATGTGAACGTTGCCAATGTAGACATCGAAGTATGGCCCGAAATAGATCTTAGTTCCGATGCGTTCCAGTCTTCGGAATATAAAGAACTGATCGACAAAATAGTTGCCAATAACATGCCCGACTATCAGGTAGTTGACAACTTGCTTTATCATCGTCGTAACTTTTCCAGAGGCGATCTGGATAAAGACGATCAGTGCTGGAAGTTGGTAGTCCCAAGTCAATTGAGAACAGAAGTTATTAGAGCAGCCCATGATCAACCATCCGCTTCGCATTGTGGCATGGCAAAGTGCTTAGAGAGAATCCGCAGAACTTTCTCATGGCCAGGAATGGTTATCAATGTCCGCGATTACATCCGCCAATGTGAGGTATGTCAAACTTGCAAACATCCCACACAGAAAATGAAAATTCCAATGGGACAGCAAGCTAAAAGCGAGAGACCTTTTCAGAGACTATATCTCGATTTCATCGGTCCTTTTCCTAGAACCAAACGAGGAAATATAGGAATATTCATTGTCGGGTCAAGCAGCACGGCGTTTAATGTTTATGTTTAAATAATGTTTAAATAATGTTTATGTAATGTTTAGTGTAATTATTAGTGTAATGTTTATTTATTAGGCTTAAGTTTGTACAAAGGCTTGTTGATCGCAAGCCGACTCTTTCTCGGCCGCTCGACTCAACAAGCTTTCAATAGAGAGTTTTAGCTCGCAGTGTCTAGGTCGGGCCGCCCTCTCCATTATTCGAGAGCTTTAGCTTCGCAGTGACCAGTCGGGCCGCCCTCTCTGTACTTTTACTTGAGTCCCTGCATGCACCATAGCCGGTCTATCTGCGGATCATCCGGCTTGATCTGCATGCAGAAATAAACATTTGTAACGTTTTAAATTAAATATAAATTCGTCTTTTTATTTAAGGCATTGAAAAAGCTCAATGACCAAACATTGGTGACCCCGACGTGATATAGTTAATATAATTAACAATTTAAAAAACCGTTGACCCGCGAAAAAACATTTAAAAACATATACATACGTTCCACTGCAAGTGCATTGGCCCGCGCATAACGCCTTCATACATATATATGTTCCACACCGCTACTTGCGGTTCTGAGCGCACAGTGGGACAGATCGCATTCGCCGCGAGAAAATATGTTGAGCGATTAATTATGGCGGAGTTTCTGGAGCAGCGATGCAGGACGTTGGAGGTTTTGGATGTGACCACTGGCCAGAACTATGGAGCTCATCCCCGGCTTCGATGGACGACTTCTAGCGGGACGGATTATGCAGTGCCTTTCCCCTTACGGATGGAGTTGGATGACAAGCCCCAACGGGGGGGAATGTCGGGTCAAGCAGCACGGCGTTTAATTTTTATGTTTAAATAATGTTTAAATAATGTTTATGTAATGTTTAGTGTAATTATTAGTGTAATGTTTATTTATTAGGCTTAAGTTTGTACAAAGGCTTGTTGATCGCAAGCCGACTCTTTCTCGGCCGCTCGACTCAACAAGCTTTCAATAGAGAGTTTTAGCTCGCAGTGTCTAGGTCGGGCCGCCCTCTCCATTATTCGAGAGCTTTAGCTTCGCAGTGACCAGTCGGGCCGCCCTCTCTGTACTTTTACTTGAGTCCCTGCATGCACCATAGCCGGTCTATCTGCGGATCATCCGGCTTGATCTGCATGCAGAAATAAACATTTGTAACGTTTTAAATTAAATATAAATTCGTCTTTTTATTTAAGGCATTGAAAAAGCTCAATGACCAAACATTCATAATTTTGGATCACTTCTCAAAATTCACCTTCTTGAAGGCTGTAAAGAAGTTTACATGGGAGATTGTAGTTAAAATCCTTAAAGAGGATATTTTCGATTGCTTTGGAGTTCCACAGGTAGTAGTTACTGACAACGGTAGACAGTTTAAGGGAAAAGACTTCTCTGCGTTTTTGAATCGGTACGGAGTCCAACACCGGTGCACAGCAGCATATGCTCCTCAGTCCAACGCTGCAGAACGAGTTAATAGATCTATTAACGCGGCGTTAAGATCTTACATTCGGTCAGATCAGAGGGAATGGGACAAGTACTTGAGTAGCATTAATAGCGCCTTGCGAAATAATCTACATCAGTCGATTGGAATGCCCCCATATTTAGCCGTTTTTGGACAAAACATGATTACTCATGGTAACGATTACCAACTTTTAGAAAAATTGGGATTAATTAATGAGGGATCCACTACCCTTAATCGATTAGACAACTTTTCCAATATTCGAGGGGACATTCAAAAACATATGCAGAAAACCTATCAGACCAACAAACGTACGTATGATTTGCGAAGCCATCACCGGACATTTAATATTGGCCAGATAGTAACGAAGAGAAACTTTAAGCTAAGCAATGCCGCAGGGAATTTCAACGCTAAGCTAGCGCCTGTTGGAGTAAAAGTCCGAGTAAAGAAAAAGTGCGGACAATCGCTGTATTTACTAGAAGACTTATCAGGAAAAGAATTAGGGACCTTTCATGCTAAAGACATCTGGTAAAGATCACCCTTTTTTCAGCTTTGAGCCGAAAAATAAATTTTTCATTCCAACCTGTGGGTGTGAGGGTGATTTTCACGAGCAAATTTTAAGACAAACAATTTCAGATGTGTCCCATTGTGCAGATTGCAGTAGTCTCCAAAAGTGCACACTTGCCGTCCCCTTCTTTCCTATGCCTTTTTTTAGAACCGTTAAAGCTCCCTGGTATGTGCAAGTAGGTTCGTTTTCGTTGCAAAGATAAGCCCAGTTTCACTTTCAAATCGTTCTTTGGCTCAAGCGGACTGACCTAAGATTTCACATTTTTAAAAATAAAAAAAAAACACGTGGAAATCTCTAATTACCCGTGTTCCGCTATCCATATATTTGAATTGAAGTGAATTTATGAAAGTAGTTGCAAATAAACAAGTGCGAGTTTCCAGTGCAATTGAGAGTTGCTGGTTAATTTTCCCTGTGGGTCGGCCAATATCAGGTGAGAAAAGAGACTGAAATGTTTGTGGAAGTTCTAATGGCCATGTATTTCGCAGAGCCATGGTGGCCTGGTATTTCGACCGAGCCCCTATATAAAATATATAGAAAACAGAAACGCAGGAATCCGAGATGAGGATTTAGAGCTATTGAGGAGCGTTTTGGAGGAACAGTAACGGATCGTCATGAAACCCCCCCTCTGTTCCCTAACATTACATAAGGACCACGAGGTTTCCATGAGGCGTGGAATCAACTCCCCCTCTCCTCTCGCCTACTATAAAAGTAGCTCTCGCGGATTTGTGTTCTGTTTTCTACCATGCTGCATCCGTTATTTCCCCAAGAGAATTAACAGAAAAACAAATACCATATAACCCCACAGTTTTAGATGCATAGCTGATCTGCCACTGTAGGGAATGTAAAACTTTAAAGAATTTTGAATCATAATTGTTAATTATTGTTATTTTCTAGAATTAATAAGTTTTGAAAGTTTTTGCTTTTGTTAAATTAATTATCTACTACATCCTTTAATATCTATATATATATAAATATCTACACTATTATGAAGTAAACTTTAGAAAATACATATAAATACATAGCTGCATCGGAAGTCGACAGGCCTGCTGACCTCGAGGGACGAGCTGTAAGTACGGCATAGCCGCAACAACCTACAAATATGTGTCAGAATAACATATAAACGAGATTTAAATATGTATATGAATATTTTGGATGAAGTAAAATCATGAAGTAGAGCAACATAGAGTAATTTCCTTAATTTTCTAAATTCCAATCATTATAAATTAAGTAAATCATAAAATTTAAATAAAACTAAATCATTTTATGTTAAGGTTAGGTTAATCCCTTTGAATAATGATATTGGATTAGGATTAGAATTTGTTATAGTAGGAATAATGTACCAAACACTGAAATATCTAATGAATATAATGAAGTAATGAAAGCATAATGAATCGCGTCTAAATATTTCCGTGGGGTTTCCAGAGACAAGCTAACGTAAAATGGGTTGCCCAAGGATAATGGTGCAACAAGGTAGGGCGGGTAAAGAGGAGATCTATAACACCTGAGTTCTCCAAGCTAAGATCCTCATTCTCTCTCTCTCCCCCCCACCACTTTGGCCACTCCCTTCCCTTAAGCACTGTCGATTTCTTTTATTTGGTAACCCTGATTTGGGGAAGCACAAGAACCCTCCCTCTGGCCCTGAGCTAGGCCGGCAACAGACAGTGCGTGCTCCCGATCAAAACCAGGACGTTACAGGCGGCTGGGGTGTTATACCGTGCATAATGGCGCATACGGTGGTATACCGTGCATAATGGCGCATACGGTGGTATACCGTGCATAATGGCGCATCCTCTTTAAAAAAAGGTAAACATTAACGGCGGCTGGGGTGTTATACCGTGCATAATTGCGAATCCTCTTGAAAAAAAGGTAAACAATAATGGCGGCTGGGGTGTTGTACCGTGCATAATGGCGCATACGGTGTTATACAGTGCATAATGGCGCATCCTCTTGAAAAAAAGGTAAACAATAATGGCGGCTGGGGTGTTGGGCAGCGTCAAAACACGGGAAAATAATAATGGCCAGTATTGGCGAACCAGGGTCCGAAAATGTCGGGACTTGATTCCTCAAAATCAGTGGGAGCGATTTTAATGGGACAGGTACCATTCGAATGGGCTAAAAATTTGCTTTCTCGTGTTATACCGTGCATAATGGCGCATCCTCTTTAAAAAATGTAAACATTAATAATGACGGCTGGGGTGTTGGGCAGCGTCAAAACACGGGAAAATGATAATGGCCAGTATTGGCGAACCAGGGTCCGAAAATGTCGGGACTTGATTCCTCAAAATCAGTGGGAGCGATTTTAATGGGACAGGTACCATTCGAATGGGCTAAAAATAAGCTTTCTCGTGGTATACCGTGCATAATGGCGCATCCTCTTGAAAAAAAAGGTAAACAATAATGGCGGCTGGGGTGTTATACCGTGCATAATGGCGCATCCTCTTTAAAAAAAGGTAAACATTAATAATGACGGCTGGGGTGTTGGGCAGCGTCAAAACACGGGAAAATGATAATGGCCAGTATTGGCGAACCAGGGTCCGAAAATGTCGGGACTTGATTCCTCAAAATCAGTGGGAGCGATTTTAATGGGACAGGTACCATTCGAATGGGCTAAAAATTAGCTTTCTCGTGGTATACCGTGCATAATGGCGCATCCTCTTGAAAAAAAAGGTAAACAATAATGGCGGCTGGGGTGTTATACCGTGCATAATGGCGCATACGGTGTTATACCGTGCATAATGGCGCATCCTCTTGAAAAAAAGGTAAACAATAATGGCGGCTGGGGTGTTATACCGTGCACAATGGCGCATACGGTGTTATACCATGCATAATGGCGCATCCTCTTTAAAAAAAGGTAAACATTAATAATGACGGCTGGGGTGTTGGGCAGCGTCAAAACACGGGAAAATGATAATGGCCAGTATTGGCGAACCAGGGTCCGAAAATGTCGGGACTTGATTCCTCAAAATCAGTGGAGCGATTTTAATGGGACAGGTACCATTCGAATGGGCTAAAAATTAGCTTTCTCGTGGTATACCGTGCATAATGGCGCATCCTCTTGAAAAAAAGGTAAACATTAACGGCGGCTGGGGTGTTATACCGTGCATAATGGCGCATACGGTGTTATACAGTGCATAATGGCGCATCCTCTTGAAAAAAAGGTAAACAATAATGGCGGCTGGGGTGTTGGGCAGCGTCAAAACACGGGAAAATAATAATGGCCAGTATTGGCGAACCAGGGTCCGAAAATGTCGGGACTTGATTCCTCAAAATCAGTGGGAGCGATTTTAATGGGACAGGTACCATTCGTATGGGCTAAAAATTAGCTTTCTCGTGGTATACCGTGCATGATGGCGCATCCTCTTTAAAAAAAGGTAAACATTAACGGCGGCTGGGGTGTTATACCATGCATAATGGCGCATCCTCTTTAAAAAAAGGTAAACAATAATGGCGGCTGGGGTGTTATACCGTGCATAATGGCGCATACGGTGGTATACCGTGCATAATGGCGCATCCTCTTTAAAAAAAGGTAAACATTAACGGCGGCTGGGGTGTTATACCGTGCATAATGGCGAATCCTCTTGAAAAAAAGGTAAACAATAATGGCGGCTGGGGTGTTGTACCGTGCATAATGGCGCATACGGTGTTATACAGTGCATAATGGCGCATCCTCTTGAAAAAAAGGTAAACAATAATGGCGGCTGGGGTGTTGGGCAGCGTCAAAACACGGGAAAATAATAATGGCCAGTATTGGCGAACCAGGGTCCGAAAATGTCGGGACTTAATTCCTCAAAATCAGTGGGAGCGATTTTAATGGGACAGGTACCATTCGAATGGGCTAAAAATTAGCTTTCTCGTGGTATACCGTGCATAATGGCGCATCCTCTTGAAAAAAAGGTAAACATTAACGGCGGCTGGGGTGTTATACCGTGCATAATGGCGCATACGGTGGTATACCGTGCATAATGGCGCATACGGTGTTATACCGTGCATAATGGCGCATCCTCTTGAAAAAAGGTAAACAATAATGGCGGCTGGGGTGTTGGGCAGCGTCAAAACACGGGAAAATAATAATGAAAATAATCCGAAAATGTCGGGACTTGATTCCTCAAAATCAGTGGGAGCGATTTTAATGGGACAGGTACCATTCGAATGGGCTAAAAATTTGCTTTCTCGTGTTATACCGTGCATAATGACGCATCCTCTTTAAAAAATGTAAACATTAATAATGACGGCTGGGGTGTTGGGCAGCGTCAAAACACGGGAAAATGATAATGGCCAGTATTGGCGAACCAGGGTCCGAAAATGTCGGGACTTGATTCCTCAAAATCAGTGGGAGCGATTTTAATGGGACAGGTACCATTCGAATGGGCTAAAAATAAGCTTTCTCGTGGTATACCGTGCATAATGGCGCATCCTCTTGAAAAAAAGGTAAACAATAATGGCGGCTGGGGTGTTATACCGTGCATAATGGCGCATCCTCTTTAAAAAAAGGTAAACATTAATAATGACGGCTGGGGTGTTGGGCAGCGTCAAAACACGGGAAAATGATAATGGCCAGTATTGGCGAACCAGGGTCCGAAAATGTCGGGACTTGATTCCTCAAAATCAGTGGGAGCGATTTTAATGGGACAGGTACCATTCGAATGGGCTAAAAATAAGCTTTCTCGTGGTATACCGTGCATAATGGCGCATCCTCTTGAAAAAAGGTAAACATTAACGGCGGCTGGGGTGTTATACCGTGCATAATGGCGCATCCTCTTTAAAAAAAGGTAAACAATAATGGCGGCTGGGGTGTTATACCGTGCATAATGGCGCATACGGTGTTATACCGTGCATAATGGCGCATCCTCTTTCAATAAAGGTAAACATTAATAATGACGGCTGGGGTGTTGGGCAGCGTCAAAACACGGGAAAATGATAATGGCCAGTATTGGCGAACCAATGTCCGAAAATGTCGGGACTTGATTCCTCAAAATCAGTGGGAGCGATTTTAATGGGACAGGTACCATTCGAATGGGCTAAAAATAAGCTTTCTCGTGGTATACCGTGCATAATGGCGCATCCTCTTGAAAAAAAGGTAAACATTAACGGCGGCTGGGGTGTTATACCGTGCATAATGGCGCATCCTCTTTAAAAAAAGGTAAACAATAATGGCGGCTGGGGTGTTATACCGTGCATAATGGCGGATACGGTGTTATACCATGCATAATGGCGCATCCTCTTTAAAAAAAGGTAAACATTAATAATGACGGCTGGGGTGTTGGGCAGCGTCAAAACACGGGAAAATGATAATGGCCAGTATTGGCGAACCAGGGTCCGAAAATGTCGGGACTTGATTCCTCAAAATCAGTGGGAGCGATTTTAATGGGACAGGTACCATTCGAATGGGCTAAAAATAAGCTTTCTCGTGGTATACCGTGCATAATGGCGCACCCTCTTTAAAAAAGGTAAACATTAACGGCGGCTGGGGTGTTATACCGTGCATAATGGCGCATCCTCTTTAAAAAAGGTAAACAATAATGGCGGCTGGGGTGTTATACCGTGCATAATGGCGCATACGGTGTTATACCGTGCATAATGGCGCATCCTCTTTTAAAAAAGGTAAACATTAATAATGACGGCTGGGGTGTTGGGCAGCGTCAAAACACGGGAAAATGATAATGGCCAGTATTGGCGAACCAGGGTCCGAAAATGTCGGGACTTGATTCCTCAAAATCAGTGGGAGCGATTTTAATGGGACAGGTACCATTCGAATGGGCTAAAAAAAGCTTTCTCGTGGTATACCGTGCATAATGGCGCATCCTCTTTAAAAAAGGTAAACAATAATGGCGGCTGGGGTGTTATACCGTGCATAATGGCGCATACGGTGTTATACCATGCATAATGGCGCATCCTCTTTAAAAAAGGTAAACATTAATAATGACGGCTGGGGTGTTGGGCAGCGTCAAAACACGGAAAATGATAATGGCCAGTATTGGCGAACCAGGGTCCGAAAATGTCGGGACTTAATTCCTCAAAATCAGTGGGAGCGATTTTAATGGGACAGGTACCATTCGAATGGGCTAAAAATTAGCTTTCTCGTGGTATACCGTGCATAATGGCGCATCCTCTTGAAAAAAAGGTAAACATTAACGGCGGCTGGGGTGTTATACCGTGCATAATGGCGCATACGGTGGTATACCGTGCATAATGGCGCATACGGTGTTATACCGTGCATAATGGCGCATCCTCTTGAAAAAAAGGTAAACAATAATGGCGGCTGGGGTGTTGGGCAGCGTCAAAACACGGGAAAATAATAATGAAAATAATCCGAAAATGTCGGGACTTGATTCCTCAAAATCAGTGGGAGCGATTTTAATGGGACAGGTACCATTCGAATGGGCTAAAAATTTGCTTTCTCGTGTTATACCGTGCATAATGACGCATCCTCTTTAAAAAATGTAAACATTAATAATGACGGCTGGGGTGTTGGGCAGCGTCAAAACACGGGAAAATGATAATGGCCAGTATTGGCGAACCAGGGTCCGAAAATGTCGGGACTTGATTCCTCAAAATCAGTGGGAGCGATTTTAATGGGACAGGTACCATTCGAATGGGCTAAAAAAAGCTTTCTCGTGGTATACCGTGCATAATGGCGCATCCTCTTTAAAAAAAGGTAAACAATAATGGCGGCTGGGGTGTTGTACCGTGCATAATGGCGCATACGGTGTTATACAGTGCATAATGGCGCATCCTCTTGAAAAAAAGGTAAACAATAATGGCGGCTGGGGTGTTGGGCAGCGTCAAAACACGGGAAAATAATAATGGCCAGTATTGGCGAACCAGGGTCCGAAAATGTCGGGACTTAATTCCTCAAAATCAGTGGGAGCGATTTTAATGGGACAGGTACCATTCGAATGGGCTAAAAATTAGCTTTCTCGTGGTATACCGTGCATAATGGCGCATCCTCTTGAAAAAAAGGTAAACATTAACGGCGGCTGGGGTGTTATACCGTGCATAATGGCGCATACGGTGGTATACCGTGCATAATGGCGCATACGGTGTTATACCGTGCATAATGGCGCATCCTCTTGAAAAAAAGGTAAACAATAATGGCGGCTGGGGTGTTGGGCAGCGTCAAAACACGGGAAAATAATAATGAAAATAATCCGAAAATGTCGGGACTTGATTCCTCAAAATCAGTGGGAGCGATTTTAATGGGACAGGTACCATTCGAATGGGCTAAAAATTTGCTTTCTCGTGTTATACCGTGCATAATGACGCATCCTCTTTAAAAAATGTAAACATTAATAATGACGGCTGGGGTGTTGGGCAGCGTCAAAACACGGGAAAATGATAATGGCCAGTATTGGCGAACCAGGGTCCGAAAATGTCGGGACTTGATTCCTCAAAATCAGTGGGAGCGATTTTAATGGGACAGGTACCATTCGAATGGGCTAAAAATAAGCTTTCTCGTGGTATACCGTGCATAATGGCGCATCCTCTTGAAAAAAGGTAAACAATAATGGCGGCTGGGGTGTTATACCGTGCATAATGGCGCATCCTCTTTAAAAAAGGTAAACATTAATAATGACGGCTGGGGTGTTGGGCAGCGTCAAAACACGGGAAAATGATAATGGCCAGTATTGGCGAACCAGGGTCCGAAAATGTCGGGACTTGATTCCTCAAAATCAGTGGGAGCGATTTTAATGGGACAGGTACCATTCGAATGGGCTAAAAATAAGCTTTCTCGTGGTATACCGTGCATAATGGCGCATCCTCTTGAAAAAAAGGTAAACATTAACGGCGGCTGGGGTGTTATACCGTGCATAATGGCGCATCCTCTTTAAAAAAGGTAAACAATAATGGCGGCTGGGGTGTTATACCGTGCATAATGGCGCATACGGTGTTATACCGTGCATAATGGCGCATCCTCTTTCAATAAAGGTAAACATTAATAATGACGGCTGGGGTGTTGGGCAGCGTCAAAACACGGGAAAATGATAATGGCCAGTATTGGCGAACCAATGTCCGAAAATGTCGGGACTTGATTCCTCAAAATCAGTGGGAGCGATTTTAATGGGACAGGTACCATTCGAATGGGCTAAAAATAAGCTTTCTCGTGGTATACCGTGCATAATGGCGCATCCTCTTGAAAAAAGGTAAACATTAACGGCGGCTGGGGTGTTATACCGTGCATAATGGCGCATCCTCTTTAAAAAAAGGTAAACAATAATGGCGGCTGGGGTGTTATACCGTGCATAATGGCGGATACGGTGTTATACCATGCATAATGGCGCATCCTCTTTAAAAAAAGGTAAACATTAATAATGACGGCTGGGGTGTTGGGCAGCGTCAAAACACGGGAAAATGATAATGGCCAGTATTGGCGAACCAGGGTCCGAAAATGTCGGGACTTGATTCCTCAAAATCAGTGGGAGCGATTTTAATGGGACAGGTACCATTCGAATGGGCTAAAAATAAGCTTTCTCGTGGTATACCGTGCATAATGGCGCACCCTCTTTAAAAAAGGTAAACATTAACGGCGGCTGGGGTGTTATACCGTGCATAATGGCGCATCCTCTTTTAAAAAAGGTAAACAATAATGGCGGCTGGGGTGTTATACCGTGCATAATGGCGCATACGGTGTTATACCGTGCATAATGGCGCATCCTCTTTAAAAAAAGGTAAACATTAATAATGACGGCTGGGGTGTTGGGCAGCGTCAAAACACGGGAAAATGATAATGGCCAGTATTGGCGAACCAGGGTCCGAAAATGTCGGGACTTGATTCCTCAAAATCAGTGGGAGCGATTTTAATGGGACAGGTACCATTCGAATGGGCTAAAAAAAGCTTTCTCGTGGTATACCGTGCATAATGGCGCATCCTCTTTAAAAAAAGGTAAACAATAATGGCGGCTGGGGTGTTATACCGTGCATAATGGCGCATACGGTGTTATACCATGCATAATGGCGCATCCTCTTTAAAAAAAGGTAAACATTAATAATGACGGCTGGGGTGTTGGGCAGCGTCAAAACACGGGAAAATGATAATGGCCAGTATTGGCGAACCAGGGTCCGAAAATGTCGGGACTTGATTCCTCAAAATCAGTGGGAGCGATTTTAATGGGACAGGTACCATTCGAATGGGCTAAAAATAAGCTTTCTCGTGGTATACCCAGCATAATGGCGCATCCTCTTTAAAAAAAGGTAAACAATAATGGCGGCTGGGGTGTTATACCGTGCATAATGGCGCATACGGTGGTATACCGTGCATAATGGCGCATTCTCTTGAAAAAAATGTAAACAATAATGGCGGCTGGGGTGTTATACCGTGCATAATGGCGCATACGTTGTTATACCGTGCATAATGGCGCATCCTCTTGAAAAAAAGGTAATTAATAATGGCGGCTGGGGTGTTATACCGTGCATAATGGCGCATACGGTGTTATACCGTGCATAATGGCGCATCCTCTTTAAAAAAAGGTAAACATTAACGGCGGCTGGGGTGTTATACCGTGCATAATGGCGCATACGGTGTTATACCGTGCATAATGGCGCATCCTCTTGAAAAAAAGGTAAACAATAATGGCGGCTGGGGTGTTGGGCAGCGTCAAAACTCGGGAAAATGATAATGGCCAGTATTGGCGAACCAGGGTCCGAAAATGTCGGGACTTGATTCCTCAAAATCAGTGGGAGCGATTTTAATGGGACAGGTACCATTCGAATGGGCTAAAAATAAGCTTTCTCGTGGTATACCGTGCATAATGGCGCAACCTCTTTAAAAAAAGGTAAACAATAATGGCGGCTGGGGTGTTATACCGTGCATAATGGCGCATACGGTGTTATACCGTGCATAATGGCGCATCCTCTTTAAAAAAAGGTAAACATTAATAATGACGGCTGGGGTGTTGGGCAGCGTCAAAACACGGGAAAATGATAATGGCCAGTATTGGCGAACCAGGGTCCGAAAATGTCGGGACTTGATTCCTCAAAATCAGTGGGAGCGATTTTAATGGGACAGGTACCATTCGAATGGGCTAAAAATAAGCTTTCTCGTGGTATACCCAGCATAATGGCGCATCCTCTTTAAAAAAAGGTAAACAATAATGGCGGCTGGGGTGTTATACCGTGCATAATGGTGCATACGGTGTTATACCGTGCATAATGGCGCATTCTCTTGAAAAAAAGGTAAACAATAATGGCGGCTGGGGTGTTATACCGTGCATAATGGCGCATACGGTGTTATACCGTGCATAATGGCGCATCCTCTTGAAAAAAAGGTAAACAATAATGGCGGCTGGGGTGTTATACCGTGCATAATGGCGCATCCTCTTGAAAAAAAGGTAAACAATAATGGCGGCTGGGGTGTTGGGCAGCGTCAAAACACGGGAAAATGATAATGGCCAGTATTGGCGAACCAGGGTCCGAAAATGTCGGGACTTGATTCCTCAAAATCAGTGGGAGCGATTTTAATGGGACAGGTACCATTCGAATGGGCTAAAAATAAGCTTTCTCGTGGTATACCGTGCATAATGGCGCATCCTCTTGAAAAAAAGGTAAACATTAACGGCGGCTGGGGTGTTATACCGTGCATAATGGCGCATCCTCTTTAAAAAAAGGTAAACATTAATAATGACGGCTGGGGTGTTGGGCAGCGTCAAAACACGGGAAAATGATAATGGCCAGTATTGGCGAACCAGGGTCCGAAAATGTCGGGACTTGATTCCTCAAAATCAGTGGGATCGATTTTAATGGGACAGGTACCATTCGAATGGGCTAAAAATAAGCTTTCTCGTGGTATACCGTGCATAATGGCGCATCCTCTTGAAAAAAAGGTAAACATTAACGGCGGCTGGGGTGTTATACCGTGCATAATGGCGCATCCTCTTTAAAAAAAGGTAAACAATAATGGCGGCTGGGGTGTTATACCGTGCATAATGGCGCATACGGTGTTATACCGTGCATAATGTCGCATCCTCTTTCAATAAAGGTAAACATTAATAATGACGGCTGGGGTGTTGGGCAGCGTCAAAACACGGGAAAATGATAATGGCCAGTATTGGCGAACCAGGGTCCGAAAATGTCGGGACTTGATTCCTCAAAATCAGTGGGAGCGATTTTAATGGGACAGGTACCATTCGAATGGGCTAAAAATAAGCTTTCTCGTGGTATACCGTGCATAATGGCGCATCCTCTTGAAAAAAAGGTAAACATTAACGGCGGCTGGGGTGTTATACCGTGCATAATGGCGCATCCTCTTTAAAAAAAGGTAAACAATAATGGCGGCTGGGGTGTTATACCGTGCATAATGGCGGATACGGTGTTATACCATGCATAATGGCGCATCCTCTTTAAAAAAAGGTAAACATTAATAATGACGGCTGGGGTGTTGGGCAGCGTCAAAACACGGGAAAATGATAATGGCCAGTATTGGCGAACCAGGGTCCGAAAATGTCGGGACTTGATTCCTCAAAATCAGTGGGAGCGATTTTAATGGGACAGGTACCATTCGAATGGGCTAAAAATAAGCTTTCTCGTGGTATACCCAGCATAATGGCGCATCCTCTTTAAAAAAAGGTAAACAATAATGGCGGCTGGGGTGTTATACCGTGCATAATGGCGCATACGGTGGTATACCATGCATAATGGCGCATCCTCTTTAAAAAAAGGTAAACATTAATAATGACGGCTGGGGTGTTGGGCAGCGTCAAAACACGGGAAAATGATAATGGCCAGTATTGGCGAACCAGGGTCCGAAAATGTCGGGACTTGATTCCTCAAAATCAGTGGGAGCGATTTTAATGGGACAGGTACCATTCGAATGGGCTAAAAATAAGCTTTCTCGTGGTATACCGTGCATAATGGCGCACCCTCTTTAAAAAAAGGTAAACATTAACGGCGGCTGGGGTGTTATACCGTGCATAATGGCGCATCCTCTTTAAAAAAAGGTAAACAATAATGGCGGCTGGGGTGTTATACCGTGCATAATGGCGCATACGGTGTTATACCGTGCATAATGGCGCATCCTCTTTAAAAAAAGGTAAACATTAATAATGACGGCTGGGGTGTTGGGCAGCGTCAAAACACGGGAAAATGATAATGGCCAGTATTGGCGAACCAGGGTCCGAAAATGTCGGGACTTGATTCCTCAAAATCAGTGGGAGCGATTTTAATGGGACAGGTACCATTCGAATGGGCTAAAAAAAGCTTTCTCGTGGTATACCGTGCATAATGGCGCATCCTCTTTAAAAAAAGGTAAACATTAACGGCGGCTGTTATACCGTGTTATACCGTGCATAATGGCGCATACGGTGTTATACCATGCATAATGGAGAGGTCGGAGGTTGGCGGTCGTACAGTGCGGACGCACCGCAGCGGAGCTCCTTGTAATATTGTAGTTTACCCGGTCGGGCTGCAAGTTTAAGTGTAAACAAGACGTCAGGTGGCTATTGCGAGGCGCAAACTATGCTCACCTGCTGAAGGCGGTAAGTTCCTAGAACGCTGCTGGCTTCTGCTCCGATCCTGTCTCCTAGGACAGGGGCGCAAGGGGTAAGCAGGGTCTCTCTTGGCTCTTCTCCGCTCTTCCTGTGGCTTCCTCGTTCCTTTTTCTTCCGCGGGAAAATCCGCGGCAAACACGCTGCGCTGGTAGAGGTTGTGGATCTCTATAGCAGCTGATCTCCAGTGCTGGGCAACGAACGTCCGCCACGGACCTCCCCCCCCGGTAGATGGCGCCAGCTAGCGCAAGCCGACGCCGGCAGAGGGCGCCTATACTAGCTCCTTCTCTCCCCTAGAGCTAGGAGGAGCATATACCAAGGCGCGGCGCACGCATCACCAGTGCAGGACGCAAGTCGAGGGTGGTGACAACGGTGTTAAAGGTCCCGGAGCAGACTAAATGCCAACCCCACCGCCGTGGCGGTACACACGGGAAACGGGGCACTGGCGACCGAGCAGGGGCGGTATAACCCCCATCGTAGCTTCGATGGATGTCCCTCCTCTTCTTCGTCCCTCTCCCCCATCCGAATAAACCCACGCTGCGTCTGACCCACAATGGGCGGCGGCGTGGTCTGCGTCTGCGCCACATTGGCCGGCAGCAATGATACCTGGCAGGAGGTATAAACTGCAAAAACCTGGCAGCAGGTATAAAATGCGACCCAAATTAAAACGGAATGGAAGAAATCAACGTAATTACTCCAGGTGGCACCCACAATAGTGGAAATCCACCCGCGGGAACCCCCGCGGTCAGGGCAAGGATTCTGGAGGCCCTACCTTACGTTCCAAAACCAACTGCTCCACCGGCGGCACACTTGGCCGGTGATCAAGCATCAGCTACAAGTGAGACCCTCGAGGAGCTCCAGGTGTTCGGCCGGGGTAACAAGATTAAGAGAACTCCCCCAAAGCAGACGGCAAGCGAACATACCCCGAAGAGGCATCGGGACGAGCTATCTCCGCTAGGAAATTCCCAACCGGGGAAAAAATCGAAAATGCCGCAAACCCCCATTGATGAGATGGGCGCGATTCTGGAAGACCTTTTGGCCAAGGTGAACGACCAAAAGGTCAGAAGCATAAACCAGGCCATAAAGAACTCTTTCGCGAGGCTGAAGGAGCTGCAGGAGCTGCTGAGGGACCAGACCCTCACTGCCCCGAGCCAGGAAGCAAGGCCTAGGTGCGGTTGTGGCGGGGAAGCAACGGGCTGCGGCAGCTCACGGGTAGAGGAAGCTACCCAGACCACACCGGAGCGAACCCCATACAGCCAAGTTGCTAGGATGAAGCGCACACGGGAAATGCCACCACCTAATGGGGCAATTCATAAAGGGAAAAAGGATGCCAAGCCGAACCAGCCCAAGAAGAGTCGCCCCGACGTGCTCATAATAACGGGGAACGCAGGATCCACATACGGCGAGGTCCTCAAACTGGTCACCCGACGGCAAGATGGCAAACTTAACGACGTCAGCCAAAACGTCAGAAAGATACGGCGCACAGCAAAAGGCGATCTCCTGCTGGAACTGGCGGCGAAGGACGCAAATGCTCTCAAGATGCGGCAGACGCTCTCCCAGGTGCTGGGTGAGGCAGCGAGCGTTCGAGCGGTCACAGGTGAGACCACCATTGAGATCCGCGACCTGGATGACCTCACCACGAAGGAGGAGATAGTGGCAGCTACCATAGCTTGCACGAATGGCCAGGAGGAGGCCATCAGGGTGAAGTCCCTCCGCCCAGGCTACTCTGGCACCCAGGTCGCTCTTTTGGGAGTGGAGACGAGCCTGGCATCGAAGATCCTGTCCGAAGGCAGGATAAGGATAGGATGGACCATGTGCAGGGTCAGGGAGCGCACGGCTCAGCGCCGCTGCTTCAGATGCCTCAGTTTTGGGCACATCGCCGCCTTCTGCAAAGAGCGGACAGATAGAAGCGACTGGTGTTTCAGATGCGGAAAGCCAGGCCACAAAGTGGCTTCCTGCACTAACGCGGCTGAGTGCTTCCTCTGCGCAGCTGCAAACAAGGCTGAGCGGGCCCACGTAGCTGGCAGCAAGAGATGCCCTCTCGGCAAACCTGACGCAACGAAGCAAAACAGAGAATGAGGTTCATCCAAATCAACCTCAACCACTGCGAGGTAGCCCATAACCTACTGGAGCAGGTTTTAAGAGAGAAGCGGGCAGATATAGCCCTAATAAGTGAGCCGTATAAGAAAGGCGAGACGCAAAATTACATCCTGGACTCCTCCAAGTCAGCAGCTATCTGGGCGCCAGGCCGACAACCCGAAAGCTTACATACCGGAGAAGGGTTCATCCGGGCCAAAGTGGGCGCGTTCTGGCTTTACAGCTGCTACCTCCCACCGCGCCGAACACTGCAGCAGTTCACCCACACCCTAGAAGAGATAGCCCAAGACGCGAGGCACAGATCCCAGGTGGTGATCGCAGGCGACTTTAACGCCTGGGCGGAGGAATGGGGCTCATCGCGCACCAACGCCAGGGGCCGCACCCTCCAGGAGACCTTCGCGACTCTCGACGTAGCCCTGCTGAACACCGGCTCCCAAAACACGTTCAGCAAGGCGGGGTATGGATCAATCGTGGACCTTACCTTCTGCAGCAGCGGCCTGTTTCGGAGGACAAGGTGGTCCCTCAGTGACGACTATACTGCGAGCGACCACAAATATATAGTCTGTGACATCAACGACAGAGCGCAAGCATCCACAACAGCGAAACCACCTAGGTTCAATCCGGCTACTTTGCAACCGCAATTATTCGCGCAGGAACTGAGGATCCCGGATTCTTCGGGAGACGCTGAGCGCGACGTCCATAACACCATGTCTGCGGTTCTTCAGGCCTGCCGAGTCAGCATGAGGTGTAGCCGCGGGCATTCAAGGCACCATGATCCGGTGCCCTGGTGGTCCCCGGAGATAGCCCATGCGCGCAGTGAGTGCCTCCGTTCCAGAAGGCTGCACCAAAGAGCCAGGGGAAGGCCGGACTTCGAGCAAAAAAGAGAAGACTTTGCGGCAAAGAGGAGGATCTTGAAGAACTTGATAAGGGAGGCGAAGACGAGGTGCTTCCTCGAGATGTGCGATGCTGCAGAGCAAGACCCGTGGGGATCGGCCTACCGGACCGTGGTCAAAAAAAGCGAAGCAGGCAAAGCCGATCGCTCCAAAGAAGCCGCCACAATGAGAGACATTGTAGAGCACCTTTTCCCGACGCAGATACACCCTGCGCCGAGAGGAGCCAGCGAACCAGCAGGCTCTACGCCAGTCCAGGAAATAGGCCCCGAGGAAATAGTGGAAATCGCCAAAGCAATGCAAGTCGGAAAAGCTCCTGGTCCAGATGGAATCCCAGACAGCGCGATTAAACTGGCGATGACTGCGAGCCCTGACCGGTTCGCCAGCGCCTTCAACGCATGCTTAGCTGAGGGCGTATTCCCAAAAAGGTGGAAAAGACAAAGCCTGGTCTTGCTCCCAAAGCCAGGCAAGCCGCTGGAGAACCCGTCGTCCTTAAGACCGATTTGCCTCATCGACCACGCCGGCAAAGCCCTAGAGCGCTGCATATGCCGGAGGCTCCAGGAGGCAGTCATCCGCGCGGGAGATCTCTCCCCTCTACAATTTGGGTTCAGGGAACACCGCTCCACGGTCGACGCAATTTCCCTGGTCAGGAGGATAGCTGCCAAGGCAATCGAGGGGACCAGATGGGCGGGCGGAAGCAAGGAGTACTGCCTGATCGCCACATTGGACATCAAAAATGCGTTTAATACTGCCAGATGGGATGCCATAGTGGAGTCGCTGCGAAATCTCCGTGTGCCGACTGGATTAGTGGAGCTCATAAGGTCGTACCTCAGCGACCGTACTATTAGGTACGAGACGACCTCAGGCATCAGAGAGCACGCGGCCACCTGCGGCGTCCCTCAAGGCTCAGTCTTAGGCCCAGCCCTCTGGAACGTGATGTACGACGGGGTCCTCAGACTAGAGCTCCCGGAACGGACACACCTAGTCGGTTTCGCGGATGACATCGCGGTAGTGGTCGTCGCCAAGACCATCAAGGAAGCTGAGGAGCTCTGCAATGCTGCAATCGTGAAGGTCATCGGCTGGCTCGAACAGGCAGGGCTAAGCCTTGCGCAACACAAGACGGAGGCTGTCCTGATTTCAAGCAGGAAGCGGGTGGAGACGGCCACAATCAACATAGGTGGACATGTGGTCACATCAACCAGGGCCATCAGGTATCTGGGTGTAACGCTGGACACGAGGCTGAGCTTCAGGGAGCACCTTGTAGAAGCAAATCGAAAGGCAGCGAACGTCGCCAGAGCACTATCGAGGATTATGCTCAATTGTAGGGGCCCGAAGCAAGGTCGGAGACTGCTGCTTCAGACCGTCTGCAGCGCAACAATGCTCTACGCAGCCCCAGTGTGGGCGGAGGCAGCCAAAAAAAGGTCGTACACAAAAGGATTGACCAGCACTTACAGGCTTTGCGCCTTAAGGGTGTGCTCGGGCTTCCGCACGATATCGGAGGATGCAGCGCTAGTCATCGCGGGCATGGTACCAATCGACCTGCTCGCGGCGGAGCGGCAAGATTTACACCAGGCCCTAGCAGCGCTAAACGGGCAAGCCCCGGCAGCGTTACGCCGCCGGCAAAAAGAGTGCTCGAGAGTCATGACCTTACAGAAGTGGCAACAACGATGGGACGAGTCGACCAAGGGACGCTGGACCTACAAACTAGTCCCCGACCTTAGGAAATGGCTCAAAAGAAGTCACGGGGAGGTAAACTTCTGGCTTACGCAGGTGATCAGCGGCCACGGATGTTTCAGGAGCTATCTCTTCAAATTTGGACACGACGACGATCCAAGATGCCCGGAATGCGGGGTGGACGAGACGGCGGAACACGTGGTTCTGGACTGCCCACGTTTTTCAGCCTCAAGGCGGAGACTCCTAGGGGAAGTATCGACGGTGGACCTTATTGGAAGGAGGTTGCTGGAGGACGCCCAGTTCTGGGAAGGCATGAGCAGCTTTGCCGCCTTAACGATGAAGGAGCTGAGACGGCTAGAAAGGAACCGAGCGGAGGCTAGGCTAGCCGAGACAAACTAAAGCAGTGGGCGCTTAGGCACGCCACTCCTGGCCCTGCGAAGCAAAGCCTAGCGGCATTACCGCAGGGCTACAGGAACTTAGGAGACACCTTATTGTTAGAGCTTAGTTTTAAGTTATTTTCTGTTAATAAACGATTTAAAAAAAAACCATGCATAATGGCGCATCCTCTTTAAAAAAAGGTAAACATTAATAATGACGGCTGGGGTGTTGGGCAGCGTCAAAACACGGGAAAATGATAATGGCCAGTATTGGCGAACCAGGGTCCGAAAATGTCGGGACTTGATTCCTCAAAATCAGTGGGAGCGATTTTAATGGGACAGGTACCATTCGAATGGGCTAAAAATAAGCTTTCTCGTGGTATACCCAGCATAATGGCGCATCCTCTTTAAAAAAAGGTAAACAATAATGGCGGCTGGGGTGTTATACCGTGCATAATGGCGCATACGGTGTTATACCGTCCATAATGGCGCATTCTCTTGAAAAAAAGGTAAACAATAATGGCGGCTGGGGTGTTATACCGTGCATAATGGCGCATACGGTGTTATACCGTGCATAATGGCGCATCCTCTTGAAAAAAGGTAAACAATAATGGCGGCTGGGGTGTTATACCGTGCATAATGGCGCATACGGTGTTATACCGTGCATAATGGCGCATCCTCTTTAAAAAAGGTAAACATTAACGGCGGCTGGGGTGTTATACCGTGCATAATGGCGCATACGGTGTTATACCGTGCATAATGGCGCATCCTCTTTTAAAAAAGGTAAACAATAATGGCGGCTGGGGTGTTGGGCAGCGTCAAAACTCGGGAAAATGATAATGGCCAGTATTGGCGAACCAGGGTCCGAAAATGTCGGGACTTGATTCCTCAAAATCAGTGGGAGCGATTTTAATGGGACAGGTACCATTCGAATGGGCTAAAAATAAGCTTTCTCGTGGTATACCGTGCATAATGGCGCAACCTCTCTAAAAAAGGTAAACAATAATGGCGGCTGGGGTGTTATACCGTGCATAATGGCGCATACGGTGTTATACCGTGCATAATGGCGCATCCTCTTTAAAAAAGGTAAACATTAATAATGACGGCTGGGGTGTTGGGCAGCGTCAAAACACGGGAAAATGATAATGGCCAGTATTGGCGAACCAGGGTCCGAAAATGTCGGGACTTGATTCCTCAAAATCAGTGGGAGCGATTTTAATGGGACAGGTACCATTCGAATGGGCTAAAAATAAGCTTTCTCGTGGTATACCGTGCATAATGGCGCAACCTCTTTAAAAAAGGTAAACAATAATGGCGGCTGGGGTGTTATACCGTGCATAATGGCGCATACGGTGTTATACCGTGCATAATGGCGCATCCTCTTTAAAAAAAGGTAAACATTAATAATGACGGCTGGGGTGTTGGGCAGCGTCAAAACACGGGAAAATGATAATGGCCAGTATTGGCGAACCAGGGTCCGAAAGGTCGGGACTTGATTCCTCAAAATCAGTGGGAGCGATTTTAATGGGACAGGTACCATTCGAATGGGCTAAAAATAAGCTTTCTCGTGGTATACCCAGCATAATGGCGCATCCTCTTTAAAAAAAGGTAAACAATAATGGCGGCTGGGGTGTTATACCGTGCATAATGGCGCATACGGTGGTATACCGTGCATAATGGCGCATTCTCTTGAAAAAAATGTAAACAATAATGGCGGCTGGGGTGTTATACCGTGCATAATGGCGCATACGGTGTTATACCGTGCATAATGGCGCATCCTCTTGAAAAAAAGGTAAACAATAATGGCGGCTGGGGTGTTATACCGTGCATAATGGCGCATACGGTGTTATACCGTGCATAATGGCGCATCCTCTTTAAAAAAGGTAAACATTAACGGCGGCTGGGGTGTTATACCGTGCATAATGGCGCATACGGTGTTATACCGTGCATAATGGCGCATCCTCTTTAAAAAAAGGTAAACATTAATAATGACGGCTGGGGTGTTGGGCAGCGTCAAAACTCGGGAAAATGATAATGGCCAGTATTGGCGAACCAGGGTCCGAAAATGTCGGGACTTGATTCCTCAAAATCAGTGGGAGCGATTTTAATGGGACAGGTACCATTCGAATGGGCTAAAAATAAGCTTTCTCGTGGTATACCCAGCATAATGGCGCATCCTCTTTAAAAAAAGGTAAACATTAAAGGCGGCTGGGGTGTTATACCGTGCATAATGGCGCATACGGTGTTATACCATGCATAATGGCGCATCCTCTTTAAAAAAAGGTAAACATTAATAATGACGGCTGGGGTGTTGGGCAGCGTCAAAACACGGGAAAATGATAATGGCCAGTATTGGCGAACCAGGGTCCGAAAATGTCGGGACTTGATTCCTCAAAATCAGTGGGAGCGATTTTAATGGGACAGGTACCATT
Source organism: Drosophila malerkotliana malerkotliana (assembly GCA_018153235.1). Classification (NCBI taxonomy): domain Eukaryota; kingdom Metazoa; phylum Arthropoda; class Insecta; order Diptera; family Drosophilidae; genus Drosophila; species Drosophila malerkotliana. The sequence goes on from JAECXV010000182.1 coordinate 235,857, forward strand.
CGAATGGGCTAAAAATAAGCTTTCTCGTGGTATACCCAGCATAATGGCGCATCCTCTTTAAAAAGAGGTAAACAATAATGGCGGCTGGGGTGTTATACCGTGCATAATGGCGCATACGGTGTTATACCGTCCATAATGGCGCATTCTCTTGAAAAAAAGGTAAACAATAATGGCGGCTGGGGTGTTATACCGTGCATAATGGCGCATACGGTGTTATACCGTGCATAATGGCGCATCCTCTTGAAAAAAGGTAAACAATAATGGCGGCTGGGGTGTTATACCCTGCATAATGGCGCATACGGTGTTATACCGCGCATAATGGCGCATCCTCTTTAAAAAAAGGTAAACATTAACGGCGGCTGGGGTGTTATACCGTGCATAATGGCGCATACGGTGTTATACCGTGCATAATGGCGCATCCTCTTTAAAAAAAGGTAAACAATAATGGCGGCTGGGGTGTTGGGCAGCGTCAAAACACGGGAAAATGATAATGGCCAGTATTGGCGAACCAGGGTCCGAAAATGTCGGGACTTGATTCCTCAAAATCAGTGGGAGCGATTTTAATGGGACAGGTACCATTCGAATGGGCTAAAAATAAGCTTTCTCGTGGTATACCCAGCATAATGGCGCATCCTCTTTAAAAAAAGGTAAACAATAATGGCGGCTGGGGTGTTATACCGTGCATAATGGCGCATTCGCTTGAAAAAAAGGTAAACAATAATGGCGGCTGGGGTGTTATACCGTGCATAATGGCGCATCCTCTTGAAAAAAAGGTAAACAATAATGGCGGCTGGGGTGTTGGGCAGCGTCAAAACTCGGGAAAATGATAATGGCCAGTATTGGCGAACCAGGGTCCGAAAATGTCGGGACTTGATTCCTCAAAATCAGTGGGAGCGATTTTAATGGGACAGGTACCATTCGAATGGGCTAAAAATTAGCTTTCTCGTGGTATACCGTGCATAATGGCGCATCCTCTTGAAAAAAAGGTAAACATTAACGGCGGCTGGGGTGTTATACCGTGCATAATAGCGCATCCTCTTTAAAAAAAGGTAAACAATAATGGCGGCTGGGGTGTTATACCGTGCATAATGGCGCATACGGTGGTATACCGTGCATAATGGCGCATACGGTGGTATACCGTGCATAATGGCGCATCCTCTTTAAAAAAAGGTAGACATTAACGGCGGCTGGGGTGTTATACCGTGCATAATGGCGAATCCTCTTGAAAAAAAGGTAAAAAATAATGGCAACTGGGGTGTTGTACCGTGCATAATGGCGCATACGGTGTTATACAGTGCATAATGGCGCATCCTCTTGAAAAAAAGGTAAGCAATAATGGCGGCTGGGGTGTTGGGCAGCGTCAAAACACGGGAAAATGATAATGGCCAGTATTGGCGAACCAGGGTCCGAAAATGTCGGGACTTGATTCCTCAAAATCAATTGGAGCGATTTTAATGGGACAGGTACCATTCGAATGGGCTAAAAATAAGCTTTCTCGTGGTATACCGTGCATAATGGCGCATCCTCTTGAAAAAAAGGTAAACAATAATGGCGGCTGGGGTGTTATACCGTGCATAATGGCGCATCCTCTTTAAAAAAAGGTAAACATTAATAATGACGGCTGGGGTGTTGGGCAGCGTCAAAACACGGGAAAATGATAATGGCCAGTATTGGCGAACCAGGGTCCGAAAATGTCGGGACTTGATTCCTCAAAATCAGTGGGAGCGATTTTAATGGGACAGGTACCATTCGAATGGGCTAAAAATAAGCTTTCTCGTGGTATACCGTGCATAATGGCGCATCCTCTTGAAAAAAGGTAAACATTAACGGCGGCTGGGGTGTTATACCGTGCATAATGGCGCATCCTCTTTAAAAAAAGGTAAACAATAATGGCGGCTGGGGTGTTATACCGTGCATAATGGCGCATACGGTGTTATACCGTGCATAATGGCGCATCCTCTTTCAATAAAGGTAAACATTAATAATGACGGCTGGGGTGTTGGGCAGCGTCAAAACACGGGAAAATGATAATGGCCAGTATTGGCGAACCAGGGTCCGAAAATGTCGGGACTTGATTCCTCAAAATCAGTTGGAGCGATTTTAATGGGACAGGTACCATTCGAATGGGCTAAAAATAAGCTTTCTCGTGGTATACCGTGCATAATGGCGCATCCTCTTTAAAAAAAGGTAAACAATAATGGCGGCTGGGGTGTTATACCGTGCATAATGGCGCATACGGTGTTATACCATGCATAATGGCGCATCCTCTTTAAAAAAAGGTAAACATTAATAATGACGGCTGGGGTGTTGGGCAGCGTCAAAACACGGGAAAATGATATTGGCCAGTATTGGCGAACCAGGGTCCGAAAATGTCGGGACTTGATTCCTCAAAATCAGTGGGAGCGATTTTAATGGGACAGGTACCATTCGAATGGGCTAAAAATAAGCTTTCTCGTGGTATACCGTGCATAATGGCGCACCCTCTTTAAAAAAAGGTAAACATTAACGGCGGCTGGGGTGTTATACCGTGCATAATGGCGCATCCTCTTTAAAAAAAGGTAAACAATAATGGCGGCTGGGGTGTTATACCGTGCATAATGGCGCATACGGTGTTATACCGTGCATAATGGCGCATCCTCTTTAAAAAAAGGTAAACATTAATAATGACGGCTGGGGTGTTGGGCAGCGTCAAAACACGGGAAAATGATAATGGCCAGTATTGGCGAACCAGGGTCCGAAAATGTCGGGACTTGATTCCTCAAAATCAGTGGGAGCGATTTTAATGGGACAGGTACCATTCGAATGGGCTAAAAAAGCTTTCTCGTGGTATACCGTGCATAATGGCGCATCCTCTTTAAAAAAAGGTAAACATTAACGGCGGCTGGGGTGTTATACCGTGCATAATGGCGCATACGGTGTTATACCATGCATAATGGCGCATCCTCTTTAAAAAAAGGTAAACAATAATAATGACGGCTGGGGTGTTGGGCAGCGTCAAAACACGGGAAAATGATAATGGCCAGTATTGGCGAACCAGGGTCCGAAAATGTCGGGACTTGATTCCTCAAAATCAGTGGGAGCGATTTTAATGGGACAGGTACCATTCGAATGGGCTAAAAATAAGCTTTCTCGTGGTATACCCAGCATAATGGCGCATCCTCTTGAAAAAAAGGTAAACAATAATGGCGGCTGGGGTGTTATACCGTGCATAATGGCGCATACGGTGTTATACCGTCCATAATGGCGCATTCTCTTGAAAAAAAGGTAAACAATAATGGCGGCTGGGGTGTTATACCGTGCATAATGGCGCATACGGTGTTATACCGTGCATAATGGCGCATCCTTTTGAAAAAAGGTAAACAATAATGGCGGCTGGGGTGTTATACCGTGCATAATGGCGCATAGGGTGTTATACCGTGCATAATGGCGCATCCTCTTTAAAAAAAGGTAAACATTAACGGCGGCTGGGGTGTTATACCGTGCATAATGGCGCATACGGTGTTATACCGTGCATAATGGCGCATCCTCTTGAAAAAAAGGTAAACAATAATGGCGGCTGGGGTGTTGGGCAGCGTCAAAACTCGGGAAAATGATAATGGCCAGTATTGGCGAACCAGGGTCCGAAAATGTCGGGACTTGATTCCTCAAAATCAGTGGGAGCGATTTTAATGGGACAGGTACCATTCGAATGGGCTAAAAATAAGCTTTCTCGTGGTATACCGTGCATAATGGCGCAACCTCTTTAAAAAAAGGTAAACAATAATGGCGGCTGGGGTGTTATACCGTGCATAATGGCGCATACGGTGTTATACCGTGCATAATGGCGCATCCTCTTTAAAAAAAAGGTAAACATTAATAATGACGGCTGGGGTGTTGGGCAGCGTCAAAACACGGGAAAATGATAATGGCCAGTATTGGCGAACCAGGGTCCGAAAATGTCGGGACTTGATTCCTCAAAATCAGTGGGAGCGATTTTAATGGGACAGGTACCATTCGAATGGGCTAAAAATAAGCTTTCTCGTGGTATACCGTGCATAATGGCGCAACCTCTTTAAAAAAAGGTAAACAATAATGGCGGCTGGGGTGTTATACCGTGCATAATGGCGCATACGGTGTTATACCGTCCATAATGGCGCATTCTCTTGAAAAAAAGGTAAACAATAATGGCGGCTGGGGTGTTATACCGTGCATAATGGCGCATACGGTGTTATACCGTGCATAATGGCGCATCCTCTTGAAAAAAGGTAAACAATAATGGCGGCTGGGGTGTTATACCGTGCATAATGGCGCATACGGTGTTATACCGTGCATAATGGCGCATCCTCTTTAAAAAAAGGTAAACATTAACGGCGGCTGGGGTGTTATACCGTGCATAATGGCGCATACGGTGTTATACCGTGCATAATGGCGCATCCTCTTGAAAAAAAGGTAAACAATAATGGCGGCTGGGGTGTTGGGCAGCGTCAAAACTCGGGAAAATGATAATGGCCAGTATTGTCGAACCAGGGTCCGAAAATGTCGGGACTTGATTCCTCAAAATCAGTGGGAGCGATTTTAATGGGACAGGTACCATTCGAATGGGCTAAAAATAAGCTTTCTCGTGGTATACCGTGCATAATGGCGCATCCTCTTTAAAAAAAGGTAAACAATAATGGCGGCTGGGGTGTTATACCGTGCATAATGGCGCATACGGTGTTATACCGTGCATAATGGCGCATCCTCTTTAAAAAAAGGTAAACATTAATGGCGGCTGGGGTGTTATACCGTGCATAATGGCGCATACGGTGTTATACCGTGCATAATGGCGCATCCTCTTGAAAAAAGGTAAACAATAATGGCGGCTGGGGTGTTATACCGTGCATAATGGCGCATACGGTGTTATACCGTGCATAATGGCGCATCCTCTTGAAAAAAGGTAAACATTAACGGCGGCTGGGGTGTTATACCGTGCATAATGGCGCATACGGTGTTATACCGTGCATAATGGCGCATCCTCTTGAAAAAAGGTAAACAATAATGGCGGCTGGGGTGTTGGGCAGCGTCAAAACACGGGAAAATGATAATGGCCAGTATTGGCGAACCAGGGTCCGAAAATGTCGGGACTTGATTCCTCAAAATCAGTGGGAGCGATTTTAATGGGACAGGTACCATTCGAATGGGCTAAAAATAAGCTTTCTCGTGGTATACCGTGCATAATGGCGCAACCTCTTTAAAAAAAGGTAAACAATAATGGCGGCTGGGGTGTTATACCGTGCATAATGGCGCATACGGTGTTATACCGTGCATAATGGCGCATCCTCTTTAAAAAAAGGTAAACATTAATAATGACTGCTGGGGTGTTGGGCAGCGTCAAAACACGGGAAAATGATAATGGCCAGTATTGGCGAACCAGGGTCCGAAAATGTCGGGACTTGATTCCTCAAAATCAGTGGGAGCGATTTTAATGGGACAGGTACCATTCGAATGGGCTAAAAATTAGCTTTCTCGTGGTATACCGTGCATAATGGCGCATCCTCTTTAAAAAAGGTAAACAATAATGGCGGCTGGGGTGTTATACCGTGCATAATGGCGCATACGGTGTTATACCGTGCATAATGGCGCATCCTCTTTAAAAAAAGGTAAACATTAATAATGACGGCTGGGGTGTTGGGCAGCGTCAAAACACGGGAAAATGATAATGGCCAGTATTGGCGAACCAGGGTCCGAAAATGTCGGGACTTGATTCCTCAAAATCAGTGGGTGCGATTTTAATGGGACAGGTACCATTCGAATGGGCTAAAAATTAGCTTTCTCGTGGTATACCGTGCATAATGGCGCATCCTCTTTAAAAAAGGTAAACAATAATGGCGGCTGGGGTGTTATACCGTGCATAATGGCGCATACGGTGTTATACCGTGCATAATGGCGCATCCTCTTGAAAAAAAGGTAAACATTAACGGCGGCTGGGGTGTTATACCGTGCATAATGGCGCATACGGTGTTATACCATGCATAATGGCGCATCCTCTTTAAAAAAAGGTAAACAATAATAATGACGGCTGGGGTGTTGGGCAGCGTCAAAACACGGGAAAATGATAATGGCCAGTATTGGCGAACCAGGGTCCGAAAATGTCGGGACTTGATTCCTCAAAATCAGTGGGAGCGATTTTAATGGGACAGGTACCATTCGAATGGGCTAAAAATTAGCTTTCTCGTGGTATACCGTGCATAATGGCGCATCCTCTTTAAAAAAGGTAAACATTAACGGCGGCTGGGGTGTTATACCGTGCATAATGGCGCATACGGTGTTATACCGTGCATAATGGCGCATCCTCTTTAAAAAAAGGTAAACATTAATAATGACGGCTGGGGTGTTGGGCAGCGTCAAAACACGGGAAAATGATAATGGCCAGTATTGGCGAACCAGGGTCCGAAAATGTCGGGACTTGATTCCTCAAAATCAGTGGGAGCGATTTTAATGGGACAGGTACCATTCGAATGGGATAAAAATTAGCTTTCTCGTGGTATACCGTGCATAATGGCGCATCCTCTTGAAAAAAAGGTAAACATTAACGGCGGCTGGGGTGTTATATCGTGCATAATGGCGCATCCTCTTTAAAAAAAGGTAAACAATAATGGCGGCTGGGGTGTTATACCGTGCATAATGGCACATACGGTGTTATACCGTGCATAATGGCGCATCCTCTTTAAAAAAAGGTAAACATTAACGGCGGCTGGGGTGTTATACCGTGCATAATGGTGCATACGGTGTTATACCGTGCATAATGGCGCATCCTCTTTAAAAAAAGGTAAACATTAATAATGACGGCTGGGGTGTTGGGCAGCGTCAAAACACGGGAAAATGATAATGGCCAGTATTGGCGAACCAGGGTCCGAAAATTTCGGGACTTGATTCTTCAAAATCAGTGGAAGCGATTTTAATGGGACAGGTACCATTCGAATGGGCTAAAAATTAGCTTTCTCGTGGTGTACCGTGCATAATGGCGCATCCTCTTGAAAAAAAGGTAAACAATAATGGCGGCTGGGGTGTTGGGCAGCGTCAAAACACGGGAAAATGATAATGGCCAGTATTGGCGAACCAGGGTCCGAAAATGTCGGGACTTGATTCCTCAAAATCAGTGGGAGCGATTTTAATGGGACAGGTACCATTCGAATGGGCTAAAAATAAGCTTTCTCGTGGTATACCGTGCATAATGGCGCATCCTCTTGAAAAAAAGGTAAACAATAATGGCGGCTGGGGTGTTATACCGTGCATAATGGCGCATACGGTGTTATACCGTGCATAATGGCGCATCCTCTTGAAAAAAAGGTAAACAATAATGGCGGCTGGGGTGTTATACCGTGCATAATGGCGCATCCTCTTTAAAAAAGGTAAACATTAATAATGACGGCTGGGGTGTTGGGCAGCGTCAAAACACGGGAAAATGATAATGGCCAGTATTGGCGAACCAGGGTCTGAAAATTTCGGGACTTGATTCCTCAAAATCAGTGGGAGCGATTTTAATGGGACAGGTACCATTCGAATGGGCTAAAAATTAGCTTTCTCGTGGTATACCGTGCATAATGGCGCATCCTCTTGAAAAAAGGTAAACAATAATGGCGGCTGGGGTGTTATACCGTGCATAATGGCGCATACGGTGTTATACCGTGCATAATGGCGCATCCTCTTGAAAAAAAGGTAAACAATAATGGCGGCTGGGGTGTTATACCGTGCATAATGGCGCATACGGTGTTATACCATGCATAATGGCGCATCCTCTTTAAAAAAGGTAAACATTAATAATGACGGCTGGGGTGTTGGGCAGCGTCAAAACACGGGAAAATGATAATGGCCAGTATTGGCGAACCAGGGTCCGAAAATGTCGGGACTTGATTCCTCAAAATCAGTGGGAGCGATTTTAATGGGACAGGTACCATTCGAATGGGCTAAAAATAAGCTTTCTCGTGGTATACCGTGCATAATGGCGCATCCTCTTTAAAAAAAGGTAAACAATAATGGCGGCTGGGGTGTTATACCGTGCATAATGGCGCATCCTCTTTAAAAAAAGGTAAACAATAATGGCGGCTGGGGTGTTGGGCAGCGTCAAAACACGGGAAAATGATAATGGCCAGTATTGGCGAACCAGGGTCCGAAAATGTCGGGACTTGATTCCTCAAAATCAGTGGGAGCGATTTTAATGGGACAGGTACCATTCGAATGGGCTAAAAATAAGCTTTCTCGTGGTATACCGTGCATAATGGCGCATCCTCTTTAAAAAAGGTAAACATTAACGGCGGCTGGGGTGTTATACCGTGCATAATGGCGCATACGGTGTTATACCGTGCATAATGGCGCATCCTCTTTAAAAAAAGGTAAACATTAATAATGACGGCTGGGGTGTTGGGCAGCGTCAAAACACGGGAAAATGATAATGGCCAGTATTGGCGAACCAGGGTCCGAAAATGTCGGGACTTGATTCCTCAAAATCAGTGGGAGCGATTTTAATGGGACAGGTACCATTCGAATGGGCTAAAAATTAGCTTTCTCGTGGTATACCGTGCATAATGGCGCATCCTCTTTAAAAAAGGTAAACATTAACGGCGGCTGGGGTGTTATACCGTGCATAATGGCGCATACGGTGTTATACCGTGCATAATGGCGCATCCTCTTGAAAAAAGGTAAACATTAACGGCGGCTGGGGTGTTATACCGTGCATAATGGCGCATACGGTGTTATACCGTGCATAATGGCGCATCCTCTTTAAAAAAAGGTAAACATTAACGGCGGCTGGGGTGTTATACCGTGCATAATGGCGCATACGGTGTTATACCATGCATAATGGCGCATCCTCTTTAAAAAAAGGTAAACATTAATAATGACGGCTGGGGTGTTGGGCAGCGTCAAAACACGGGAAAATAATAATGGCCAGTATTGGCGAACCAGGGTCCGAAAATTTCGAGACTTGATTCTTCAAAATCAGTGGAAGCGATTTTAATGGGACAGGTACCATTCGAATGGGCTAAAAATTTGCTTTCTCGTGGTGTACCGTGCATAATGGCGCATCCTCTTGAAAAAAAGGTAAACAATAATGGCGGCTGGGGAGTTATACCGTGCATAATGGCGCATACGGTGTTATACAGTGCATAATGGCGCATCCTCTTGAAAAAAAGGTAAACAATAATGGCGGCTGGGGTGTTATACCGTGCATAATGGCGCATACGGTGTTATACCGTGCATAATGGCGCATCCTCTTGAAAAAAGGTAAACAATAATGGCGGCTGGGGTGTTATACCGTGCATAATGGCGCATACGGTGTTATACCATGCATAATGGCGCATCCTCTTTAAAAAAAGGTAAACATTAATAATGACGGCTGGGGTGTTGGGCAGCGTCAAAACACGGGAAAATGATAATGGCCAGTATTGGCGAACCAGGGTCCGAAAATGTCGGGACTTGATTCCTCAAAATCAGTGGGAGCGATTTTAATGGGACAGGTACCATTCGAATGGGCTAAAAATAAGCTTTCTCGTGGTATACCGTGCATAATGGCGCATCCTCTTTAAAAAAAGGTAAACAATAATGGCGGCTGGGGTGTTATACCGTGCATAATGGCGCATACGGTGTTATACCGTGCATAATGGCGCATCCTCTTGAAAAAAGGTAAACAATAATGGCGGCTGGGGTGTTATACCGTGCATAATGGCGCATACGGTGTTATACCATGCATAATGGCGCATCCTCTTGAAAAAAAGGTAAACAATAATGGCGGCTGGGGTGTTGGGCAGCGTCAAAACACGGGAAAATAATAATGGCCAGTATTGGCGAACCAGGGTCCGAAAATTTCGGGACTTGATTCTTCAAAATCAGTGGAAGCGATTTTAATGGGACAGGTACCATTCGAATGGGCTAAAAATTAGCTTTCTCGTGGTGTACCGTGCATAATGGCGCATCCTCTTGAAAAAAAGGTAAACAATAATGGCGGCTGGGGAGTTATACCGTGCATAATGGCGCATACGGTGTTATACAGTGCATAATGGCGCATCCTCTTGAAAAAAAGGTAAACAATAATGGCGGCTGGGGTGTTATACCGTGCATAATGGCGCATACGGTGTTATACCGTGCATAATGGCACATCCTCTTGAAAAAAAGGTAAACAATAATGGCGGCTGGGGTGTTATACCGTGCATAATGGCGCATACGGTGTTATACCATGCATAATGGCGCATCCTCTTTAAAAAAAGGTAAACATTAATAATGACGGCTGGGGTGTTGGGCAGCGTCAAAACACGGGAAAATGATAATGGCCAGTATTGGCGAACCAGGGTCCGAAAATGTCGGGACTTGATTCCTCAAAATCAGTGGGAGCGATTTTAATGGGACAGGTACCATTCGAATGGGCTAAAAATAAGCTTTCTCGTGGTATACCGTGCATAATGGCGCATCCTCTTTAAAAAAAGGTAAACAATAATGGCGGCTGGGGTGTTATACCGTGCATAATGGCGCATACGGTGTTATACCGTGCATAATGGCGCATCCTCTTGAAAAAAGGTAAACAATAATGGCGGCTGGGGTGTTATACCGTGCATAATGGCGCATACGGTGTTATACCATGCATAATGGCGCATCCTCTTGAAAAAAAGGTAAACAATAATGGCGGCTGGGGTGTTGGGCAGCGTCAAAACACGGGAAAATGATTATGGCCAGTATTGGCGATACAAGGTCCGAAAATGTCGGGACTTGATTCCTCAAAATCAGTGGGAGCGATTTTAATGGGACAGGTACCATTCGAATGGGCTAAAAATTAGCTTTCTCGTGGTATACCGTGCATAATGGCGCATCCTCTTTAAAAAAAGGTAAACAATAATGGCGGCTGGGGTGTTATACCGTGCATAATGGCGCATACGGTGTTATACCGTGCATAATGGCGCATCCTCTTGAAAAAAAGGTAAACAATAATGGCCGCTGGGGTGTTGGGCAGCGTCAAAACACGGGAAAATGATAATGGCCAGTATTGGCGAACCAGGGTCCGAAAATGTCGGGACTTGATTCCTCAAAATCAGTGGGAGCGATTTTAATGGGACAGGTACCATTCGAATGGGCTAAAAATTAGCTTTGTCGTGGTATACCGTGCATAATGGCGCATCCTCTTGAAAAAAAGGTAAACAATAATGGCGGCTGGGGTGTTGGGCAGCGTCAAAACACGGGAAAATAATAATGGCCAGTATTGGCGAACCAGGGTCCGAAAATGTCGGGACTTGATTCCTCAAAATCAGTGGGAGCGATTTTAATGGGACAGGTACCATTCGAATGGGCTAAAAATTAGCTTTCTCGTGGTATACCGTGCATAATGGCGCATCCTCTTTAAAAAAGGTAAACATTAACGGCGGCTGGGGTGTTATACCGTGCATAATGGCGCATACGGTGTTATACCATGCATAATGGCGCATCCTCTTTAAAAAAAGGTAAACATTAATAATGACGGCTGGGGTGTTGGGCAGCGTCAAAACACGGGAAAATGATAATGGCCAGTATTGGCGAACCAGGGTCCGAAAATGTCGGGACTTGATTCCTCAAAATCAGTGGGAGCGATTTTAATGGGACGGGTACCATTCGAATGGGCTAAAAATTAGCTTTCTCGTGGTATACCGTGCATAATGGCGCATCCTCTTGAAAAAAAGGTAAACAATAATGGCGGCTGGGGTGTTATACCGTGCATAATGGCGGATACGGTGTTATACCATGCATAATGGCGCATCCTCTTTAAAAAAAGGTAAACATTAATAATGACGGCTGGGGTGTTGGGCAGCGTCAAAACACGGGAAAATGATAATGGCCAGTATTGGCGAACCAGGGTCCGAAAATGTCGGGACTTGATTCTTCAAAATCAGTGGAAGCGATTTTAATGGGACAGGTACCATTCGAATGGGCTAAAAATAAGCTTTCTCGTGGTATACCGTGCATAATGGCGCATCCTCTTGAAAAAAAGGTAAACAATAATGGCGGCTGGGGTGTTATACCGTGCATAATGGCGCATACGGTGTTATACCATGCATAATGGCGCATCCTCTTTAAAAAAAGGTAAACATTAATAATGACGGCTGGGGTGTTGGGCAGCGTCAAAACACGGGAAAATGATAATGGCCAGTATTGGCGAACCAGGGTCCGAAAATGTCGGGACTTCATTCCTCAAAATCAGTGGGAGCGATTTTAATGGGACAGGTACCATTCGAATGGGCTAAAAATTAGCTTTCTCGTGGTATACCGTGCATAATGGCGCATCCTCTTTAAAAAAGGTAAACATTAACGGCGGCTGGGGTGTTATACCGTGCATAATGGCGCATACGGTGTTATACCATGCATAATGGCGCATCCTCTTTAAAAAAAGGTAAACATTAATAATGACGGCTGGGGTGTTGGGCAGCGTCAAAACACGGGAAAATGATAATGGCCAGTATTGGCGAACCAGGGTCCGAAAATGTCGGGACTTGATTCCTCAAAATCAGTGGGAGCGATTTTAATGGGACAGGTACCATTCGAATGGGCTAAAAATTAGCTTTCTCGTGGTATACCGTGCATAATGGCGCATCCTCTTTAAAAAAGGTAAACATTAACGGCGGCTGGGGTGTTATACCGTGCATAATGGCGCATACGGTGTTATACCATGCATAATGGCGCATCCTCTTTAAAAAAAGGTAAACATTAATAATGACGGCTGGGGTGTTGGGCAGCGTCAAAACACGGGAAAATGATAATGGCCAGTATTGGCGAACCAGGGTCCGAAAATGTCGGGACTTGATTCTTCAAAATCAGTGGGAGCGATTTTAATGGGACAGGTACCATTCGAATGGGCTAAAAATTAGCTTTCTCGTGGTATACCGTGCATAATGTCGCATCCTCTTTAAAAAAAGGTAAACATTAACGGCGGCTGGGGTTTTATACCGTGCATAATGGCGCATACGGTGTTATACCATGCATAATGGCGCATCCTCTTTAAAAAAAGGTAAACATTAATAATGACGGCTGGGGTGTTGGGCAGCGTCAAAACACGGGAAAATGATAATGGCCAGTATTGGCGAACCAGGGTCCGAAAATGTCGGGACTTGATTCCTCAAAATCAGTGGGAGCGATTTTAATGGGACAGGTACCATTCGAATGGGCTAAAAATTAGCTTTCTCGTGGTATACCGTGCATAATGGCGCATCCTCTTTAAAAAAGGTAAACAATAATGGCGGCTGGGGTGTTATACCGTGCATAATGGCGCATACGGTGTTATACCGTGCATAATGGCGCATCCTCTTGAAAAAAGGTAAACATTAATAATGACGGCTGGGGTGTTGGGCAGCGTCAAAACACGGGAAAATGATAATGGCCAGTATTGGCGAACCAGGGTCCGAAAATGTCGGGACTTGATTCCTCAAAATCAGTGGGAGCGATTTTAATGGGACAGGTACCATTCGAATGGGCTAAAAATTAGCTTTCTCGTGGTATACCGTGCATAATGGCGCATCCTCTTTAAAAAAGGTAAACATTAACGGCGGCTGGGGTGTTATACCGTGCATAATGGCGCATACGGTGTTATACCGTGCATAATGGCGCATCCTCTTGAAAAAAAGGTAAACAATAATGGCGGCTGGGGTGTTGGGCAGCGTCAAAACTCGGGAAAATGATAATGGCCAGTATTGGCGAACCAGGGTCAGAAAAGGTCGGGACTTGATTGCTCAAAATCAGTGGAAGCGATTTTAATGGGACAGGTACCATTCGAATGGGCTAAAAATTAGCTTTCTCGTGGTATACCGTGCATAATGGCGCATCCTCTTTAAAAAAAGGTAAACATTAACGGCGGCTGGGGTGTTATACCGTGCATAATGGCGCATACGGTGTTATACCATGCATAATGGCGCATCCTTTTAAAAAAAAGGTAAACAATAATAATGACGGCTGGGGTGTTGGGCAGCGTCAAAACACGGCAAAATGATAATGGCCAGTATTGGCGAACCAGGGTCCGAAAATGTCGGGACTTGATTCCTCAAAATTGTAAAGGCGTGTATCTGATGGATTGGTAATGCGGTTTGGAAGCGACTGGCTCTAAAATTGTCGTGAAGAAAACGGGTAGGCTTAGGGACTGTTAGTGGCAGCGCTCTTACTCAGCGGGAGAAATGGGTGGAGAAATTTTTAACCGGGTACACTCTGCAAAAGGGAAAAAAAGAACTCCCGAATAGCTGGTCCTGGGTTCCTCGTATCACTCGCCTGGAGGTTCTTTCTTTTCTCATCGAGACTCAGACCAGTGCAGTTGAAAGTGGTAAAACTTAAATCGGAAAAATTTGAAGCAGAGAAAAAAAAGTGAAAATTTGGAATTTAGTCAGTTGGCACTGACTCTGGAGGTAAGCGTTTGGGGGACCATTAGTTATTATAAGAGAGGAGATTTCCTAAGTCCGCGTAATCTATTTTGGCTAGGCCTGCAACAACATCGCTCCCAAGTGCAGAACAACCAAGCGAAAGAGGCAAAGCTCTGGGACCAGATCAGTCCGCGGTTCACAACCATCGAAGACGCGACGGAAATTGGCGAATCCCCTGGTGCGGTTGCAGGGAGGTCCTCGGCGGAAGGAGACTCCAGTGTCGGATTTTTTTAAACAATTTAAATTAAGCTAAGTCAGTTAAAAAAAAAAAAGGGAATTTTTTTTCTAGAGGGTTAGTGGGAAGATATGACCCCTAACTAAACCTAACCTCAACCCCCACCTAGCTCAGAAAATTTGGTTAGCTAGGTAACACCGGGGCTATGTAATATCTAAGTAGATATAAGCGGTTAAAGACCGATCTAAAAATTCAAACAAAGGAAAAAATCCCTTGATAGAAATCTCTTCCATCCGCACCGGCTGCAATAAAATCAGGTGATATTGGTGTGATATTGGTGTCCCGTTCACAAGAAGAGAGGCGAAAAAAAAACTGCAAGTTCAGGCCCCCATTCCACGTTGGGAGGAAGGAGTAAGCGAGACGGACGGAGTCGGTGCAGTAGCCCCGTTGCAGTTTTGTCACCCCAAAACGAAATAGGTGATAGCACGCTGTGCTTAATCTCGGTTGTGAAGGTGCGATGGAGCATAGCTCCCAAATGTTCCCCAGAGGGTTCAATGAACTCTAGTGAGAGAATTGAGAGGGATAGCATAAGTAATCAGGAAATAATTGTATGGAGTTTACTTTTAAGTTAATTTTTAATGTAACCGAAGAGAAAAATAATTGAAAATTAGAGGATAAGTGTAAATATGGGTGAAAAGTGAATGGAAAAAAGTTAAACGAAGAAAATTTTCCTCTTTAGGAAAAAATCATTTTATTTGATAAAAATGAAATTATTATTTTTTTGCATATTTTTTTCTTGTTTTGTGCGATAAGGTTTTTCTCACAGCGCAGCAACCAGCGAAAGCTTTCGGCGGTGGATGCAGAAAATAAAACAAAGTGAGTTTGCTGAAAACCTAAAAAATATTGCATTGAAGTATCCCATTTGATAATTCTTCTTATTTCTATGTTAAATTTTCACGTTTTCCCATTTTACCACATATACCTTTAATTGATGATAAATTATATTTTTCTTTGTCCTTTTTATTGAAAACCCAATTTTTTTATATTTAAGTCATTTTTATACCCCATATTTAAATATTTAAAAACTTTTTCCGCCTTACTTAATTTTCCTTAAAAAAATATTAGATGTAAATAACCACAGCGAAACCCAGAAAATTTTATTATGTCCATTTTAGCTTTAATAAACTATTTTATAATGTTTGCGTAAAGTCTTGATTTTTGATTTCCTAAACCCGCCTCAGTAGCGCTTGCCAAACAAAGGGATCGTGGGAAATTTTAAAGTTATACGGAAAAACCATGATCAAGGAAGGGTGGGCCTCGTTAGCTCCTAGAACATCAAGGAGTGGTACATTGTCCGATCGCACAAATTTGTCTTCTTCTTTTTCTATCCTTTCTGGTCCTAATTTTCTCAGTTGTCGGTCATAGCTCCTCCGGTAGCTTATTTCGTCATCTCTTCTCGCACGTTTATTGTAATTAAATAATAATAAGTCCTAAAAAGGCACCCGTGATTGGCCAAACAACCTAACACCACGCCACCGACGAGCCAGAGCCGGAACCATCGAACGTGCGGGCCAAAAGCGGGAGTTCAACATCTAGCCTGATATTCGTTACCCATTACAGTAATGAATAATTATTAGTAAGATCTAATTAATTATTTTGGCGCCCAACGGTGAAGCTAGATTTTATTTGAAATTTTTGAAAGGATATTAAGTATAGGAAACTCACTACAATTTAGACCGTAACTGTTTCTTTCTATAACCTAAATTTATTTATTTTTCTCCTGATCGATTAATTGGGTCAGGTGTCAGTAAAGTAAGCATCACTTACTTCATCGGCAACTATCTAGTTTCTTGGTCGTCGTTTGTCATTTTTGTTTCTGGATCGTCATTTGGAACACAGGATGCTCAGCCTTAGGCGGATATCCTGTCCGGTGAGATGTGGGTTCGAAAGTGACAACTGGTGGAGAAAGAAAAGTGGTGGGCTACCTGAGACATAAGAATTGGAATCAGTCGCTTAGCTGCTAGCAGCTGGCTATTGACCACTTAGCCTCAGTAATAGCTCCCCATTAATTTTTTATTTTAGTTTTCTTTTCCTCTTTTCGCGACCACGGATAAAGTTCTGATGAGAACCATTTCCTTGAGTAAATCGAGCAATAGATTTGCATGGAGAACATGAAGATTCATATTTACACATAAGACCTCATGTCCACAAATCATTGCTTGATTCAAGTCTACTTTTTTTATTTTTATCAACAATTTTGTGAAGACGGTCGTAAACAGGCAGCGTTGCTAAGTGCGTGGTGGAAATCAAAACTACTTTTAATTTGGGGAAAAAAAAAAATAATAACAAAATTTTTTATTATATATTTTAAAAATTTATCCTTTTAGTATTACCTCATTCATCCTTAGTAAAAGAAAAAAAAATAATAATAATAATAGTAATAGGTAATAATTATACTTAGACATTTATGGGTCTGGATCGATCACCTCAAAAAGAGGGACCTCCTCCTAGTTCTGAGTGTAGCTTATGTAGCTCTGAGATTAGGGCAGTCGATAGCTATAAAATCAAGTGTCAGCATGTCTTCCATAAAGCGTGCTTAAGGACACATTTGGCAGTCAAGAGAACTTGTCCGATTTGTGATTCGATCTGTATCGATCAACGAATTTCACAACCTCCGACGTCAGCAATTCAAACCAGGCAGCGGACTAGGCTCGAAACTATTTCGCGTAGTGGAAGCGAGGTGGACTTGTCAGCTTCAACCAGTCAGGAGCGGTCAAGGCAGGATCAGAACACAGATGCTAATACACCAGCAGAAGAAATGAGCCAAATAACTACAGAAATTTCTGCAGCCGTAAAGGCAATGCAAAACGAGCTACTAACTCAGCTCACGGAGAGGATGGCAAACCTAATACAGACAAATGTAGAAGCGCAAATAAGCAATATAGACCAACAAAGGGCAACAGTAAATCCTAATACAAGTAGGAATTCCTCCCTAGAGCAGGTTTTGGGAATTAACATGCCACACGAAGAACGGTATACAGTTCCACAGAGACCCAATAGCTCCAGATCCCTAAGCTCGGATTTAGCACAAAGACCCGACAAAGTGGGTCACATTTTATCAAACTGGAAATTAAGGTTTTCGGGAGCGGGCGACACTATAGGGGTAGATAGTTTCATCTACAGAGTCGAGGCTCTGACACATCAGACATTAGAGGGGAATTTCTCACTTTTATGCGGGAATGCAAATATGCTATTTGAAGGAAAGGCCTCTGATTTTTTTTGGCGTCATCATAAGACCGTAGGAGTGGTAAGATGGCAGGAGCTTTGTGCAGCCTTAAGGAAGCAATTCCGGGATTCAAGGACCGATGTAGATATCCGTCAGATGATAAGGGACAGAAAACAGAGAGATAAGGAATCGTTTGAAAGCTTTTATGATTCCATTTTAAAGCTTACTGACCGACTTAGCCAGCCCATATCCGACGAAACACTGGTGGAAATAGTACGGCGCAATTTACGTCCAGAAATCCAGCAGGAGATTCTGAATTTAAATTTCGAGTCCATGGAGAATCTGAGGGATACGGTTAGAAAAAGGGAATTCTTTATAGAAGAGATGCGTAAACACCATGGTTACCAAAAACCACTCCCTTTAAGAAAGCCGATAAGTGAACTTTGCGAAGAGGTGGAAGGCGACGATGCATTAGAATTTGGGGAAGATGAACTTCAAGAAGAGATAGGAGCATTTTCCTTGGTATGTTGGAACTGCAGAAAGGAAGGGCATAGATACCAAGACTGCGCATCAAAAAGGAAAATCTTTTGTTATGGTTGTGGTCTTCCTAACGCGTATAAACCCTCTTGTGAGAGATGTACAAAAAACTCCCACAGGAACACTGCAACACCGCGTTCCAAAGCCAGTGTTCCCAACCGACAGTCAGGCTTGGAGGACCAGCATTAGTTAAAGGAGAAGGAGCGCTTAGTGTAGAAAATTCACCTTCCGGAGATTTAGGATTGCAAGTCTGGCATACTAAGCTGGAAAAGTTCCGAACATTAAACTTGGCAACACTGAAGCCCGAGACTAGGTCTGTCTCGCGAAACAGTCGGCGACAAAAAAATTACTGGAAAACAATAAAAGAAATTGCTAGTATTAGAAAAAATTTAGGCGACAATAGGCCGTACGCAGAAGTTATTTTGCTAGAAAAGAAGAGAAGAGGGTTGCTAGATACAGGCGCTGCTATATCGTGTATAGGTGGGCATCTAGCTGAGGAGTATATATGCAGTAGAAAGCCTTTTAAAAAGGTTTTAGCTGGTGCGTGTACTGCCGATGGAAACAAGCAACAAATAATAGGTAAATTTAAGACAGCAATAGAATATAAAGGAATAAAAAGAGAATTAGAATTTCATATAATCCCCTCTCTAAGGCAAGATATTTACTTAGGAATAGATTTTTGGACAGTTTACGAACTGTTGCCGCCGACCCTAGCTATCTCAGAGATCTCAGGAGATGCGGAGCAGCACTCGTTATCGAAATGGCAGCAACTTAAACTAGAAAAAGTTATTAAAAGCTTTCCATCATTTGCGTTATCGGGACTGGGTAGGACCTCCGTTTTAATGCATACAATAGACACGGGGTCAGCGAAGCCTATTAAGCAACGGCATTTCCCAGTATCGCCGGCCATTGAAAAATTGCTATATGCCGAGGTTGATAGGATGCTAAAACTTGGGGTTATTGAGGAGTCAGATAGTCCGTGGTCCTCGCCAGTAGTACTGGTCCAAAAGCCAGGCAAAGTAAGATTGTGCTTCGATAGCCGTAAGGTTAACGCAGTAACGGAAAAGGATGCATATCCGCTTCCCCAGATCGATGGCATACTTAGCCGGTTACCTAAGGCAAATTTTATAAGCAGCCTTGATTTAAAGGACGCGTTTTGGCAAATCCCTTTGGATCCTCTATCAAAAGCGAAAACTGCATTTACTATACCAGGGCGGCCTTTGTATCATTATAAAGTTATGCCTTTTGGCCTCTGCAACGCTCCACAAACTATGACGAGGTTAATGGATAAGGTAATACCTGCATCACTTAAAAACGAAGTTTTTGTATACCTGGATGATTTATTGGTTATCTCAGATACGTTTGAGAAGCATTTAGAAGTTTTGGAGACTGTAGCTAAACGGATCCAAGAAGCTAACTTAACCTTGAATGTGGAAAAGAGCAAATTTTGTAGGCGAACCGTAAAATATTTGGGCCACATAATAGGTGAGGGTGGTATTCGAACCGACCCCGACAAAGTCTCGGCGATTTCAAATTTTCCATTACCAACGTCACTCAAAGCGTTAAGAAGCTTTTTGGGATTAGCCGGGTGGTACCGGAAATTTATAAACAATTTTGCGTCAGTATCGGCTCCTTTGACCGATCTCTTGCAAAACAAGCGAAAATTTGTGATGACCCAAGAAGGTAAAGAGGCTTTTGAGAAGTTGAAGGCTATGTTAGGAAGTGCGCCGGTATTACAGACACCAGACTTTGAGAGACCGTTTTATATACACTGTGACGCTAGTAAAACTGGAGTAGGAGGAGTCCTAGTGCAGAAGTCTATCACCGGGGATGAATTACCTATAGCTTTTGTTTCTAAAAAATTAAATAAAGCCCAAAGGAACTACACAGTGACAGAGCAGGAGTGCCTTGCGGCTTTAGTTAGTATAAAAAAATTCCGGTCATATGTCGAAGGACTGGAATTTACCGTCATCACGGATCACGCATCCTTGAAGTGGCTGATGTCGCAGGGTGATCTAAATACTAGATTGGCACGGTGGGCGTTAAAATTACAAGGGTTTCGATTCGCAATCCAGCATCGAAAGGGAAAGTTAAATGTTGTTCCCGACGCCTTGTCTAGAGTTGAACAGGATCAGATAGCGGCAATAGATTTTAATAACGGGTTGTTGGTTGATATCGACTCAGAACATTTTAAATCTCCTGATTATATTCAGTTAATAGAGGGAATTAAAAGTAATCTAGCTAACTTTCCGGATCTGAGAATCGTGGATTCCTTGGTGTATCGACGCACAGAACATTCGAAAGGCGAACTACTCAATGATGCGTACGCATGGAAATTGTGGATACCGAAGGCATTGATTCAGGAGGTGTTAAAGAAATCGCATGACGATCCATTGGCGTCTCACGGGGGTGTCCACAAGACTTTGGAGAGAATTCGGCGATATTATTACTGGCCAGGAATGGTGAATGATGTGAAGGACTACATTTCAGCCTGTGAAACCTGTAGGATGACTAAAGCACCAAATAGGGCATTGAGGCCACCTATGGGAAAGGCAGTCGAGACGCAGAGGTTTTTCCAGCGTCTCTACATAGACTTTTTAGGCCCTTATCCTAGGTCTCGTAGTGGGAATATAGGGATTTTCATTGTGCTTGACCACTATTCCAAATTTGTTTTCCTTAGAGCCGTAAAGAAGCTTACAGCGGACGTTGTTCTAAAATACTTAGAAGAGGATCTGTTTCACACATTTGGTGTTCCTGAAGGCATTGTTTCCGATAACGGGTCGCAGTTTAGATCCGATAAATTTCAAAGTATGCTTCGGAGTCATCGTATCACGCACACTTTAACGGCGGTGCACGCTCCTCAGGCTAATGCTTCGGAGCGGGTAAATCGATCGGTGATTGCTGGCATTCGTGCTTACATTCGCAGTGACCAAAAGGACTGGGATGAAAATCTCAGTAAGATCAGCTGTGCGCTGAGGTCAGCCACTCATTCCGGTTTGGGATCCACACCTTACTTTATGGTTTTTGGGCAGCAGATGATTACCTCTGGTGCCACGTACTCCTTATTGAGGAAGTTGGCGATGCTAGAGGACAAAGCAGCTACTTTTAGCCGAGAGGACTCGCTAGAGATAATTAGAAAGAAGGCAGCTGAAACATTGGAAAAACAACATGTGAGGAATGAACGAAATTACAACCTTAGGGCGCGTGAAGTATCTTACAAGGTTGGGCAGGAAGTATATAGGAGGAACTTTAAACAGAGCTGTTTTCAGGCAGGTTACAATGCTAAGCTAGCTCCCCTATTTGTAAAGGCTAGAGTGAGAAAGAAGATAGGAAGCTCAATATATGAACTAGAGGATCTGAGTGGAAAGCTTGTCGGCCGGTACCATGGGAAAGATATTCGCCAGGCTTAGCTACAAGTGGTCAGCCTTGTGGGTTGAGAAGATTAAATGCACCCCCAAGCCTGATTTTGGCCGGGGGGGATTTTGTAAAGGCGTGTATCTGATGGATTGGTAATGCGGTTTGGAAGCGACTGGCTCTAAAACTGTCGTGAAGAAAACGGGTAGGCTTAGGGACTGTTAGTGGCAGCGCTCTTACTCAGCGGGAGAAATGGGTGGAGAAATTTTTAACCGGGTACACTCTGCAAAAGGGAAAAAAAGAACTCCCGAATAGCTGGTCCTGGGTTCCTCGTATCACTCGCCTGGAGGTTCTTTCTTTTCTCATCGAGACTCAGACCAGTGCAGTTGAAAGTGGTAAAACTTAAATCGGAAAAATTTGAAGCAGAGAAAAAAAAAAAGTGAAAATTTGGAATTTAGTCAGTTGGCACTGACTCTGGAGGTAAGCGTTTGGGGGACCATTAGTTATTATAAGAGAGGAGATTTCCTAAGTCCGCGTAATCTATTTTGGCTAGGCCTGCAACAACATCGCTCCCAAGTGCAGAACAACCAAGCGAAAGAGGCAAAGCTCTGGGACCAGATCAGTCCGCGGTTCACAACCATCGAAGACGCGACGGAAATTGGCGAATCCCCTGGTGCGGTTGCAGGGAGGTCCTCGGCGGAAGGAGACTCCAGTGTCGGATTTTTTTTAAACAATTTAAATTAAGCTAAGTCAGTTAAAAAAAAAAAAGGGAATTTTTTTTCTAGAGGGTTAGTGGGAAGATATGACCCCTAACTAAACCTAACCTCAACCCCCACCTAGCTCAGAAAATTTGGTTAGCTAGGTAACACCGGAGCTATGTAATATCTAAGTAGATATAAGCGATTAAAGACCGATCTAAAAATTCAAACAAAGGAAAAAATCCCTTGATAGAAAATCACCCATCTCCATCCGCACCGGCTGAAATAAAATCAGGTGATATTGGTGTGATATTGGTGTCCCGTTCACAAGAAGAGAGGCGAGAAAAAAAAACTGCAAGTTCAGGCCCCCATTCCACGTTGGGAGGAAGGAGTAAGCGAGACGGACGGAGTCGGTGCAGTAGCCCCGTTGCAGTTTTGTCACCCCAAAACGAAATAGGTGATAGCACGCTGTGCTTAATCTCGGGTGTGAAGGTGCGATGGAGCATAGCTCCCAAATGTTCCCCAGAGGGTTCATTGAACTCTAGTGAGAGAATTGAGAGGGATAGCATAATTAATCAGGAAATATTTGTATGGAGTTTACTTTTAAGTTAATTTTTAATGTAACCGAAGAGAAAAATAATTGAAAATTAGAGGATAAGTGTAAATATGGGTGAAAAGTGAATAGAAAAAAGTTAAACGAAGAAAATTTTCCTCTTTAGGAAAAAATCATTTTATTTGATAAAAATGAAATTATTATTTTTTTTGCATATTTTTTTCTTGTTTTGTGCGATAAGGTTTTTCTCACAGCGCAGCAACCAGCGAAAGCTTTCGGCGGTGGATGCAGAAAATAAAACAAAGTGAGTTTGCTGAAAACCTAAAAAATATTGCATTGAAGTATCCCATTTGATAATTCTTCTTATTTCTATGTTAAATTTTCACGTTTTCCCATTTTACCACATATACCTTTAATTGATGATAAATTATATTTTTCTTTGTCCTTTTTATTGAAAACCCAATTTTTTTATATTTAAGTCATTTTTATACCCCATATTTAAATATTTAAAAACTTTTTCCGCCTTACTTAATTTTCCTTAAAAAAATATTAGATGTAAATAACCACAGCGAAACCCAGAAAATTTTATTATGTCCATTTTAGCTTTAATAAACTATTTTATAATGTTTGCGTAAAGTCTTGATTTTTGATTTCCTAAACCCGCCTCAGTAGCGCTTGCCAAACAAAGGGATCGTGGGAAATTTTAAAGTTATACGGAAAAACCTTGATCAAGGAAGGGTGGTCCTCGTTAGCTCCTAGAACATCAAGGAGTGGTACATTGTCCGATCGCACAAATTTGTCTTCTTCTTTTTCTATCCTTTCTGGTCCTAATTTTCTCAGTTGTCGGTCATAGCTCCTCCGGTAGCTTATTTCGTCATCTCTTCTCGCACGTTTATTGTAATTGAATAATAATAAGTCCTAAAAAGGCACCCGTGATTGGCCAAACAACCTAACACCACGCCACCGACGAGCCAGAGCCGGAACCATCGAACGTGCGGGCCAAAAGCGGGAGTTCAACATCTAGCCTGATATTCGTTACCCATTACAAAATCAGTGGGAGAGATTTTAATGGGACAGGTACCATTCGAATGGGCTAAAAATTAGCTTTCTCGTGGTATACCGTGCATAATGGCGCATCCTCTTTAAAAAAAGGTAAACATTAACGGCGGCTGGGGTGTTATACCGTGCATAATGGCGCATACGGTGTTATACAGTGCATAATGGCGCATCCTCTTGAAAAAAGGTAAACAATAACGGCGGCTGGGGTGTTATACCGTGCATAATGGCGCATCCTCTTTAAAAAAAGGTAAACAATAATGGCGGCTGGGGTGTTATACCGTGCATAATGGCGCATGCGGTGTTATACCGTGCATAATGGCGCATCCTCTTGACAAAAGGTAAACACTAATGGCGGCTGGGGTGTTGGGCAGCGTCAAAACACGGGAAAATGATAATGGCCAGTATTGGCGAACCAGGGTCCGAAAATTTCGGGACTTGATTCTTCAAAATCAAAGGGAGCGATTTTAATGGGACAGGTACCATTCGAATGGGCTAAAAATTAGCTTTCTCGTGGTATACCGTGCATAATGGCGCATCCTCTTTAAAAAAAGGTAAACAATAATGGCGGCTGGGGTGTTATACCGTGCATAATGGCGCATACGGTGTTATACCGTGCATAATGGCGCATCCTCTTTAAAAAAAAGGTAAACATTAATAATGGCGGCTGGGGTGTTGGGCAGCGTCAAAACGCGGGAAAATGATAATGGCCAGTATTGGCGAACCAGGGTCCGAAAATGTCGGGACTTGATTCCTCAAAATCAGTGGGTGCGATTTTAATGGGACAGGTACCATTCGAATGGGCTAAAAATAAGCTATCTCGTGTTATACCGTGCATAATGGCGCATCCTCTTGAAAAAAAGGTAAACAATAATGGCGGCTGGGGTGTTATACCGTGCATAATGGCGCATCCTCTTTAAAAAAGGTAAACATTAATAATGACGGCTGGGGTGTTGGGCAGCGTCAAAACACGGGAAAATGATAATGGCCAGTATTGGCGAACCAGGGTCCGAAAATGTCGGGACTTGATTCCTCAAAACCAGTGGGAGCGATTTTAATGGGACAGGTACCATTCGAATGGGCTAAAAATAAGCTTTCTCGTGGTATACCGTGCATAATGGCGCATCCTCTTGAAAAAAAGGTAAACAATAATGGCGGCTGGGGTGTTATACCGTGCATAATGGATCATACGGTGTTATACCGTGCATAATGGCGCATCCTCTTTAAAAAAAGGTAAACAATAATGGCGGCTGGGGTGTTATACCGTGCATAATGGCGCATACGGTGTTATACCGTGCATAATGGCGCATCCTCTTGAAAAAAGGTAAACACTAATGGCGGCTGGGGTGTTGGGCAGCGTCAAAACACGGGAAAATGATAATGGCCAGTATTGGCGAACCAGGGTCCGAAAATTTCGGGACTTGATTCTTCAAAATCAAAGGAAGCGATTTTAATGGGACAGGTACCATTCGAATGGGCTAAAAATTAGCTTTCTCGTGGTATACCGTGCATAATGGCGCATCCTCTTTAAAAAAAGGTAAACAATAATGGCGGCTGGGGTGTTATACCGTGCATAATGGCGCATACGGTATTATACCGTGCATAATGGCGCATCCTCTTTAAAAAAAGGTAAACATTAATAATGGCGGCTGGGGTGTTGGGCAGCGTCAAAACACGGGAAAATGATAATGGCCAGTATTGGCGAACCAGGGTCCGAAAATGTCGGGACTTGATTCCTCAAAATCAGTGGGAGCGATTTTAATGGGACAGGTACCATTCGAATGGGCTAAAAATAAGCTTTCTCGTGTTATACCGTGCATAATGGCGCATCCTCTTGAAAAAAAGGTAAACAATAATGGCGGCTGGGGTGTTATACCGTGCATAATGGCGCATCCTCTTTAAAAAAGGTAAACATTAATAATGACGGCTGGGGTGTTGGGCAGCGTCAAAACACGGGAAAATGATAATGGCCAGTATTGGCGAACCAGGGTCCGAAAATGTCGGGACTTGATTCTTCAAAATCAAAGGGAGCGATTTTAATGGGACAGGTACCATTCGAATGGGCTAAAAATTAGCTTTCTCGTGGTATACCGTGCATAATGGCGCATCCTCTTTAAAAAAAGGTAAACAATAATGGCGGCTGGGGTGTTATACCGTGCATAATGGCGCATACGGTGTTATACCGTGCATAATGGCGCATCCTCTTTAAAAAAAGGTAAACATTAATAATGGCGGCTGGGGTGTTGGGCAGCGTCAAAACACGGGAAAATGATAATGGCCAGTATTGGCGAACCAGGGTCCGAAAATGTCGGGACTTGATTCCTCAAAATCAGTGGGAGCGATTTTAATGGGACAGGTACCATTCGAATGGGCTAAAAATAAGCTATCTCGTGTTATACCGTGCATAATGGCGCATCCTCTTGAAAAAAGGTAAACAATAATGGCGGCTGGGGTGTTATACCGTGCATAATGGCGCATCCTCTTTAAAAAAGGTAAACATTAATAATGACGGCTGGGGTGTTGGGCAGCGTCAAAACACGGGAAAATGATAATGGCCAGTATTGGCGAACCAGGGTCCGAAAATGTCGGGACTTGATTCCTCAAAACCAGTGGGAGCGATTTTAATGGGACAGGTACCATTCGAATGGGCTAAAAATAAGCTTTCTCGTGGTATACCGTGCATAATGGCGCATCCTCTTGAAAAAAAGGTAAACAATAATGGCGGCTGGGGTGTTATACCGTGCATAATGGCGCATCCTCTTTAAAAAAAGGTAAACATTAATAATGACGGCTGGGGTGTTGGGCAGCGTCAAAACACGGGGAAAATGATAATGGCCAGTATTGGCGAACCAGGGTCCGAAAATGTCGGGACTTGATTCTTCAAAATCAAAGGGAGCGATTTTAATGGGACAGGTACCATTCGAATGGGCTAAAAATTAGCTTTCTCGTGGTATACCGTGCATAATGGCGCATCCTCTTTAAAAAAGGTAAACAATAATGGCGGCTGGGGTGTTATACCGTGCATAATGGCGCATCCTCTTTAAAAAAAAGGTAAACATTAATAATGGCGGCTGGGGTGTTGGGCAGCGTCAAAACACGGGAAAATGATAATGGCCAGTATTGGCGAACCAGGGTCCGAAAATGTCGGGACTTGATTCCTCAAAATCAGTGGGTGCGATTTTAATGGGACAGGTACCATTCGAATGGGCTAAAAATAAGCTATCTCGTGTTATACCGTGCAAAATGGCGCATCCTCTTGAAAAAAAGGTAAACAATAATGGCGGCTGGGGTGTTATACCGTGCATAATGGCGCATCCTCTTTAAAAAAAGGTAAACATTAATAATGACGGCTGGGGTGTTGGGCAGCGTCAAAACACGGGAAAATGATAATGGCCAGTATTGGCGAACCAGGGTCCGAAAATGTCGGGACTTGATTCCTCAAAACCAGTGGGAGCGATTTTAATGGGACAGGTACCAATCGAATGGGCTAAAAATAAGCTTTCTCGTGGTATACCGTGCATAATGGCGCATCCTCTTGAAAAAAAGGTAAACAATAATGGCGGCTGGGGTGTTATACCGTGCATAATGGATCATACGGTGTTATACCGTGCATAATGGCGCATCCTCTTTAAAAAAAGGTAAACAATAATGGCGGCTGGGGTGTTATACCGTGCATAATGGCGCATACGGTGTTATACCGTGCATAATGGCGCATCCTCTTGAAAAAAGGTAAACACTAATGGCGGCTGGGGTGTTGGGCAGCGTCAAAACACGGGAAAATGATAATGGCCAGTATTGGCGAACCAGGGTCCGAAAATTTCGGGACTTGATTCTTCAAAATCAAAGGGAGCGATTTTAATGGGACAGGTACCATTCGAATGGGCTAAAAATTAGCTTTCTCGTGGTATACCGTGCATAATGGCATATCCTCTTTAAAAAAAGGTAAACAATAATGGCGGCTGGGGTGTTATACCGTGCATAATGGCGCATACGGTGTTATACCGTGCATAATGGCGCATCCTCTTTAAAAAAAAGGTAAACATTAATAATGGCGGCTGGGGTGTTGGGCAGCGTCAAAACACGGGAAAATGATAATGGCCAGTATTGGCGAACCAGGGTCCGAAAATGTCGGGACTTGATTCCTCAAAATCAGTGGGAGCGATTTTAATGGGACAGGTACCATTCGAATGGGCTAAAAATAAGCTTTCTCGTGTTATACCGTGCATAATGGCGCATCCTCTTTAAAAAAAAGGTAAACAATAATGGCGGCTGGGGTGTTATACTGTGCATAATGGCGCATCCTCTTTAAAAAAAGATAAACATTAATAATGACGGCTGGGGTGTTGGGCAGCGTCAAAACACGGGAAAATGATAATGGCCAGTATTGGCGAACCAGGGTCCGAAAATGTCGGGACTTGATTCTTCAAAATCAAAGGGAGCGATTTTAATGGGACAGGTACCATTCGAATGGGCTAAAAATTAGCTTTCTCGTGGTATACCGTGCATAATGGCGCATCCTCTTTAAAAAAAGGTAAACAATAATGGCGGCTGGGGTGTTATACCGTGCATAATGGCGCATACGGTGTTATACCGTGCATAATGGCGCATCCTCTTTAAAAAAAAGGTAAACATTAATAATGGCGGCTGGGGTGTTGGGCAGCGTCAAAACACGGGAAAATGATAATGGCCAGTATTGGCGAACCAGGGTCCGAAAATGTCGGGACTTGATTCCTCAAAATCAGTGGGAGCGATTTTAATGGGACAGGTACCATTCGAATGGGCTAAAAATAAGCTATCTCGTGTTATACCGTGCATAATGGCGCATCCTCTTGAAAAAAAGGTAAACAATAATGGCGGCTGGGGTGTTATACCGTGCATAATGGCGCATCCTCTTTAAAAAAGGTAAACATTAATAATGACGGCTAGGGTGTTGGGCAGCGTCAAAACACGGGAAAATGATAATGGCCAGTATTGGCGAACCAGGGTCCGAAAATGTCGGGACTTGATTCCTCAAAACCAGTGGGAGCGATTTTAATGGGACAGGTACCATTCGAATGGGCTAAAAATAAGCTTTCTCGTGGTATACCGTGCATAATGGCGCATCCTCTTGAAAAAAAGGTAAACAATAATGGCGGCTGGGGTGTTATACCGTGCATAATGGATCATACGGTGTTATACCGTGCATAATGGCGCATCCTCTTTAAAAAAAGGTAAACAATAATGGCGGCTGGGGTGTTATACCGTGCATAATGGCGCATACGGTGTTATACCGTGCATAATGGCGCATCCTCTTTAAAAAAAGGTAAACATTAATAATGACGGCTGGGGTGTTGGGCAGCGTCAAAACACGGGAAAATGATAATGGCCAGTATTGGCGAACCAGGGTCCGAAAATTTCGGGACTTGATTCTTCAAAATCAAAGGGAGCGATTTTAATGGGACAGGTACCATTCGAATGGGCTAAAAATAAGCTATCTCGTGTTATACCGTGCATAATGGCGCATCCTCTTGAAAAAAAGGTAAACAATAATGGCGGCTGGGGTGTTATACCGTGCATAATGGCGCATACGGTGTTATACCGTGCATAATGGCGCATCCTCTTTAAAAAAAAGGTAAACATTAATAATGGCGGCTGGGGTGTTGGGCAGCGTCAAAACACGGGAAAATGATAATGGCCAGTATTGGCGAACCAGGGTCCGAAAATGTCGGGACTTGATTCCTCAAAATCAGTGGGAGCGATTTTAATGGGACAGGTACCATTCGAATGGGCTAAAAATAAGCTATCTCGTGTTATACCGTGCATAATGGCGCATCCTCTTGAAAAAAAGGTAAACAATAATGGCGGCTGGGGTGTTATACCGTGCATAATGGCGCATCCTCTTTAAAAAAAGGTAAACATTAATAATGACGGCTGGGGTGTTGGGCAGCGTCAAAACACGGGAAAATGATAATGGCCAGTATTGGCGAACCAGGGTCCGAAAATGTCGGGACTTGATTCCTCAAAACCAGTGGGAGCGATTTTAATGGGACAGGTACCATTCGAATGGGCTAAAAATAAGCTTTCTCGTGGTATACCGTGCATAATGGCGCATCCTCTTGAAAAAAAGGTAAACAATAATGGCGGCTGCGGTGTTATACCGTGCATAATGGCGCATCCTCTTTAAAAAAAGGTAAACATTAATAATGACGGCTGGGGTGTTGGGCAGCGTCAAAACACGGGAAAATGATAATGGCCAGTATTGGCGAACCAGGGTCCGAAAATGTCGGGACTTGATTCCTCAAAACCAGTGGGAGCGATTTTAATGGGACAGGTACCATTCGAATGGGCTAAAAATAAGCTATCTCGTGTTATACCGTGCATAATGGCGCATCCTCTTGAAAAAAAGGTAAACAATAATGGCGGCTGGGGTGTTATACCGTGCATAATGGCGCATACGGTGTTATACCGTGCATAATGGCGCATCCTCTTTAAAAAAAGGTAAACATTAATAATGGCGGCTGGGGTGTTGGGCAGCGTCAAAACACGGGAAAATGATAATGGCCAGTATTGGCGAACCAGGGTCCGAAAATGTCGGGACTTGATTCCTCAAAATCAGTGGGAGCGATTTTAATGGGACAGGTACCATTCGAATGGGCTAAAAATAAGCTATCTCGTGTTATACCGTGCATAATGGCGCATCCTCTTGAAAAAAAGGTAAACAATAATGGCGGCTGGGGTGTTATACCGTGCATAATGGCGCATCCTCTTTAAAAAAAGGTAAACATTAATAATGACGGCTGGGGTGTTGGGCAGCGTCAAAACACGGGAAAATGATAATGGCCAGTATTGGCGAACCAGGGTCCGAAAATGTCGGGACTTGATTCCTCAAAACCAGTGGGAGCGATTTTAATGGGACAGGTACCATTCGAATGGGCTAAAAATAAGCTTTCTCGTGGTATACCGTGCATAATGGCGCATCCTCTTGAAAAAAAGGTAAACAATAATGGCGGCTGGGGTGTTATACCGTGCATAATGGATCATACGGTGTTATACCGTGCATAATGGCGCATCCTCTTTAAAAAAAGGTAAACAATAATGGCGGCTGGGGTGTTATACCGTGCATAATGGCGCATACGGTGTTATACCGTGCATAATGGCGCATCCTCTTGAAAAAAGGTAAACACTAATGGCGGCTGGGGTGTTGGGCAGCGTCAAAACACGGGAAAATGATAATGGCCAGTATTGGCGAACCAGGGTCCGAAAATTTCGGGACTTGATTCTTCAAAATCAAAGGGAGCGATTTTAATGGGACAGGTACCATTCGAATGGGCTAAAAATTAGCTTTCTCGTGGTATACCGTGCATAATGGCGCATCCTCTTTAAAAAAAGGTAAACAATAATGGCGGCTGGGGTGTTATACCGTGCATAATGGCGCATACGGTGTTATACCGTGCATAATGGCGCATCCTCTTTAAAAAAAAGGTAAACATTAATAATGGCGGCTGGGGTGTTGGACAGCGTCAAAACACGGGAAAATGATAATGGCCAGTATTGGCGAACCAGGGTCCGAAAATGTCGGGACTTGATTCCTCAAAATCAGTGGGAGCGATTTTAATGGGACAGGTACCATTCGAATGGGCTAAAAATAAGCTTTCTCGTGTTATACCGTGCATAATGGCGCATCCTCTTGAAAAAAAGGTAAACAATAATGGCGGCTGGGGTGTTATACTGTGCATAATGGCGCATCCTCTTTAAAAAAAGGTAAACATTAATAATGACGGCTGGGGTGTTGGGCAGCGTCAAAACACGGGAAAATGATAATGGCCAGTATTGGCGAACCAGGGTCCGAAAATGTCGGGACTTGATTCTTCAAAATCAAAGGGAGCGATTTTAATGGGACAGGTACCATTCGAATGGGCTAAAAATTAGCTTTCTCGTGGTATACCGTGCATAATGGCGCATCCTCTTTAAAAAAATGTAAACAATAATGGCGGCTGGGGTGTTATACCGTGCATAATGGCGCATACGGTGTTATACCGTGCATAATGGCGCATCCTCTTTAAAAAAAATGTAAACATTAATAATGGCGGCTGGGGTGTTGGGCAGCGTCAAAACACGGGAAAATGATAATGGCCAGTATTGGCGAACCAGGGTCCGAAAATGTCGGGACTTGATTCCTCAAAATCAGTGGGAGCGATTTTAATGGGACAGGTACCATTCGAATGGGCTAAAAATAAGCTATCTCGTGTTATACCGTGCATAATGGCGCATCCTCTTGAAAAAAAGGTAAACAATAATGGCGGCTGGGGTGTTATACCGTGCATAATGGCGCATCCTCTTTAAAAAAAGGTAAACATTAATAATGACGGCTGGGGTGTTGGGCAGCGTCAAAACACGGGAAAATGATAATGGCCAGTATTGGCGAACCAGGGTCCGAAAATGTCGGGACTTGATTCCTCAAAACCAGTGGGAGCGTTTTTAATGGGACAGGTACCATTCGAATGGGCTAAAAATAAGCTTTCTCGTGGTATACCGTGCATAATGGCGCATCCTCTTGAAAAAAAGGTAAACAATAATGGCGGCTGGGGTGTTATACCGTGCATAATGGATCATACGGTGTTATACCGTGCATAATGGCGCATCCTCTTGAAAAAAAGGTAAACAATAATGGCGGCTGGGGTGTTATACCGTGCATAATGGCGCATCCTCTTTAAAAAAAGGTAAACATTAACGGCGGCTGGGGTGTTATACCGTGCATAATGACGCATACGGTGTTATACAGTGCATAATGGCGCATCCTCTTTAAAATAAGGTAAACATTAATAATGGCGGCTGGGGTGTTGGGCAGCGTCAAAACTCGGGAAAATGATAATGGCCAGTATTGGCGAACCAGGGTCCGAAAATTTCGGGACTTGATTCTTCAAAATCAGTGGAAGCGATTTTAATGGGACAGGTACCATTCGAATGGGCTAAAAATTAGCTTTCTCGTGGTATACCGTGCATAATGGCGCATCCTCTTTAAAAAAAGGTAAACATTACGGGGGCTGGGGTGTTATACCGTGCATAATGGCGCATACGGTGTTATACAGTGCATAATGGCGCATCCTCTTGAAAAAAGGTAAACAATAACGGCGGCTGGGGTGTTATACCGTGCATAATGGCGCATCCTCTTTAAAAAAAGGTAAACAATAATGGCGGCTGGGGTGTTATACCGTGCATAATGGCGCATACGGTGTTATACCGTGCATAATGGCGCATCCTCTTGAAAAAAGGTAAACACTAATGGCGGCTGGGGTGTTGGGCAGCGTCAAAACACGGGAAAATGATAATGGCCAGTATTGGCGAACCAGGGTCCGAAAATGTCGGGACTTGATTCTTCAAAATCAAAGGGAGCGATTTTAATGGGACAGGTACCATTCGAATGGGCTAAAAATTAGCTTTCTCGTGGTATACCGTGCATAATGGCGCATCCTCTTTAAAAAAGGTAAACAATAATGGCGGCTGGGGTGTTATACCGTGCATAATGGCGCATACGGTGTTATACCGTGCATAATGGCGCATCCTCTTTAAAAAAAAGGTAAACATTAATAATGGCGGCTGGGGTGTTGGGCAGCGTCAAAACACGGGAAAATGATAATGGCCAGTATTGGCGAACCAGGGTCCGAAAATGTCGGGACTTGATTCCTCAAAATCAGTGGGAGCGATTTTAATGGGACAGGTACCATTCGAATGGGCTAAAAATAAGCTTTCTCGTGTTATACCGTGCATAATGGCGCATCCTCTTGAAAAAAAGGTAAACAATAGTGGCGGCTGGGGTGTTATACCGTGCATAATGGCGCATCCTCTTTAAAAAAAGGTAAACATTAATAATGACGGCTGGGGTGTTGGGCAGCGTCAAAACACGGGAAAATGATAATGGCCAGTATTGGCGAACCAGGGTCCGAAAATGTCGGGACTTGATTCCTCAAAACCAGTGGGAGCGATTTTAATGGGACAGGTACCATTCGAATGGGCTAAAAATAAGCTTTCTCGTGGTATACCGTGCATAATGGCGCATCCTCTTGAAAAAAAGGTAAACAATAATGGCGGCTGGGGTGTTATACCGTGCATAATGGATCATACGGTGTTATACCGTGCATAATGGCGCATCCTCTTGAAAAAAAGGTAAACAATAATGGCGGCTGGGGTGTTATACCGTGCATAATGGCGCATCCTCTTTAAAAAAAGGTAAACATTAACGGCGGCTGGGGTGTTATACCGTGCATAATGACGCATACGGTGTTATACAGTGCATAATGGCGCGTCCTCTTTAAAATAAGGTAAACTTTAATAATGGCGGCTGGGGTGTTGGGCAGCGTCAAAACTCGGGAAAATGATAATGGCCAGTATTGGCGAACCAGGGTCAGAAAAGGTCAGGACTTGATTCCTCAAAATCAGTGGGAGCGATTTTAATGGGACAGGTACCATTCGAATGGGCTAAAAATTAGCTTTCTCGTGGTATACCGTGCATAATGGCACATCCTCTTGAAAAAAGGTAAACATTAACGGCGGCTGGGGTGTTATACCGTGCATAATGGCGCATCCTCTTTAAAAAAGGTAAACAATAATGGCGGCTGGGGTGTTATACCGTGCATAATGGCGCATACGGTGTTATACCGTGCATAATGGCGCATCCTCTTTAAAAAAGGTAAACATTAACGGCGGCTGGGGTGTTATACCGTGCATAATGGCGCATACGGTGTTATACCATGCATAATGGCGCATCCTTTTAAAAAAACGGTAAACATTAATGGCGGCTGGGGTGTTGTGCAGCGTCAAAACACGGGAAAATGATAATGGCCAGTATTGGCGAACCAGGGTCCGAAAATGTCGGGACTTGATTCTTCAAAATCAGTGGAAGCGATTTTAATGGGACAGGTACCATTCGAATGGGCTAAAAATTAGCTTTCTCGTGGTATACCGTGCATAATGGCGCATCCTCTTGAAAAAAGGTAAACAATAATGGCGGCTGGGGTGTTATACCGTGCATAATGGCGCATACGGTGTTATACAGTGCATAATGGCGCATCCTCTTGAAAAAAAGGTAAACAATAATGGCGGCTGGGGTGTTATACCGTGCATAATGGCGCATACGGTGTTATACCGTGCATAATGGCGCATCCTCTTTAAAAAAAGGTAAACAATAATGGCGGCTGGGGTGTTGGGCAGCGTCAAAACTCGGGAAAATGATAATGGCCAGTATTGGCGAACCAGGGTCAGAAAAGGTCGGGACTTGATTGCTCAAAATCAGTGGAAGCGATTTTAATGGGAAAGGTACCATTCGAATGGGCTAAAAATTAGCTTTCTCGTGGTGTACCGTGCATAATGGCGCATCCTCTTGAAAAAAAGGTAAACAATAATGGCGGCTGGGGTGTTATACCGTGCATAATGGCACATCCTCTTTAAAAAAAGGTAAACAATAATGGCGGCTGGGGTGTTATACCGTGCATAATGGCGCATACGGTGTTATACCGTGCATAATGGCGCATCCTCTTTAAAAAAAGGTAAACATTAACGGCGGCTGGGGTGTTATACCGTGCATAATGGCGCATACGGTGTTATACCATGCATAATGGCGCATCCTTTTAAAAAAAAGGTAAACATTAATGGCGGCTGGGGTGTTGGGCAGCGTCAAAACACGGGAAAATGATAATGGCCAGTATTGGCGAACCAGGGTCCGAAAATTTCGGGACTTGATTCTTCAAAATCAGTGGAAGCGATTTTAATGGGATAGGTACCATTCGAATGGGCTAAAAATTAGCTTTCTCGTGGTGTACCGTGCATAATGGCGCATCCTCTTGAAAAAAAGGTAAACATTAACGGCGGCTGGGGTGTTATACCGTGCATAATGGCGCATCCTCTTTAAAAAAAGGTAAACAATAATGGCGGCTGGGGTGTTATACCGTGCATAATGGCGCATACGGTGTTATACCGTGCATAATGGCGCATCCTCTTTAAAAAAAGGTAAACATTAACGGCGGCTGGGGTGTTATACCGTGCATAATGGCGCATACGGTGTTATACCATGCATAATGGCGCATCCTTTTAAAAAAAAGGTAAACACTAATGGCGGCTGGGGTGTTGGGCAGCGTCAAAACACGGGAAAATGATAATGGCCAGTATTGGCGAACCAGGGTCCGAAAATGTCGGGACTTGATTCTTCAAAATCAAAGGGAGCGATTTTAATGGGACAGGTACCATTCGAATGGGCTAAAAATAAGCTTTCTCGTGTTATACCGTGCATAATGGCGCATCCTCTTGAAAAAGAGGTAAACAATAATGGCGGCTGGGGTGTTATACCGTGCATAATGGCGCATCCTCTTTAAAAAAAGGTAAACATTAATAATGACGGCTGGGGTGTTGGGCAGCGTCAAAACACGGGAAAATGATAATGGCCAGTATTGGCGAACCAGGGTCCGAAAATGTCGGGACTTGATTCCTCAAAACCAGTGGGAGCGATTTTAATGGGACAGGTACCATTCGAATGGGCTAAAAATAAGCTTTCTCGTGGTATACCGTGCATAATGGCGCATCCTCTTGAAAAAAAGGTAAACAATAATGGCGGCTGGGGTGTTATACCGTGCATAATGGATCATACGGTGTTATACCGTGCATAATGGCGCATCCTCTTGAAAAAAAAGGTAAACAATAATGGCGGCTGGGGTGTTATACCGTGCATAATGGCGCATCCTCTTTAAAAAAGGTAAACATTAACGGCGGCTGGGGTGTTATACCGTGCATAATGACGCATACGGTGTTATACAGTGCATAATGGCGCGTCCTCTTTAAAATAAGGTAAACTTTAATAATGGCGGCTGGGGTGTTGGGCAGCGTCAAAACTCGGGAAAATGATAATGGCCAGTATTGGCGAACCAGGGTCAGAAAAGGTCAGGACTTGATTCCTCAAAATCAGTGGGAGCGATTTTAATGGGACAGGTACCATTCGAATGGGCTAAAAATTAGCTTTCTCGTGGTATACCGTGCATAATGGCACATCCTCTTGAAAAAAAGGTAAACATTAACGGCGGCTGGGGTGTTATACCGTGCATAATGGCGCATCCTCTTTAAAAAAAGGTAAACAATAATGGCGGCTGGGGTGTTATACCGTGCATAATGGCGCATACGGTGTTATACCGTGCATAATGGCGCATCCTCTTTAAAAAAAGGTAAACATTAACGGCGGCTGGGGTGTTATACCGTGCATAATGGCGCATACGGTGTTATACCATGCATAATGGCGCATCCTTTTAAAAAAACGGTAAACATTAATGGCGGCTGGGGTGTTGTGGAGCGTCAAAACACGGGAAAATGATAATGGCCAGTATTGGCGAACCAGGGTCCGAAAATTTCGGGACTTGATTCTTCAAAATCAGTGGAAGCGATTTTAATGGGACAGGTACCATTCGAATGGGCTAAAAATTAGCTTTCTCGTGGTATACCGTGCATAATGGCGCATCCTCTTGAAAAAAAGGTAAACAATAATGGCGGCTGGGGTGTTATACCGTGCATAATGGCGCATACGGTGTTATACAGTGCATAATGGCGCATCCTCTTGAAAAAAAGGTAAACAATAATGGCGGCTGGGGTGTTATACCGTGCATAATGGCGCATACGGTGTTATACCGTGAATAATGGCGCATCCTCTTTAAAAAAGGTAAACAATAATGGCGGCTGGGGTGTTGGGCAGCGTCAAAACTCGGGAAAATGATAATGGCCAGTATTGGCGAACCAGGGTCAGAAAAGGTCGGGACTTGATTGCTCAAAATCAGTGGAAGCGATTTTAATGGGAAAGGTACCATTCGAATGGGCTAAAAATTAGCTTTCTCGTGGTGTACCGTGCATAATGGCGCATCCTCTTGAAAAAAAGGTAAACAATAATGGCGGCTGGGGTGTTATACCGTGCATAATGGCGCATCCTCTTTAAAAAAAGGTAAACAATAATGGCGGCTGGGGTGTTATACCGTGCATAATGGCGCATCCTCTTTAAAAAAAGGTAAACAATAATGGCGGCTGGGGTGTTATACCGTGCATAATGGCGCATACGGTGTTATACCATGCATAATGGCGCATCCTTTTAAAAAAAAGGTAAACATTAATGGCGGCTGGGGTGTTGGGCAGCGTCAAAACACGGGAAAATGATAATGGCCAGTATTGGCGAACCAGGGTCCGAAAATTTCGGGACTTGATTCTTCAAAATCAGTGGAAGCGATTTTAATGGGACAGGTACCATTCGAATGGGCTAAAAATTAGCTTTCTCGTGGTATACCGTGCATAATGGCGCATCCTCTTGAAAAAAAGGTAAACATTACCGGCGGCTGGGGTGTTATACCGTGCATAATGGCGCATCCTCTTTAAAAAAAGGTAAACAATAATGGCGGCTGGGGTGTTATACCGTGCATAATGGCGCATACGGTGTTATACCGTGCATAATGGCGCATCCTCTTTAAAAAAAGGTAAACATTAACGGCGGCTGGGGTGTTATACCGTGCATAATGGCGCATACGGTGTTATACCATGCATAATGGCGCATCCTTTTAAAAAAACGGTAAACATTAATGGCGGCTGGGGTGTTGGGCAGCGTCAAAACACGGGAAAATGATAATGGCCAGTATTGGCGAACCAGGGTCCGAAAATTTCGGGACTTGATTCTTCAAAATCAGTGGAAGCGATTTTAATGGGACAGGTACCATTCGAATGGGCTAAAAATTAGCTTTCTCGTGGTATACCGTGCATAATGGCGCATCCTCTTGAAAAAAAGGTAAACAATAATGGCGGCTGGGGTGTTATACCGTGCATAATGGCGCATACGGTGTTATACAGTGCATAATGGCGCATCCTCTTGAAAAAAAGGTAAACAATAATGGCGGCTGGGGTGTTATACCGTGCATAATGGCGCATACGGTGTTATACCGTGCATAATGGCGCATCCTCTTTAAAAAAAGGTAAACAATAATGGCGGCTGGGGTGTTGGGCAGCGTCAAAACTCGGGAAAATGATAATGGCCAGTATTGGCGAACCAGGGTCAGAAAAGGTCGGGACTTGATTGCTCAAAATCAGTGGAAGCGATTTTAATGGGAAAGGTACCATTCGAATGGGCTAAAAATTAGCTTTCTCGTGGTGTACCGTGCATAATGGCGCATCCTCTTGAAAAAAAGGTAAACAATAATGGCGGCTGGGGTGTTATACCGTGCATAATGGCGCATCCTCTTTAAAAAAAGGTAAACAATAATGGCGGCTGGGGTGTTATACCGTGCATAATGGCGCATACGGTGTTATACCGTGCATAATGGCGCATCCTCTTTAAAAAAGGTAAACATTAACGGCGGCTGGGGTGTTATACCGTGCATAATGGCGCATACGGTGTTATACCATGCATAATGGCGCATCCTTTTAAAAAAAAGGTAAACATTAATGGCGGCTGGGGTGTTGGGCAGCGTCAAAACACGGGAAAATGATAATGGCCAGTATTGGCGAACCAGGGTCCGAAAATTTCGGGACTTGATTTTTCAAAATCAGTGGAAGCGATTTTAATGGGACAGGTACCATTCGAATGGGCTAAAAATTAGCTTTCTCGTGGTATACCGTGCATAATGGCGCATCCTCTTGAAAAAAAGGTAAACAATAATGGCGGCTGGGGTGTTATACCGTGCATAATGGCGCATACGGTGTTATACCGTGCATAATGGCGCATCCTCTTGAAAAAAAGGTAAACATTAACGGCGGCTGGGGTGTTATACCGTGCATAATGGCGCATCCTCTTTAAAAAAAGGTACACAATAATGGCGGCTGGGGTGTTATACCGTGCATAATGGCGCATACGGTGTTATACCGTGCATAATGGCGCATCCTCTTGAAAAAAGGTAAACAATAATGGGGGCTGGGGTGTTGGGCAGCGTCAAAACACGGGAAAATGATAATGGCCAGTATTGGCGAACCAGGGTCCGAAAATTTCGGGACTTGATTCTTCAAAATCAAAGGGAGCGATTTTAATGGGACAGGTACCATTCGAATGGGCTAAAAATAAGCTTTCTCGTGGTATACCGTGCATAATGGCGCACCGTCTTTAAAAAAAGGTAAACAATAATGGCGGCTGGGGTGTTATACCGTGCATAATGGCGCATACGGTGTTATACCGTGCATAATGGCGCATCCTCTTTAAAAAAAGGTAAACAATAATGGCGGCTGGGGTGTTATACCGTGCATAATGGCGCATACGGTGTTATACCGTGCATAATGGCGCATCCTCTTTAAAAAAAGGTAAACATTAATAATGACGGCTGGGGTGTTGGGCAGCGTCAAAACACGGGAAAATAATAATGGCCAGTATTGGCGAACCAGGGTCCGAAAATGTCGGGACTTGATTCCTCAAAATCAGTGGGAGCGATTTTAATGGGACAGGTACCATTCGAATGGGCTAAAAATAAGCTTTCTCGTGGTATACCGTGCATAATGGCGCATCCTCTTGAAAAAAAGGTAAACAATAATGGCGGCTGGGGTGTTGGGCAGCGTCAAAACACGGGAAAATAATAATGGCCAGTATTGGCGAACCAGGGTCCGAAAATGTCGGGACTTGATTCCTCAAAATCAGTGGGAGCGATTTTAATGGGACAGGTACCATTCGAATGGGCTAAAAATAAGCTTTCTCGTGGTATACCGTGCATAATGGCGCATCCTCTTTAAAAAAAGGTAAACATTAACGGCGGCTGGGGTGTTATACCGAGCATAATGGCGCATACGGTATTATACAGTGCATAATGGCGCATCCTCTTGAAAAAAGGGTAAACAATAATGGCGGCTGGGGTGTTATACCGTGCATAATGGCGCATACGGTGTTATACCGTGCATAATGGCGCATCCTCTTTAAAAAAAGGTAAACAATAATGGCGGCTGGGGTGTTATACCGTGCATAACGGCGCATAAAGTGTTATACCGTGCATAATGGCGCATCCTCTTTAAAAAAAGGTAAACATTAATAACGACGGCTGGGGTGTTGGGCAGCGTCAAAACACGGGAAAATGATAATGGCCAGTATTGGCGAACCAGGGTCCGAAAATGTCGGGACTTGATTCCTCAAAATCAGTGGGAGCGATTTTAATGGGACAGGTACCATTCGAATGGGCTAAAAATTAGCTTTCTCGTGGTATACCGTGCATAATGGCGCATCCTCTTTAAAAAAAGGTAAACATTAACGGCGGCTGGGGTGTTATACCGAGCATAATGGCGCATACGGTATTATACAGTGCATAATGGCGCATCCTCTTGAAAAAAGGGTAAACAATAATGGCGGCTGGGGTGTTATACCGTGCATAATGGCGCATACGGTGTTATACCGTGCATAATGGCGCATCCTCTTTAAAAAAAGGTAAACAATAATGGCGGCTGGGGTGTTAT
Organism: Drosophila malerkotliana malerkotliana; assembly: GCA_018153235.1. Classification (NCBI taxonomy): domain Eukaryota; kingdom Metazoa; phylum Arthropoda; class Insecta; order Diptera; family Drosophilidae; genus Drosophila; species Drosophila malerkotliana. Next base: position 277,240 of record JAECXV010000182.1, read on the forward strand.
ACCGTGCATAATGGCGCATACGGTGTTATACCGTGCATAATGGCGCATCCTCTTTAAAAAAAGGTAAACATTAATAATGACGGCTGGGGTGTTGGGCAGCGTCAAAACACGGGAAAATGATAATGGCCAGTATTGGCGAACCAGGGTCAGAAAAGGTCGGGACTTGATTGCTCAAAGTCAGAGGGAGCGATTTTAATGGGACAGGTACCATTCGAATGGGCTAAAAATAAGCTTTCTCGTGGTATACCGTGCATAATGGCGCATCCTCTTTAAAAAAAAGGTAAACAATAATGGCGGCTGGGGTGTTATACCGTGCATAATGGCGCATCCTCTTTAAAAAAAGGTAAACAATAATGGCGGCTGGGGTGTTGGGCAGCGTCAAAACACGGGAAAATAACAATGGCCAGTATTGGCGAACCAGGGTCCGAAAATGTCGGGACTTGATTCCTCAAAATCAGTGGGAGCGATTTTAATGGGACAGGTACCATTCGAATGGGCTAAAAATTAGCTTTCTCGTGGTATACCGTGCATAATGGCGCATCCTCTTTAAAAAAAGGTAAACATTAACGGCGGCTGGGGTGTTATACCGTGCATAATGGCGCATACGGTGTTATACCGTGAATAATGGCGCATCCTCTTGAAAAAAAGGTAAACAATAATGGCGGCTGGGGTGTTGGGCAGCGTCAAAACTCGGGAAAATGATAATGGCCAGTATTGGCGAACCAGGGTCAGAAAAGGTCGGGACTTGATTGCTCAAAATCAGTGGAAGCGATTTTAATGGGACAGGTACCATTCGAATGGGCTAAAAATTAGCTTTCTCGTGGTGTACCGTGCATAATGGCGCATCCTCTTGAAAAAAAGGTAAACAATAATGGCGGCTGGGGTGTTGGGCAGCGTCAAAACACGGGAAAATTATAATGGCCAGTATTGGCGAACCAGGGTCCGAAAATGTCGGGACTTGATTCCTCAAAATCAGTGGGAGCGATTTTAATGGGACAGGTACCATTCGAATGGGCTAAAAATTAGCTTTCTCGTGGTATACCGTGCATAATGGCGCATCCTCTTGAAAAAAAGGTAAACATTAACGGCGGCTGGGGTGTTATACCGTGCATAATGGCGCATAAGGTGTTATACCGTGCATAATGGCGCATCCTCTTTAAAAAAAGGTAAACATTAATAATGACGGCTGGGGTGTTGGGCAGCGTCAAAACACGGGAAAATGATAATGGCCAGTATTGGCGAACCAGGGTCCGAAAATGTCGGGACTTGATTCCTCAAAATCAGTGGGAGCGATTTTAATGGGACAGGTACCATTCGAATGGGCTAAAAATTAGCTTTCTCGTGGTATACCGTGCATAATGGCGCATCCTCTTGAAAAAAAGGTAAACAATAATGGCGGCTGGGGTGTTATACCGTGCATAATGGCGCATACGGTGTTATACAGTGCATAATGGCGCATCCTCTTGAAAAAAAGGTAAACAATAATGGCGGCTGGGGTGTTATACCGTGCATAATGGCGCATACGGTGTTATACCGTGCATAATGGCGCACCCTCTTTAAAAAAAAGGTAAACATTAATAATGGCGGCTGGGGTGTTGGGCAGCGTCAAAACACGGAAAAATGATAATGGCCAGTATTGGCGAACCAGGGTCCGAAAATGTCGGGACTTGATTCTTCAAAATCAGTGGAAGCGATTTTAATGGGACAGGTACCATTCGAATGGGCTAAAAATAAGCTTTCTCGTGGTATACCGTGCATAATGGCGCATCCTCTTGAAAAAAAGGTAAACAATAATGGCGGCTGGGGTTTTATACCGTGCATAATGGCGCATACGGTGTTATACCGTGCATAATGGCGCATCCTCTTTAAAAAAAGGTAAACATTAACGGCGGCTGGGGTGTTATACCGTGCATAATGGCGCATACGGTGTTATACCGTAAATAATGGCGCATCCTCTTTAAAAAAAAGGTAAACATTAATAATGGCGGCTGGGGTGTTGGGCAGCGTCAAAACACGGGAAAATGATAATGGCCAGTATTGGCGAACCAAGGTCCGAAAATGTCGGGACTTGATTCCTCAAAATCAGTGGGAGCGATTTTAATGGGACAGGTACCATTCGAATGGGCTAAAAATTAGCTTTCTCGTGGTATACCGTGCATAATGGCGCATCCTCTTTAAAAAAAGGTAAACATTAACGGCGGCTAGGGTGTTATACCGTGCATAATGGCGCATACGGTGTTATACCGTGCATAATGGCGCATCCTCTTTAAAAAAGGTAAACATTAACGGCGGCTGGGGTGTTATACCGTGCATAATGGCGCATACGGTGTTATACCGTGAATAATGGCGCATCCTCTTTAAAAAAAAGGTAAACATTAATAATGGCGGCTGGGGTGTTGGGCAGCGTCAAAACACGGGAAAATGATAATGGCCAGTTTTTGCGAACCAAGGTCCGAAAATGTCGGGACTTGATTCCTCAAAATCAGTGGGAGCGATTTTAATGGGACAGGTACCATTCGAATGGGCTAAAAATTAGCTTTCTCGTGGTATACCGTGCATAATGGCGCATCCTCTTTAAAAAAAGGTAAACATTAACGGCGGCTAGGGTGTTATACCGTGCATAATGGCGCATACGGTGTTATACCGTGCATAATGGCGCATCCTCTTGAAAAAAGGTAAACATTAATAATGGCGGCTGGGGTGTTGGGCAGCGTCAAAACACGGGAAAATGATAATGGCCAGTATTGGCGAACCAAGGTCCGAAAATGTCGGGACTTGATTCCTCAAAATCAGTGGGAGCGATTTTAATGGGACAGGTACCATTCGAATGGGCTAAAAATTAGCTTTCTCGTGGTATACCGTGCATAATGGCGCATCCTCTTTAAAAAAAGGTAAACATTAACGGCGGCTGGGGTGTTATACCGTGCATAATGGCGCATACGGTGTTATACCGTGCATAATGGCGCCTCCTTTTGAAAAAAGGTAAACAATAATGGCGGCTGGGGTGTTGGGCAGCGTCAAAACACGGGAAAATGATAATGGCCAGTATTGGCGAACCAGGGTCCGAAAATTTCGGGACTTGATTCTTCAAAATCAGAGGGAGCGATTTTAATGGGACAGGTACCATTCGAATGGGCTAAAAATAAGCTTTCTCGTGTTATACCGTGCATAATGGCGCATCCTCTTTAAAAAAAGGTAAACATTAACGGCGGCTGGGGTGTTATACCGTGCATAATGGCGCATACGGTGTTATACCGTGCATAATGGCGCATCCTCTTTAAAAAAAGGTAAACATTAACGGCGGCTGGGGTGTTATACCGTGCATAATGGCGCATCCTCTTTAAAAAAAGGTAAAAATTAACGGCGGCTGGGGTGTTATACCGTGCATAATGGCGCATACGGTGTTATACCGTGCATAATGGCGCATCCTCTTTAAAAAAAGGTAAACATTAATAATGACGGCTGGGGTGTTGGGCAGCGTCAAAACACGGGAAAATGATAATGGCCAGTATTGGCGAACCAAGGTCCGAAAATGTCGGGACTTGATTCCTCAAAATCAGTGGGAGCGATTTTAATGGGACAGGTACCATTCGAATGGGCTAAAAATAAGCTTTCTCGTGGTATACCGTGCATAATGGCGCATCCTCTTTAAAAAAGGTAAACATTAACGGCGGCTGGGGTGTTATACCGTGCATAATGGCGCATACGGTGTTATACCGTGCATAATGGCGCATCCTCTTGAAAAAGGTAAACAATAATGGCGGCTGGGGTGTTGGGCAGCGTCAAAACACGGGAAAATGATAATGGCCAGTATTGGCGAACCAGGGTCCGAAAATTTCGGGACTTGATTCTTCAAAATCAGAGGGAGCGATTTTAATGGGACAGGTACCATTCGAATGGGCTAAAAATTAGCTTTCTCGTGGTGTACCGTGCATAATGGCGCATCCTCTTGAAAAAAAGGTAAACAATAATGGCGGCTGGGGTGTTGGGCAGCGTCAAAACACTGGAAAATGATAATGGCCAGTATTGGCGAACCAGGGTCCGAAAATGTCGGGACTTGATTCCTCAAAATCAGTGGGAGCGATTTTAATGGGACAGGTACCATTCGAATGGGCTAAAAATTAGCTTTCTCGTGGTGTACCGTGCATAATGGCGCATCCTCTTGAAAAAAAGGTAAACATTAACGGCGGCTGGGGTGTTATACCGTGCATAATGGCGCATACGGTGTTATACCGTGCATAATGGCGCATCCTCTTTAAAAAAAAGGTAAACATTAATAATGACGGCTGGGGTGTTGGGCAGCGTCAAAACACGGGAAAATGATAATGGCCAGTATTGGCGAACCAGGGTCCGAAAATGTCGGGACTTGATTCCTCAAAATCAGTGGGAGCGATTTTAATGGGACAGGTACCATTCGAATGGGCTAAAAATTAGCTTTCTCGTGGTATACCGTGCATAATGGCGCATCCTCTTGAAAAAAAGGTAAACAATAATGGCGGCTGGGACGTTATACCGTGCATAATGGCGCATACGGTGTTATACAGTGCATAATGGCGCATCCTCGTGAAAAAAAGGTAAACAATAATGGCGGCTGGGGTGTTATACCGTGCATAATGGCGCATACGGTGTTATACCGTGCATAATGGCGCATCCTCTTTAAAAAAAGGTAAACATAACCGGCGGCTGGGGTGTTATACCGTGCATAATGGCGCATACGGTGTTATACCGTGCATAATGGCGCATCCTCTTTAAAAAAAAGGTAAACATTAATAATGACGGCTGGGGTGTTGGGCAGCGTCAAAACACGAGAAAATGATAATGGCCAGTATTGGCGAACCAGGGTCCGAAAATGTCGGGACTTGATTCTTCAAAATCAGTGGGAGCGATTTTAATGGGACAGGTACCATTCGAATGGGCTAAAAATAAGCTTTCTCGTGGTATACCGTGCATAATGGCGCATCCTCTTTAAAAAAAGGTAAACATTAACGGCGGCTGGGGTGTTATACCGTGCATAATGGCGCATACGGTGTTATACCGTGCATAATGGCGCATCCTCTTTAAAAAAAGGTAAACATTAATAATGGCGGCTGGGGTGTTGGGCAGCGTCAAAACACGGGAAAATGATAATGGCCAGTATTGGCGAACCAAGGTCCGAAAATGTCGGGACTTGATTCCTCAAAATCAGTGGGAGCGATTTTAATGGGACAGGTACCATTCGAATGGGCTAAAAATAAGCTTTCTCGTGGTATACCGTGCATAATGGCGCATCCTCTTTAAAAAAAGGTAAACATTAACGGCGGCTGGGGTGTTATACCGTGCATAATGGCGCATACGGTGTTATACCGTGCATAATGGCGCATCCTCTTTAAAAAAAGGTAAACATTAATAATGGCGTCTGGGGTGTTGGGCAGCGTCAAAACACGGGAAAATGATAATGGCCAGTATTGGCGAACCAAGGTCCGAAAATGTCGGGACTTGGTTCCTCAAAATCAGTGGGAGCGATTTTAATGGGACAGGTACCATTCGAATGGGCTAAAAATAAGCTTTCTCGTGTTATACCGTGCATAATGGCGCATCCTCTTTAAAAAAAGGTAAACATTAACGGCGGCTGGGGTGTTATACCGTGCATAATGGCGCATACGGTGTTATACCGTGCATAATGGCGCATCCTCTTTAAAAAAAGGTAAACATTAACGGCGGCTGGGGTGTTATACCGTGCATAATGGCGCATACGGTGTTATACCGTGCATAATGGCGCATCCTCTTTAAAAAAAGGTAAACATTAATAATGACGGCTGGGGTGTTGGGCAGCGTCAAAACACGGGAAAATGATAATGGCCAGTATTGGCGAACCAAGGTCCGAAAATGTCGGGACTTGATTCCTCAAAATCAGTGGGAGCGATTTTAATGGGACAGGTACCATTCGAATGGGCTAGAAATAAGCTTTCTCGTGGTATACCGTGCATAATGGCGCATCCTCTTTAAAAAAAGGTAAACATTAACGGCGGCTGGGGTGTTATACCGTGCATAATGGCGCATACGGTGTTATACCGTGCATAATGGCGCATCCTCTTGAAAAAAGGTAAACAATAATGGCGGCTGGGGTGTTGGGCAGCGTCAAAACACGGGAAAATGATAATGGCCAGTATTGGCGAACCAGGGTCCGAAAATTTCGGGACTTCATTCTTCAAAATCCGAGGGAGCGATTTTAATGGGACAGGTACCATTCGAATGGGCTAAAAATAAGCTTTCTCGTGGTATACCGTGCATAATGGCGTATTCTCTTTAAAAAAAGGTAAACATTAACGGCGGCTGGGGTGTTATACCGTGCATAATGGCGCATCCTCTTTAAAAAAAGGTAAACAATAATGGCGGCTGGGGTGTTATACCGTGCATAATGGCGCATACGGTGTTATACCGTGCATAATGGCGCATCCTCTTTAAAAAAAGGTGAACATTAATAATGGCGGCTGGGGTGTTGGGCAGCGTCAAAACACGGGAAAATGATAATGGCCAGTATTGGCGAACCAAGGTCCGAAAATGTCGGGACTTGATTCCTCAAAATCAGTGGGAGCGATTTTAATGGGACAGGTACCATTCGAATGGGCTAAAAATTAGCTTTCTCGTGGTATACCGTGCATAATGGCGCATCCTCTTTAAAAAAGGTAAACATTAACGGCGGCTGGGGTGTTATACCGTGCATAATGGCGCATACGGTGTTATACCGTGCATAATGGCGCATCCTCTTTAAAAAAGGTAAACATTAATGGCGGCTGGGGTGTTGGGCAGCGTCAAAACACGGGAAAATGATAATGGCCAGTATTGGCGAACCAAGGTCCGAAAATGTCGGGACTTGATTCCTCAAAATCAGTGGGAGCGATTTTAATGGGACAGGTACCATTCGAATGGGCTAAAAATTAGCTTTCTCGTGGTATACCGTGCATAATGGCGCATCCTCTTTAAAAAAGGTAAACATTAACGGCGGCTGGGGTGTTATACCGTGCATAATGGCGCATACGGTGTTATACCGTGCATAATGGCGCATCCTTTTGAAAAAAGGTAAACAATAATGGCGGCTGGGGTGTTGGGCAGCGTCAAAACACGGGAAAATGATAATGGCAAGTATTGGCGAACCAGGGTCCGAAAATTTCGGGACTTGATTCTTCAAAATCAGAGGGAGCGATTTTAATGGGACAGGTACCATTCGAATGGGCTAAAAATAAGCTTTCTCGTGGTATACCGTGCATAATGGCGTATTCTCTTTAAAAAAGGATAAACATTAACGGCGGCTGGGGTGTTATACCGTGCATAATGGCGCATCCTCTTTAAAAAAGGTAAACAATAATGGCAACTGGGGTGTTATACCGTGCATAATGGCGCATACGGTGTTATACCGTGCATAATGGCGCATCCTCTTTAAAAAAAGGTGAACATTAATAATGGCGGCTGGGGTGTTGGGCAGCGTCAAAACACGAGAAAATGATAATGGCCAGTATTGGCGAACCAGGATCCGAAAATGTCGGGACTTGATTCTTCAAAATCAGTGGGAGCGATTTTAATGGGACAGGTACCATTCGAATGGGCTAAAAATAAGCTTTCTCGTGGTATACCGTGCATAATGGCGCATCCTCTTTAAAAAAGGTAAACATTAACGGCGGCTGGGGTGTTATACCGTGCATAATGGCGCATACGGTGTTATACCGTGCATAATGGCGCATCCTCTTTAAAAAAAGGTAAACATTAATAATGGCGGCTGGGGTGTTGGGCAGCGTCAAAACACGGGAAAATGATAATGGCCAGTATTGGCGAACCAAGGTCCGAAAATGTCGGGACTTGATTCCTCAAAATCAGTGGGAGCGATTTTAATGGGACAGGTACCATTCGAATGGGCTAAAAATTAGCTTTCTCGTGGTATACCGTGCATAATGGCGCATCCTCTTTAAAAAAGGTAAACATTAACGGCGGCTGGGGTGTTATACCGTGCATAATGGCGCATACGGTGTTATACCGTGCATAATGGCGCATCCTTTTGAAAAAAGGTAAACAATAATGGCGGCTGGGGTGTTGGGCAGCGTCAAAACACGGGAAAATGATAATGGCAAGTATTGGCGAACCAGGGTCCGAAAATTTCGGGACTTGATTCTTCAAAATCAGAGGGAGCGATTTTAATGGGACAGGTACCATTCGAATGGGCTAAAAATAAGCTTTCTCGTGGTATACCGTGCATAATGGCGTATTCTCTTTAAAAAAGGATAAACATTAACGGCGGCTGGGGTGTTATACCGTGCATAATGGCGCATCCTCTTTAAAAAAAGGTAAACAATAATGGCAACTGGGGTGTTATACCGTGCATAATGGCGCATACGGTGTTATACCGTGCATAATGGCGCATCCTCTTTAAAAAAAGGTGAACATTAATAATGGCGGCTGGGGTGTTGGGCAGCGTCAAAACACGGGAAAATGATAATGGCCAGTATTGGCGAACCAAGGTCCGAAAATGTCGGGACTTGATTCCTCAAAATCAGTGGGAGCGATTTTAATGGGACAGGTACCATTCGAATGGGCTAAAAATAAGCTTTCTCGTGGTATACCGTGCATAATGGCGCATCCTCATTAAAAAAAGGTAAACATTAACGGCGGCTGGGGTGTTATACCGTGCATAATGGCGCATACGGTGTTATACCGTGCATAATGGCGCATACGGTGTTATACCGTGCATAATGGCGCATCCTCTTTAAAAAAAGGTAAACATTAACGGCGGCTGGGGTGTTATACCGTGCATAATGGCGCATACGGTGTTATACCGTGCATAATGGCGCATCCTCTTTAAAAAAAGGTAAACATTAATAATGACGGCTGGGGTGTTGGGCAGCGTCAAAACACGGGAAAATGATAATGGCCAGTATTGGCGAACCAAGGTCCGAAAATGTCGGGACTTGATTCCTCAAAATCAGTGGGAGCGATTTTAATGGGACAGGTACCATTCGAATGGGCTAGAAATAAGCTTTCTCGTGGTATACCGTGCATAATGGCGCATCCTCTTTAAAAAAAGGTAAACATTAACGGCGGCTGGGGTGTTATACCGTGCATAATGGCGCATACGGTGTTATACCGTGCATAATGGCGCATCCTCTTGAAAAAAGGTAAACAATAATGGCGGCTGGGGTGTTGGGCAGCGTCAAAACACGGGAAAATGATAATGGCCAGTATTGGCGAACCAGGGTCCGAAAATTTCGGGACTTGATTCTTCAAAATCAGAGGGAGCGATTTTAATGGGACAGGTACCATTCGAATGGGCTAAAAATAAGCTTTCCCGTGGTATACCGTGCATAATGGCGTATTCTCTTTAAAAAAAGGTAAACATTAACGGCGGCTGGGGTGTTATACCGTGCATAATGGCGCATCCTCTTTAAAAAAAGGTAAACAATAATGGCGGCTGGGGTGTTATACCGTGCATAATGGCGCATACGGTGTTATACCGTGCATAATGGCGCATCCTCTTTAAAAAAATGTGAACATTAATAATGGCGGCTGGGGTGTTGGGCAGCGTCAAAACACGAGAAAATGATAATGGCCAGTATTGGCGAACCAGGGTCCGAAAATGTCGGGACTTGATTCTTCAAAATCAGTGGGAGCGATTTTAATGGGACAGGTACCATTCGAATGGGCTAAAAATAAGCTTTCTCGTGGTATACCGTGCATAATGGCGCATCCTCTTTAAAAAAAGGTAAACATTAACGGCGGCTGGGGTGTTATACCGTGCATAATGGCGCATACGGTGTTATACCGTGCATAATGGCGCATCCTCTTTAAAAAAAGGTAAACATTAATAATGGCGGCTGGGGTGTTGGGCAGCGTCAAAACACGGGAAAATGATAATGGCCAGTATTGGCGAACCAAGGTCCGAAAATGTCGGGACTTGATTCCTCAAAATCAGTGGGAGCGATTTTAATGGGACAGGTACCATTCGAATGGGCTAAAAATTAGCTTTCTCGTGGTATACCGTGCATAATGGCGCATCCTCTTTAAAAAAGGTAAACATTAACGGCGGCTGGGGTGTTATACCGTGCATAATGGCGCATACGGTGTTATACCGTGCATAATGGCGCATCCTTTTGAAAAAGGTAAACAATAATGGCGGCTGGGGTGTTGGGCAGCGTCAAAACACGGGAAAATGATAATGGCAAGTATTGGCGAACCAGGGTCCGAAAATTTCGGGACTTGATTCTTCAAAATCAGAGGGAGCGATTTTAATGGGACAGGTACCATTCGAATGGGCTAAAAATAAGCTTTCTCGTGGTATACCGTGCATAATGGCGTATTCTCTTTAAAAAGGATAAACATTAACGGCGGCTGGGGTGTTATACCGTGCATAATGGCGCATCCTCTTTAAAAAAAGGTAAACAATAATGGCAACTGGGGTGTTATACCGTGCATAATGGCGCATATGGTGTTATACCGTGCATAATGGCGCATCCTCTTTAAAAAAAGGTGAACATTAATAATGGCGGCTGGGGTGTTGGGCAGCGTCAAAACACGGGAAAATGATAATGGCCAGTATTGGCGAACCAAGGTCCGAAAATGTCGGGACTTGATTCCTCAAAATCAGTGGGAGCGATTTTAATGGGACAGGTACCATTCGAATGGGCTAAAAATAAGCTTTCTCGTGGTATACCGTGCATAATGGCGCATCCTCATTAAAAAAAGGTAAACATTAACGGCGGCTGGGGTGTTATACCGTGCATAATGGCGCATACGGTGTTATACCGTGCATAATGGCGCATCCTCTTTAAAAAAAGGTAAACATTAATAATGGCGGCTGGGGTGTTGGGCAACGTCAAAACACGGGAAAATGATAATGGCCAGTATTGGCGAACCAAGGTCCGAAAATGTCGGGACTTGATTCCTCAAAATCAGTGGGAGCGATTTTAATGGGACAGGTACCATTCGAATGGGCTAAAAATTAGCTTTCTCGTGGTATACCGTGCATAATGGCGCATCCTCTTTAAAAAAAGGTAAACATTAACGGCGGCTGGGGTGTTATACCGTGCATAATGGCGCATACGGTGTTATACCGTGCATAATGGCGCATCCTTTTGAAAAAAGGTAAACAATAATGGCGGCTGGGGTGTTGGGCAGCGTCAAAACACGGGAAAATGATAATGGCAAGTATTGGCGAACCAGGGTCCGAAAATTTCGGGACTTGATTCTTCAAAATCAGAGGGAGCGATTTTAATGGGACAGGTACCATTCGAATGGGCTAAAAATAAGCTTTCTCGTGTTATACCGTGCATAATGGCGCATCCTCTTTAAAAAAAGGTAAACATTAACGGCGGCTGGGGTGTTATACCGTGCATAATGGCGCATACGGTGTTATACCGTGCATAATGGCGCATCCTCTTTAAAAAAGGTAAACATTAACGGCGGCTGGGGTGTTATACCGTGCATAATGGCGCATACGGTGTTATACCGTGCATAATGGCGCATCCTCTTTAAAAAAGGTAAACATTAATAATGACGGCTGGGGTGTTGGGCAGCGTCAAAACACGGGAAAATGATAATGGCCAGTATTGGCGAACCAAGGTCCGAAAATGTCGGGACTTGATTCCTCAAAATCAGTGGGAGCGATTTTAATGGGACAGGTACCATTCGAATGGGCTAGAAATAAGCTTTCTCGTGGTATACCGTGCATAATGGCGCATCCTCTTTAAAAAAAGGTAAACATTAACGGCGGCTGGGGTGTTATACCGTGCATAATGGCGCATACGGTGTTATACCGTGCATAATGGCGCATCCTCTTGAAAAAAGGTAAACAATAATGGCGGCTGGGGTGTTGGGCAGCGTCAAAACACGGGAAAATGATAATGGCCAGTATTGGCGAACCAGGGTCCGAAAATTTCGGGACTTGATTCTTCAAAATCAGAGGGAGCGATTTTAATGGGACAGGTACCATTCGAATGGGCTAAAAATAAGCTTTCCCGTGGTATACCGTGCATAATGGCGTATTCTCTTTAAAAAAAGGTAAACATTAACGGCGGCTGGGGTGTTATACCGTGCATAATGGCGCATCCTCTTTAAAAAAAGGTAAACAATAATGGCGGCTGGGGTGTTATACCGTGCATAATGGCGCATACGGTGTTATACCGTGCATAATGGCGCATCCTCTTTAAAAAAAGGTGAACATTAATAATGACGGCTGGGGTGTTGGGCAGCGTCAAAACACGGGAAAATGATAATGGCCAGTATTGGCGAACCAGGGTCCGAAAATTTCGGGACTTGATTCTTCAAAATCAAAGGGAGCGATTTTAATGGGACAGGAACCATTCGAATGGGCTAAAAATTAGCTTTCTCGTGGTGTACCGTGCATAATGGCGCATCCTCTTGAAAAAAAGGTAAACAATAATGGCGGCTGGGGTGTTGGGCAGCGTCAAAACACGGGAAAATGATAATGGCCAGTATTGGCGAACCAGGGTCCGAAAATGTCGGGACTTGATTCCTTAAACTCAGTGGGAGCGATTTTAATGGGACAGGTACCATTCGAATGGGCTAAAAATAAGCTTTCTCGTGGTATACCGTGCATAATGGCGCATCCTCTTTAAAAAAAGGTAAACATTAACGGCGGCTGGGGTGTTATACCGTGCATAATGGCGCATACGGTGTTATACCGTGCATAATGGCGCATCCTCTTTAAAAAAAGGTAAACATTAATAATGACGGCTGGGGTGTTGGGCAGCGTCAAAACACGGGAAAATGATAATGGGCAGTATTGGCGAACCAAGGTCCGAAAATGTCGGGACTTGATTCCTCAAAATCAGTGGGAGCGATTTTAATGGGACAGGTACCATTCGAATGGGCTAAAAATAAGCTTTCTCGTGGTATACCGTGCATAATGGCGCATCCTCTTTAAAAAAAGGTAAACAATAATGGCGGCTGGGGTGTTATACCGTGCATAATGGCGCATACGGTGTTATACCGTGCATAATGGCGCATCCTCTTTAAAAAAAGGTAAACATTAACGGCGGCTGGGGTGTTATACCGTGCATAATGGCGCATACGGTGTTATACTGTGCATAATGGCGCATCCTCTTTAAAAAAGGGTAAACATTAATAATGACGGCTGGGGTGTTGGGCAGCGTCAAAACACGGGAAAATGATAATGGCCAGTATTGGCGAACCAAGGTCCGAAAATGTCGGGACTTGATTCCTCAAAATCAGTGGGAGCGATTTTAATGGGACAGGTACCATTCGAATGGGCTAAAAATAAGCTTTCTCGTGGTATACCGTGCATAATGGCGCATCCTCTTTAAAAAAAGGTAAACAATAATGGCGGCTGGGGTGTTATACCGTGCATAATGGCGCATACGGTGTTATACCGTGCATAATGGCGCATCCTCTTGAAAAAAAGGTTAACAATAATGGCGGCTGGGGTGTTATACCGTGCATCATGGCGCATACGGTGTTATACCGTGCATAATGGCGCATCCTCTTTAAAAAAGGTAAACATTAATAATGACGGCTGGGGTGTTGGGCAGCGTCAAAACACGGGAAAATGATAATGGCCAGTATTGGCGAACCAGGGTCCGAAAATGTCGGGACTTGATTCCTCAAAATCAGTGGGAGCGATTTTAATGGGACAGGTACCATTCGAATGGGCTAAAAATAAGCTTTCTCGTGGTATACCGTGCATAATGGCGCATCCTCTTTAAAAAAAGGTAAACATTAACGGCGGCTGGGGTGTTATACCGTGCAAAATGGCGCATACGGTGTTATACCGTGCATAATGGCGCATCCTCTTGAAAAAAGGTAAACAATAATGGCGGCTGGGGTGTTATACCGTGCATAATGGCGCATACGGTGTTATACCGTGCATAATGGAGCATCCTCTTTAAAAAAAGGTAAACATTAATAATGACGGCTGGGGTGTTGGGCAGCGTCAAAACACGGGAAAATGATAATGGCCAGTATTGGCGAACCAGGGTCCGAAAATGTCGGGACTTGATTCCTCAAAATCAGTGGGAGCGATTTTAATGGGACAGGTACCATTCGAATGGGCTAAAAATTAGCTTTCTCGTGGTATACCGTGCATAATGGCGCATCCTCTTGAAAAAAAGGTAAACAATAATGGCGGCTGGGGTGTTGGGCAGCGTCAAAACACGGGAAAATAATAATGGCCAGTATTGGCGAACCAGGGTCCGAAAATGTCGGGACTTGATTCCTCAAAATTAGAGGGAGCGATTTTAATGGGACAGGTACCATTTGAATGGGCTAAAAATAAGCTTTCTCGTGGTATACCGTGCATAATGGCGCATCCTCTTTAAAAAAAGGTAAACATTAACGGCGGTTGGGGTGTTATACCGTGCATAATGGCGCATACGGTGTTATACCGTGCATAATGGCGCATCCTCTTGAAAAAAAGGTAAACAATAATGGCGGCTGGGGTGTTATACCGTGCATAATGGCGCATACGGTGTTATACCGTGCATAATGGCGCATCCTCTTTAAAAAAAGGTAAACATTGAAAATGGCGGCTGGGGTGTTGGGCAGCGTCAAAACACGGGAAAATGATAATGGCCAGTATTGGCGAACCAGGGTCCGAAAATGTCGGGACTTGATTCTTCAAAATCAGTGGAAGCGATTTTAATGGGACAGGTACCATTTGAATGGGCTAAAAATAAGCTTTCTCGTGGTATACCGTGCATAATGGCGCATCCTCTTTAAAAAAAAGGTAAACATTAACGGCGGCTGGGGTGTTATACCGTGCATAATGGCGCATACGGTGTTATACCGTGCATAATGGCGCATCCTCTTGAAAAAAAGGTAAACAATAATGGCGGCTGGGGTGTTATACCGTGCATAATGGCGCATACGGTGTTATACCGTGCATAATGGCGCATCCTCTTTAAAAAAAGGTAAACATTAAAAATGGCGGCTGGGGTGTTGGGCAGCGTCAAAACACGGGAAAATGATAATGGCCAGTATTGGCGAACCAGGGTCCGAAAATGTCGGGACTTGATTCTTCAAAATCAGTGGAAGCGATTTTAATGGGACAGGTACCATTCGAATGGGCTAGAAATAAGCTTTCTCGTGGTATACCGTGCATAATGGCGCATCCTCTTTAAAAAAAGGTAAACATTAACGGCGGCTGGGGTGTTATACCGTGCATAATGGCGCATACGGTGTTATACCGTGCATAATGGCGCATCCTCTTGAAAAAGGTAAACAATAATGGCGGCTGGGGTGTTGGGCAGCGTCAAAACACGGGAAAATGATAATGGCCAGTATTGGCGAACCAGGGTCCGAAAATTTCGGGACTTGATTCTTCAAAATCAGAGGGAGCGATTTTAATGGGACAGGTACCATTCGAATGGGCTAAAATTAGCTTTCTCGTGGTGTACCGTGCATAATGGCGCATCCTCTTGAAAAAGGTAAACAATAATGGCGGCTGGGGTGTTGGGCAGCGTCAAAACACGGGAAAATAATAATGGCCAGTATTGACGAACCAGAGTCCGAAAATGTCGGGACTTGATTCCTCAAAATCAGTGGGAGCGATTTTAATGGGACAGGTACCATTCGAATGGGCTAAAAATTAGCTTTCTCGTGGTATACCGTGCATAATGGCGCATCCTCTTGAAAAAAGGTAAACATTAACGGCGGCTGGGGTGTTATACCGTGCATAATGGCGCATACGGTGTTATACCGTGCATAATGGCGCATCCTCTTTAAAAAAAAGGTAAACATTAATAATGACGGCTGGGGTGTTGGGCAGCGTCAAAACACGGGAAAATGATAATGGCCAGTATTGGCGAACCAGAGTCCGAAAATGTCGGGACTTGATTCCTCAAAATCAGTGGGAGCGATTTTAATGGGACAGGTACCATTCGAATGGGCTAAAAATTAGCTTTCTCGTGGTATACCGTGCATAATGGCGCATCCTCTTGAAAAAAAGGTAAACAATAATGGCGGCTGGGGTGTTATACCGTGCATAATGGCGCATACGGTGTTATACCGTGCATAATGGCGCATCCTCTTGAAAAAAGGTAAACAATAATGGCGGCTGGGGTGTTATACCGTGCATAATGGCGCATACGGTGTTATACCGTGCATAATGGCGCATCCTCTTTAAAAAAAGGTAAACATTAACGGCGGCTGGGGTGTTATACCGTGCATAATGGCGCATACGGTGTTATACCGTGCATAATGGCGCATCCTCTTTAAAAAAAAGGTAAACATTAATAATGGCGGCTGGGGTGTTGGGCAGCGTCAAAACACGGGAAAATGATAATGGCCAGTATTGGCGAACCAGGGTCCGAAAATGTCGGGACTTGATTCTTCAAAATCAGTGGAAGCGATTTTAATGGGACAGGTACCATTCGAATGGGCTAAAAATAAGCTTTCTCGTGGTATACCGTGCATAATGGCGCATCCTCTTTAAAAAAGGTAAACATTAACGGCGGCTGGGGTGTTATACCGTGCATAATGGCGCATACGGTGTTATACCGTGCATAATGGCGCATCCTCTTTAAAAAAGGTAAACATTAACGGCGGCTGGGGTGTTATACCGTGCATAATGGCGCATACGGTGTTATACCGTGCATAATGGCGCATCCTCTTTAAAAAAAAGGTAAACATTAATAATGGCGGCTGGGGTGTTGGGCAGCCTTGATTCCTCAAAATCAGTGGGAGCGATTTTAATGGGACAGGTACCATTCGAATGGGCTAAAAATAAGCTTTCTCGTGGTATACCGTGCATAATGGCGCATCCTCTTTAAAAAAGGTAAACATTAACGGCGGCTGGGGTGTTATACCGTGCATAATGGCGCATACGGTGTTATACCGTGCATAATGGCGCATCCTCTTTAAAAAAAAGGTAAACATTAATAATGGCGGCTGGGGTGTTGGGCAGCCTTGATTCCTCAAAATCAGTGGGAGCGATTTTAATGGGACAGGTACCATTCGAATGGGCTAAAAATAAGCTTTCTCGTGGTATACCGTGCATAATGGCGCATCCTCTTTAAAAAAAGGTAAACATTAACGGCGGCTGGGGTGTTATACCGTGCATAATGGCGCATACGGTGTTATACCGTGCATAATGGCGCATCCTTTTGAAAAAAGGTAAACAATAATGGCGGCTGGGGTGTTGGGCAGCGTCAAAACACGGGAAAATGATAATGGCCAGTATTGGCGAACCAGGGTCCGAAAATTTCGGGACTTGATTCTTCAAAATCAGAGGGAGCGATTTTAATGGGACAGGTACCATTCGAATGGGCTAAAAATAAGCTTTCTCGTGTTATACCGTGCATAATGGCGCATCCTCTTTAAAAAAAGGTAAACATTAACGGCGGCTGGGGTGTTATACCGTGCATAATGGCGCATACGGTGTTATACCGTGCATAATGGCGCATCCTCTTTAAAAAAAGGTAAACATTAACGGCGGCTGGGGTGTTATACCGTGCATAATGGCGCATCCTCTTTAAAAAAAGGTAAACATTAACGGCGGCTGGGGTGTTATACCGTGCATAATGGCGCATACGGTGTTATACCGTGCATAATGGCGCATCCTCTTTAAAAAAAGGTAAACATTAATAATGACGGCTGGGGTGTTGGGCAGCGTCAAAACACGGGAAAATGATAATGGCCAGTATTGGCGAACCAAGGTCCGAAAATGTCGGGACTTGATTCCTCAAAATCAGTGGGAGCGATTTTAATGGGACAGGTACCATTCGAATGGGCTAGAAATAAGCTTTCTCGTGGTATACCGTGCATAATGGCGCATCCTCTTGAAAAAAAGGTAAACAATAATGGCGGATGGGGTGTTATACCGTGCATAATGGCGCATACGGTGTTATACCGTGCATAATGGCGCATCCTCTTTAAAAAAAGGTAAACATTAACGGCGGCTGGGGTGTTATACCGTGCATAATGGCGCATACGGTGTTATACCGTGCATAATGGCGCATCCTCTTGAAAAAAGGTAAACAATAATGGCGGCTGGGGTGTTGGGCAGCGTCAAAACACGGGAAAATGATAATGGCCAGTATTGGCGAACCAGGGTCCGAAATTTTCGGGACTTGATTCTTCAAAATCAGAGGGAGCGATTTTAATGGGACAGGTACCATTCGAATGGGCTAAAAATAAGCTTTCTCGTGGTATACCGTGCATAATGGCGCATCCTCTTTAAAAAAAGGTAAACATTAACGGCGGCTGGGGTGTTATACCGTGCATAATGGCGCATCCTCTTTAAAAAAAGGTAAACAATAATGGCGGCTGGGGTGTTATACCGTGCATAATGGCGCATACGGTGTTATACCGTGCATAATGGCGCATCCTCTTTAAAAAAGGTAAACATTAATAATGACGGCTGGGGTGTTGGGCAGCGTCAAAACACGGGAAAATGATAATGGCCAGTATTGGCGAACCAGGGTCCGAAAATGTCGGGACTTGATTCCTCAAAATCAGTGGGAGCGATTTTAATGGGACAGGTACCATTCGAATGGGCTAAAAATTAGCTTTCTCGTGGTATACCGTGCATAATGGCGCATCCTCTTGAAAAAAAGGTAAACAATAATGGCGGCTGGGGTGTTATACCGTGCATAATGGCGCATACGGTGTTATACCATGCATAATGGCGCATCCTCTTTAAAAAAAGGTAAACATGACGGCTGGGGTGTTGGGCAGCGTCAAAACACGGGAAAATGATAATGGCCAGTATTGGCGAACCAGGGTCCGAAAATGTCGGGACTTGATTCCTTAAACTCAGTGGGAGCGGTTTTAATGGGACAGGTACCATTCGAATGGACTAAAAATAAGCTTTCTCGTGGTATACCGTGCATAATGGCGCATCCTCTTTAAAAAAAGGTAAACATTAACGGCGGCTGGGGTGTTATACCGTGCATAATGGCGCATACGGTGTTATACCGTGCATAATGGCGCATCCTCTTTAAAAAAAGGTAAACATTAATAATGACGGCTGGGGTGTTGGGCAGCGTCAAAACACGGGAAAATGATAATGGCCAGTATTGGCGAACCAAGGTCCGAAAATGTCGGGACTTGATTCCTCAAAATCAGTGGGAGCGATTTTAATGGGACAGGTACCATTCGAATGGGCTAAAAATAAGCTTTCTCGTGGTATACCGTGCATAATGGCGCATCCTCTTGAAAAAAAGGTAAACATTAACGGCGGCTGGGGTGTTATACCGTGCATAATGGCGCATACGGTGTTATACCGTGAATAATGGCGCTTCCTCTTGAAAAAAAGGTTAACATTAACGGCGGCTGGGGTGTTATACCGTGCATAATGGCGCATACGGTGTTATACCGTGCATAATGGCGCATCCTCTTGAAAAAAGGTAAACAATAATGGCGGCTGGGGTGTTATACCGTGCATAATGGCGCATACGGTGTTATACCGTGCATAATGGAGCATCCTCTTTAAAAAAAGGTAAACATTAATAATGACGGCTGGGGTGTTGGGCAGCGTCAAAACACGGGAAAATGATAATGGCCAGTATTGGCGAACCAGGGTCCGAAAATGTCGGGACTTGATTCCTCAAAATCAGTGGGAGCGATTTTAATGGGACAGGTACCATTCGAATGGGCTAAAAATTAGCTTTCTCGTGGTATACCGTGCATAATGGCGCATCCTCTTGAAAAAAAGGTAAACAATAATGGCGGCTGGGGTGTTGGGCAGCGTCAAAACACGGGAAAATAATAATGGCCAGTATTGGCGAACCAGGGTCCGAAAATGTCGGGACTTGATTCCTCAAAATCAGAGGGAGCGATTTTAATGGGACAGGTACCACTCGAATGGGCTAAAAATAAGCTTTCTCGTGGTATACCGTGCATAATGGCGCATCCTCTTTAAAAAAAGGTAAACATTAACGGCGGCTGGGGTGTTATACCGTTCATAATGGCGCATACGGTGTTATACCGTGCATAATGGCGCATCCTCTTGAAAAAAAGGTAAACAATAATGGCGGCTGGGGTGTTATACCGTGCATAATGGCGCATACGGTGTTATACCGTGCATAATGGCGCATCCTCTTTAAAAAAAGGTAAACATTAATAATGACGGCTGGGGTGTTGGGCAGCGTCAAAACACGGGAAAATGATAATGGCCAGTATTGGCGAACCAGGGTCCGAAAATGTCGGGACTTGATTCCTCAAAATCAGTGGGAGCGATTTTAATGGGACAGGTACCATTCGAATGGGCTAAAAATAAGCTTTCTCGTGGTATACCGTGCATAATGGCGCATCCTCTTTAAAAAAAGGTAAACATTAAAGGCGGCTGGGGTGTTATACCGTGCATAATGGCGCATACGGTGTTATACCGTGCATAATGGCGCATCCTCTTGAAAAACGGTAAACAATAATGGCGGCTGGGGTGTTATACCGTGCATAATGGCGCATACGGTGTTATACCGTGCATAATGGCGCATCCTCTTTAAAAAAAGGTAAACATTAATAATGACGGCTGGGGTGTTGGGCAGCGTCAAAACACGGGAAAATGATAATGGCCAGTATTGGCGAACCAGGGTCCGAAAATGTCGGGACTTGATTCCTCAAAATCAGTGGGAGCGATTTTAATGGGACAGGTACCATTCGAATGGGCTAAAAATTAGCTTTCTCGTGGTATACCGTGCATAATGGCGCATCCTCTTGAAAAAAAGGTAAACAATAATGGCGGCTGGGGTGTTGGGCAGCGTCAAAACACGGGAAAATAATAATGGCCAGTATTGGCGAACCAGGGTCCGAAAATGTCGGGACTTGATTCCTCAAAATCAGTGGGAGCGATTTTAATGGGACAGGTACCATTCGAATGGGCTAAAAATAAGCTTTCTCGTGGTATACCGTGCATAATGGCGCATCCTCTTTAAAAACAGGTAAACATTAACGGCGGCTGGGGTGTTATACCGTGCATAATGGCGCATACGGTGTTATACCGTGCATAATGGCGCATCCTCTTTAAAAAAAGGTAAACATTAACGGCGGCTGGGGTGTTATACCGTGCATAATGGCGCATGCTCTTTAAAAAAAGGTAAACAATAATGGCGGCTGGGGTGTTATACCGTGCATAATGGCGCATACGGTGTTATACCGTGCATAATGGCGCATCCTCTTTAAAAAAAGGTAAACATTAACGGCGGCTGGGGTGTTATACCGTGCATAATGGCGCATACGGTGTTATACCGTGCATAATGGCGCATCCTCTTTAAAAAAAGGTAAACATTAATAATGACGGCTGGGGTGTTGGGCAGCGTCAAAACACGGGAAAATAATAATGGCCAGTATTGGCGAACCAGGGTCAGAAAAGGTCGGGACTTGATTGCTTAAAATCAGTGGGAGCGATTTTAATGGGACAGGTACCATTCGAATGGGCTAAAAATTAGCTTTCTCGTGGTATACCGTGCATAATGGCGCATCCTCTTGAAAAAAAGGTAAACAATAATGGCGGCTGGGGTGTTATACCGTGCATAATGGCGCATACGGTGTTATACCGTGCATAATGGCGCATCCTCTTTAAAAAAAGGTAAACATTAACGGCGGCTGGGGTGTTATACCGTGCATAATGGCGCATACGGTGTTATACCGTGCATAATGGCGCATCCTCTTTAAAAAAAGGTAAACATTAATAATGACGGCTGGGGTGTTGGGCAGCGTCAAAACACGGGAAAATAATAATGGCCAGTATTGGCGAACCAGGGTCAGAAAAGGTCGGGACTTGATTGCTCAAAATCAGTGGGAGCGATTTTAATGGGACAGGTACCATTCGAATGGGCTAAAAATTAGCTTTCTCGTGGTATACCGTGCATAATGGCGCATCCTCTTGAAAAAAAGGTAAACAATAATGGCGGCTGGGGTGTTATACCGTGCATAATGGCGCATACGGTGTTATACCATGCATAATGGCGCATCCTCTTTAAAAAAAGGTAAACATGACGGCTGGGGTGTTGGGCAGCGTCAAAACACGGGAAAATAATAATGGCCAGTATTGGCGAACCAGGGTCCGAAAATGTCGGGACTTGATTCCTCAAAATCAGTGGGAGCGATTTTAATGGGACAGGTACCATTCGAATGGGCTAAAAATTAGCTTTCTCGTGGTATACCGTGCATAATGGCGCATCCTCTTGAAAAAAAGGTAAACAATAATGGCGGCTGGGGTGTTATACCGTGCATAATGGCGCATACGGTGTTATACCGTGCATAATGGCGCATCCTCTTGAAAAAAAAGGTAAACAATAATGGCGGCTGGGGTGTTATACCGTGCATAATGGCGCATACGGTGTTATACCATGCATAATGGCGCATCCTCTTTAAAAAAAGGTAAACATGACGGCTGGGGTGTTGGGCAGCGTCAAAACACGGGAAAATGATAATGGCCAGTATTGGCGAACCAGGGTCCGAAAATGTCGGGACTTGATTCCTCAAAATCAGTGGGAGCGATTTTAATGGGACAGGTACCATTCGAATGGGCTAAAAATTAGCTTTCTCGTGGTATACCGTGCATAATGGCGCATCCTCTTGAAAAAAAGGTAAACAATAATGGCGGCTGGGGTGTTGGGCAGCGTCAAAACACGGGAAAATAATAATGGCCAGTATTGGCGAACCAGGGTCCGAAAATGTCGGGACTTGATTCCTCAAAATCAGAGGGAGCGATTTTAATGGGACAGGTACCATTCGAATGGGCTAAAAATAAGCTTTCTCGTGGTATACCGTGCATAATGGCGCATCCTCTTTAAAAAAAGGTAAACATTAACGGCGGCTGGGGTGTTATACCGTTCATAATGGCGCATACGGTGTTATACCGTGCATAATGGCGCATCCTCTTGAAAAAAAGGTAAACAATAATGGCGGCTGGGGTGTTATACCGTGCATAATGGCGCATACGGTGTTATACCGTGCATAATGGCGCATCCTCTTTAAAAAAGGTAAACATTAATAATGACGGCTGGGGTGTTGGGCAGCGTCAAAACACGGGAAAATGATAATGGCCAGTATTGGCGAACCAGGGTCCGAAAATGTCGGGACTTGATTCCTCAAAATCAGTGGGAGCGATTTTAATGGGACAGGTACCATTCGAATGGGCTAAAAATAAGCTTTCTCGTGGTATACCGTGCATAATGGCGCATCCTCTTTAAAAAAAGGTAAACATTAACGGCGGCTGGGGTGTTATACCGTGCATAATGGCGCATACGGTGTTATACCGTGCATAATGGCGCATCCTCTTGAAAAACGGTAAACAATAATGGCGGCTGGGGTGTTATACCGTGCATAATGGCGCATACGGTGTTATACCGTGCATAATGGCGCATCCTCTTTAAAAAAAGGTAAACATTAATAATGACGGCTGGGGTGTTGGGCAGCGTCAAAACACGGGAAAATGATAATGGCCAGTATTGGCGAACCAGGGTCCGAAAATGTCGGGACTTAATTCCTCAAAATCAGTGGGAGCGATTTTAATGGGACAGGTACCATTCGAATGGGCTAAAAATAAGCTTTCTCGTGGTATACCGTGCATAATGGCGCATCCTCTTGAAAAAAGGTAAACAATAATGGCGGCTGGGGTGTTATACCGTGCATAATGGCGCATACGGTGTTATACCATGCATAATGGCGCATCCTCTTTAAAAAAGGTAAACATTAATAATGACGGCTGGGGTGTTGGGCAGCGTCAAAACACGGGAAAATGATAATGGCCAGTATTGGCGAACCAGGTCCGAAAATGTCGGGACTTAATTCCTCAAAATCAGTGGGAGCGATTTTAATGGGACAGGTACCATTCGAATGGGCTAAAAATAAGCTTTCTCGTGGTATACCGTGCATAATGGCGCATCCTCTTGAAAAAAAGGTAAACAATAATGGCGGCTGGGGTGTTATACCGTGCATAATGGCGCATACGGTGTTATACCGTGCATAATGGCGTCCTCTTGAAAAAAAGGTAAACAATAATGGCGGCTGGGGTGTTATACCGTGCATAATGGCGCATACGGTGTTATACCATGCATAATGGCGCATCCTCTTTAAAAAAAGGTAAACATTAATAATGACGGCTGGGGTGTTGGGCAGCGTCAAAACACGGGAAAATGATAATGGCCAGTATTGGCGAACCAGGTCCGAAAATGTCGGGACTTAATTCCTCAAAATCAGTGGGAGCGATTTTAATGGGACAGGTACCATTCGAATGGGCTAAAAATAAGCTTTCTCGTGGTATACCGTGCATAATGGCGCATCCTCTTGAAAAAAAGGTAAACAATAATGGCGGCTGGGGTGTTATACCGTGCATAATGGCGCATACGGTGTTATACCGTGCATAATGGCGTCCTCTTGAAAAAAAGGTAAACAATAATGGCGGCTGGGGTGTTATACCGTGCATAATGGCGCATACGGTGTTATACCATGCGTAATGGCGCATCCTCTTTAAAAAAAGGTACACATTAATAATGACGGCTGGGGTGTTGGGCAGCGTCAAAACACGGGAAAATGATAATGGCCAGTATTGGCGAACCAGGGTCCGAAAATTTCGGGACTTGATTCTTCAAAATCAGTGGGAGCGATTTTAATGGCACACGTACCATTCGAATGGGCTAAAAATTAGCTTTCTCGTGGTATACCGTGCATAATGGCGCATCCTCTTGAAAAAAAGGTAAACAATAATGACGGCTGGGGTGTTGGGCAGCGTCAAAACACGGGAAAATGATAATGGCCAGTATTGGCGAACCAGGGTCCGAAAATGTCGGGACTTGATTCCTCAAAATCAGTGGGATCGATTTTAATGGGACAGGTACCATTCGAATGGGCTAAAAATAAGCTTCCTCGTGGTATACCGTGCATAATGGCGCATCCTCTTTAAAAAAAGGTAAACATTACCGGCGGCTGGGGTGTTATACCGTGCATAATGGCGCATACGGTGTTATACCGTGCATAATGGCGCATCCTCTTGAAAAAAAGGTAAACAATAATGGCGGCTGGGGTGTTATACCGTGTATAATGGCGCATACGGTGTTATACCATGCATAATGGCGCATCCTCTTTAAAAAAAGGTAAACATTAATAATCACGGCTGGGGTGTTGGGCAGCGTCAAAACACGGGAAAATGATAATGGCCAGTATTGGCGAACCAGGGTCCGAAAATGTCGGGACTTGATTCCTCAAAATCAGTGGGAGCGATTTTAATGGGACAGGTACCATTCGAATGGGCTAAAAATTAGCTTTCTCGTGGTATACCGTGCATAATGGCGCATCCTCTTGAAAAAAAGGTAAACAATAATGGCGGCTGGGGTGTTATACCGTGCATAATGGCGCATACGGTGTTATACCGTGCATAATGGCGCATCCTCTTAAAAAAAAGGTAAACAATAATGGCGGCTGGGGTGTTATACCGTGCATAATGGCGCATACGGTGTTATACCATGCATAATGGCGCATCCTCTTTTAAAAAAGGTAAACATTAACGGCGGCTGGGGTGTTATACCGTGCATAATGGCGCATATGGTGTTATACCATGCTATACCATGTTATACCACCTCTTTAAAAAAAGGTAAACATTAATAATGACGGCTGGGGTGTTGGGCAGCGTCAAAACACGGGAAAATGATAATAGCCAGTATTGGCGAACCAGGTCCGAAAATGTCGGGACTTGATTCCTCAAAATCAGTGGGAGCGATTTAAATGGAACGTACCATTCGAATGGGCTAAAAATAAGCTTTCTCGTGGTATACCGTGCATAATGGCGCATCCTCTTTAAAAGAAGGTAAACATTAACGGCGGCTGGGGTGTTATACCGTGCATAATGGCGCATACGGTGTTATACCGTGCATAATGGCGCATCCTCTTTAAAAAAAGGTAAACATTAATAATGACGGCTGGGGTGTTGGGCAGCGTCAAAACACGGGAAAATGATAATGGCCAGTATTGGCGAACCAGGGTCCGAAAATGTCGGGACTTGAATCCTCAAAATCAGTGGGAGCGATTTTAATGGGACAGGTACCATTCGAATGGGCTAAAAATTAGCTTTCTCGTTTTATACCGTGCATAATGGCGCATCCTCTTGAAAAAAAGGTAAACAATAATAGCGGCTGGGGTGTTATACCGTGCATAATGGCGCATACGGTGTTATACCGTGCATAATGGCGCATCCTCTTTAAAAAAAGGTAAACATTAACGGCGGCTGGGGTGTTATACCGTGCATAATGGCGCATACGGTGTTATACCGTGCATAATGGCGCATCCTCTTGAAAAAAAGGTAAACAATAATGGCGGCTGGGGTGTTATACCGTGTATAATGGCGCATACGGTGTTATACCATGCATAATGGCGCAATGACGGTAAACATTAATAATGACGGCTGGGGTGTTGGGCAGCGTCAAAACACGGGAAAATGATAATGGCCAGTATTGGCGAACCAGGGTCCGAAAATGTCGGGACTTGATTCCTCAAAATCAGTGGGAGCGATTTTAATGGGACAGGTACCATTCGAATGGGCTAAAAATTAGCTTTCTCGTGGTATACCGTGCATAATGGCGCATCCTCTTGAAAAAAAGGTAAACAATAATGGCGGCTGGGGTGTTATACCGTGCATAATGGCGCATACGGTGTTATACCGTGCATAATGGCGCATCCTCTTGAAAAAAAGGTAAACAATAATGGCGGCTGGGGTGTTATACCGTGCATAATGGCGCATACGGTGTTATACCATGCATAATGGCGCATCCTCTTTTAAAAAAGGTAAACATTAACGGCGGCTGGGGTGTTATACCGTGCATAATGGCGCATATGGTGTTATACCATGCTATACCATGTTATACCACCTCTTTAAAAAAAGGTAAACATTAATAATGACGGCTGGGGTGTTGGGCAGCGTCAAAACACGGGAAAATGATAATAGCCAGTATTGGCGAACCAGGTCCGAAAATGTCGGGACTTGATTCCTCAAAATCAGTGGGAGCGATTTAAATGGAACGTACCATTCGAATGGGCTAAAAATAAGCTTTCTCGTGGTATACCGTGCATAATGGCGCATCCTCTTTAAAAGAAGGTAAACATTAACGGCGGCTGGGGTGTTATACCGTGCATAATGGCGCATACGGTGTTATACCGTGCATAATGGCGCATCCTCTTTAAAAAAAGGTAAACATTAATAATGACGGCTGGGGTGTTGGGCAGCGTCAAAACACGGGAAAATGATAATGGCCAGTATTGGCGAACCAGGGTCCGAAAATGTCGGGACTTGAATCCTCAAAATCAGTGGGAGCGATTTTAATGGGACAGGTACCATTCGAATGGGCTAAAAATTAGCTTTCTCGTTTTATACCGTGCATAATGGCGCATCCTCTTGAAAAAAAGGTAAACAATAATAGCGGCTGGGGTGTTATACCGTGCATAATGGCGCATACGGTGTTATACCGTGCATAATGGCGCATCCTCTTGAAAAAAAGGTAAACATTAACGGCGGCTGGGGTGTTATACCGTGCATAATGGCGCATACGGTGTTATACAGTGCATAATGGCGCATCCTCTTGAAAAAAAGGTAAACAATAATGGCGGCTGGGGTGTTATACCGTGCATAATGGCGCATACGGTGTTATACCATGCATAATGGCGCATCCTCTTTAAAAAAAGGTAAACATTAATAATGACGGCTGGGGTGTTGGGCAGCGTCAAAACACGGGAAAATGATAATGGCCAGTATTGGCGAACCAGGGTCCGAAAATGTCGGGACTTGATTCCTCAAAATCAGTGGGAGCGATTTTAATGGGACAGGTACCATTCGAATGGGCTAAAAATTAGCTTTTTCGTGGTATACCGTGCATAATGGCGCATCCTCTTTAAAAAAAGGTAAACATTAACGGCGGCTGGGGTGTTATACCGTGCATAATGGCGCATACGGTGTTATACCGTGCATAATGGCGCATCCTCTTGAAAAAAAGGTAAACAATAATGGCGGCTGGGGTGTTATACCGTGCATAATGGCGCATACGGTGTTATACCATGCATAATGGCGCATCCTCTTTAAAAAAAGGTAAACATTAATAATGACGGCTGGGGTGTTGGGCAGCGTCAAAACACGGGAAAATGATAATGGCCAGTATTGGCGAAACAGGGTCCGAAAATGTCGGGACTTAATTCCTCAAAATCAGTGGGAGCGATTTTAATGGGACAGGTACCATTCGAATGGGCTAAAAATAAGCTTTCTCGTGGTATACCGTGCATAATGGCGCATCCTCTTGAAAAAAAGGTAAACAATAATGGCGGCTGGGGTGTTATACCGTGCATAATGGCGCATACGGTGTTATACCGTGCATAATGGCGTCCTCTTGAAAAAAAGGTAAACAATAATGGCGGCTGGGGTGTTATACCGTGCACAATGGCGCATACGGTGTTATAGCATGCGTAATGGCGCATCCTCTTTAAAAAAAGGTAAACAATAATGGCGGCTGGGGTGTTGGGCAGCGTCAAAACACGGGAAAATGATAATGGCCAGTATTGGCGAACCAGGGTCCGAAAATGTCGGGACTTGATTCCTCAAAATCAGTGGGAGCGATTTTAATGGGACAGGTACCATTCGAATGGGCTAAAAATAAGCTTCCTCGTGGTATACCGTGCATAATGGCGCATCCTCTTTAAAAAAAGGTAAACATTAACGGCGGCTGGGGTGTTATACCGTGCATAATGGCGCATACGGTGTTATACCGTGCATAATGGCGCATCCTCTTGAAAAAAAGGTAAACAATAATGGCGGCTGGGGTGTTATACCGTGCATAATGGCGCATACGGTGTTATACCATGCATAATGGCGCATCCTCTTTAAAAAAAGGTAAACATTAATAATGACGGCTGGGGTGTTGGGCAGCGTCAAAACACGTAAAAATGATAATGGCCAGTATTGGCGAACCAGGGTCCGAAAATGTCGGGACTTGATTCCTCAAAATCAGTGGGAGCGATTTTAATGGGACAGGTACCATTCGAATGGGCTAAAAATAAGCTTTCTCGTGGTATACCGTGCATAATGGCGCATCCTCTTGAAAAAAAGGTAAACAATAATGGCGGCTGGGGTGTTATACCGTGCATAATGGCGCATACGGTGTTATACCATGCATAATGGCGCATCCTCTTTAAAAAAAGGTAAACATTAATAATGATGGCTGGGGTGTTATACCGTGCATAATGGCGCATACGGTGTTATACCGTGCATAATGGCGCATCCTCTTGAAAAAAAGGTAAACAATAATGGCGGCTGGGGTGTTATACCGTGCATAATGGCGCAAACGGTGTTATACCATGCATAATGGCGCATCCTCTTTGTTTAGGTGAGGGGCCGTGGTGCCACTCACCTGAAGAGCGCATCCGCACTGAAGAGCGCACCCGCGCTAAAGAGCGCACCCACGCTAAAGAGCGCACCCGCGCTGAAGAGCGCGTCCACACTCGCCCCTCTGTGCCCTCTCTTCTCGCTCGTTGGTTGCCGGCGATCTCTTTCTTGCACTAGTTTTTAAGTGATTTTTAATTCGATGTACGCAGCCAATAAAGCTGAACGCGTTTTTATACTCAACTGAAGACGCCCCCGACTTCTGATTTTTCAACCCCCATCCTGGAATCTTTTTGCGGACTCAACGCCCCCCTACACATTTTGGTCCTTCGAGCCGGATACAGGATATTCAGGATATTTTGGATCCACCAGCAGTTCAGGCATAGTTCCGCCCAAAAGATAAGTACGAAATTTTTTTCCGTCTCCGTCTCTCTGCCGGTCTTCAGCAGTGGTCCGAACATATAATTTCGTTCACACTGCTGCAAGATTGTTGTTCCCTCCGTGTCAACTCCAAGTCCGAGTTTTCCGACACCACGGCAGCTTGAGACTTTTCTAAGACAAAAAAAATTACCAAATTTTCCATCCATCTCCGTTGTGTGTGCCTCGCCATATTCCTCGCCGTTTTTTGGCTTTTCCGTTATCCGTTCGCTCGCCAACGGTCGAGGCATATGTACATGCATACACACCTACATTGTGTTTGGTGCAATTAATCCGCAAAAAAAAAAAAATCGGCAAGTGAACAGTGAAAGTGTGTGGTGAAAAAAAAAAAAATATAAAAATAAAAGGGCATAATTAATATTGGCCAGCCGGTGTGAAGTGGTTCCGGGAATCTCCAAGTTCACCGAACAGTCCGCCGCTTTCGTAATATTGGTTTTTCATCCCCAATTTTTTACACCACATAACTTTTTCGTTTCCGCCGTCACACATTATCGACGCTCCACTGTGCCAACATATGCCCACATGCCCTTACATCTATCCGTACCTGCATGCATGTCCACATATCTCCAAATATTTTCTGCCTCCGATTTCAGGAAATATATAACCGATAAAATTTAACCATACAGTCCACTTATCGGCGTTCCACTGTGCCATCATATGTCCCACATGCCCTTGCCCTACTTGCATGTATGCCCATATCTTTCTCAATATTTTCTGCCTCCAATTTCAGGAAACATATAACCAAACAAATAAAAAAAAAAAATCAATTAATTATAAATTTATTTATTTATATTTACAACTACAAAAATTTATTTAATTCGTATTTTCCGTCCGAGCAAAGGGCCAGGGTTTTTTAATTCACCTTTCCGGCCACTGAATAATTAAATCGAAAATTTAATTATCGAAAAAAAGGAAAATATAATTAAATAATTTAATTGTCGATTGTTTTTTTGAACCTAGCCGCGGTTTCAATTCCACCGTTCCAGCTTCGGGTTCCTTAACCTCCATTGATTAAGAATTGAAATTTTCAACTCCACCCGTCTGTTTCCATAATAATTAAATCCGCCAATTAGGCAAAAATTAATTATTTATTTTTTTTCTCTGTGTTCAATCCAAGCCAAGGTCAAGTCCACCTTTCCGGCTCCGCAATTTCGAAAATAGTCAGGAATTGAATATTTACGTACGAGCCATACTGGTCGAAATATACAGACATATACAGACAGTCATCAATTATTTTTCCGAACGATCACGAATTTTCCGGGCCTTGTCCATTTTCCGTTCCGCCATTTTCCTAACGCTGGTTCCACTTCGCATCTGGCACAATCCGCCTAGAATCTCAACGAACCTTGGCCCTTCTGAGTTTTTTTTGGCTTCCTGAAGGTTCTCCCACATCCGAATTGTGCCGCATCCGACGTTCCTCTCGACATCGGGGCTTCTAATTCCCCCTTGGCCTTGCAATCGCAATTCGTCCGCGATCTCACCAGTCTCATCACATTAGTGACCGGCTACCACTTCGTACGAGGCCCCATTGCGCGCGTCAGTCGACAAGTTCTGACCAGCGAATTGGTGTCTGAGAATGCCCACGGGAGACGACCAAAAGCCACGTCCGATTCCAACCATCCGTCTGGACAGATCTCAATCCGCTTCTCCGCGGACGCCTCTTTTAAAGCCTAAGGCGTACAGTGCCATTCCAAGGGCAAAGAGTGACGAATCCGTCAATACAATCCCCGGTCCCTCACAGAGGCAGACTCGTTCCGTTGCAAAAATGGCTCAAAGTGCGATCGACGTGGCGCTGAAAAAGTTCATCGCCACAACGGATCGAATTAGCCAATTTGAGGCCAACATAAATACTCCGGGCGCCAGAGACACGGAAGGAGGCTCCCAATACATTTGCGAGGTCCATCGGGACCAAATTCGGGCACTGTGGGAGAAGGTGGAGAAAAGCTATGAGAGCTGCTCCGATTTACTAGCCGTGTCAGACGACAATGTGGCCACCTCGACCGTGCTGGAATCGAAGTACAACTACTGCTACTCCGTCTATTCGAGATGTATTGCCCAGCTTCGGAAGAAAATTGCTTCCCAATCCACTCAGGCTTCCGTCAATGTCCACACGCCCGCGCCTACAGGCTGCCGGTTACCTCCGGTGGACACCGAGGTCTTCGCGGGTGATTATCTTCGGTGGCCCACCTTCAGAGACTTGTTTACGGCCATTTACATCCAAAACTCGCGGCTCACCCCGGTAGAGAGGTTGTTCCACTTACTGTCCAAAACAAGTGGAGACGCCCACGCCATTGTCTCTAAGGCTCCGCTTACCCATGAGGGGTTTGTCGTCGCTTGGCAAAGCCTCACAGACCGCTTTGAGAACCGGCGGCTACTGGTCAATAGCCAGTTGAAAATCCTTTTCAACCTCCAGGCTATTTCTCAAGAGTCCGGGGTCGCGCTGAAGGAACTCCAAGCCACCATTCAGAGTTGTCTGACAGCCCTAGCAATGTCCGCCATCAATGTTGAGGCTTGGGACTGCCTCCTGGTGTTTATGATTTCGTCAAAACTCCCCAAAGTCACACTTTCCATGTGGGAGCAATCCGTTCATAACAAGGCCAAAATTCCAACATGGAAGGAATTAGACAAATTCCTGACAGAGCGCCATCGCACTCTGGAAGCGATCGACGACGTCAGACCTAGTGGCTCCGGGCAACTTCCGCCAAGGTCGGGAACTCCTACGGCCCCTGCTCGAAGGCTCCACTCATACGAGACTCGAGTGGTTCCGGGCCCCAAGGGTTGCGATCTCTGTTCGAGGGAGAACCACCCCATTCGTTTATGTCCGCGGTTCTTGGAAATGGACGTAAATGGGCGCTCGGACTACATTAAAAGGAAGCAGCTATGTTTGAACTGTTTTGCCCGAGGGCACCAGCAACGAGACTGCACGAGCGCCCATACCTGCTTCACATGTCACAGCCGACACCACACCCTTCTGCACCGCGGCAATCCGTTCGCCACCGCTCCAAGTCCGCCTACGACAGCAGGGGCTCGACCCGCACAGACTGCCAGAAGCACAAACGGCTCAGAGGATCAGTCGGATGTGCAGGTGTGTTTCGCTTCCGGGTCAGGAGCCGTCCTACTAGACACGGCCCTTATCAACGTGTGCCATTTGGGGTGCAGCTTCCAGGCACGAGCTCTGATAGACTCAGGGTCCGAAGCGACCTTCATAACGGAACGACTATTCAACCTCGTCAAACCACCCTTCAAGACGAGTCAAGCCCAAGTTTCCGGCCTTAATCAGACCATTTCCGCGCAGTCTACAAAATTGTGCCACTTCTCCATTCGGTCGCCGTCTAGACCCGGGCTACAAGTAGAGACTGCGGCCTACGTTCTGCCGCAGTTGGCAGGAAATCTGCCATCATACCCGATTCCGCGAGATCGTCTCAAGGGGCTGCCCGACATTCCCCTGGCGGACCCCAACTTCTTTGAGAGCTCCCAAGTCGATGTACTAATAGGAGCTGACATTCTTCCGTCTATTCTCCTCGGTAATGCCAAGGCTAATATATGCGGGTCGCTTCTCGGTCAGGAGACCATTTTTGGATGGGTGCTGACAGGCCCATTATCTCCAGCCAATCCCCGCAGCGTGTCCGTTTTTTCCACACGAGTGGCCCCCAGCCTCGATGACTCACTGGATCAGCTCCTCACCAAATTCTGGGAGGTGGAAGATGTGCCCACACCGATAAGTTCGGAATCGGATTCCGTTTGCGAGCACAATTTTGTCCAGACGACGAAAAGAGACGAGTGTGGCAAGTACGTTGTGACGCTCCCCTTACGCGACCCCGGGCAGAAGGCTTCCGAGCTAGCGGCTTCACGGTCCTTTGCCCTTGCTCAGTTTCTGCGTAACGAGCAGCGCCTGAAGAGGGACCCGCCCCTTAAGGCCCGCTATGACTCGGTAATTCAGGAGTACATCGACTTAGGCCACATGGCCGAGGTCTCTCTACCTACTATCTACCACATCATGCAGTCTTCAAGCCCGAAAGCACGACCACCAAGGTTCGAGTGGTCTTCAATGCTTCGAGCCCGTCCGCAAACGGGACCAGTCTGAACGACATTCTTTACGCGGGCCCGGTCTTACAATCCGACCTGACGATTCAAATCCTAAAGTGGCGGTACTTTAGGTTTGTCTTCAACGCCGACATCGAGAAGATGTATCGGCAAATTTGGGTAGACCCCAAGCATACTCCGTTCCAACGTATTTTGTTTCGCAATCCCGATGGGGATATCCGCGACTACGAGTTGAAAACGGTCACCTTCGGTGTCAATTGTGCCCCGTTCCTGGCGATCCGTGTGCTGCGACAGCTCGCTGACGACGAAGAGTCGAAGTATCCGCAGGCAAGCCAAATTATCCGGCAGTTTATGTACGTTGATGACGTTCTCGCGGGGGCAGACTCCAAAACTGAAGCCTAAGCTTCGATTCGGGAGCTGAAGGGGGCCCTAGAGTCAGCAGGGTTCCCACTTAGGAAATGGACGTCGAATAACAAGGCAATCCTGGCCGACATTCCGATCGATCACCGTCTCCGTGCTGACTTTCTCGACATCGATGCAGAGAGCACGGCCAAGACACTCGGTGTGCGGTGGAAAGCGACGACTGATGAATTCTTTTTTGTCCCTCCAGAATTGACTTCCGGCTCGGTTTTCACAAAGCGCCAAGTCCTCTCCCAAATTGCCAAATTGTTCGATCCAGCAGGTTGGCTCGCTCCTTTCATTGTTCGGGCAAAAATGTTCATGCAAGACATTTGGCTTCTGGATCTAGGGTGGGATGACGTCCTCCCTCAAGATTTCTGTCAGCGATGGGTTGACTTCCTAAAGAATTACTCTGTGCTCGATCAGATTCGTGTTCCTCGATGGGTCGCGTTCCGACCACACCTAAAGGTCGAGCACCACGGGTTCTGCGACGCTTCACAGAAGGCGTACGGCGCAGCAATTTACGTTCGTGTCGAAATCGGGTCCACGGTAATAGTGACCCTGCTGACTGCAAAGACTCGAGTGGCCCCAGTTAAGACGGTGTCGCTCCCTCGACTAGAACTGTGCGGTGCCTTGTTGTTGTCCGAGATGGCCACCGCCGTTCTGCCACAAATGCCAGGGGCCGCGTCTGCCCTATACTGTTGGACCGACTCGACTATTGTCCTCGCGTGGCTGCATAAGCCAGCGTGCCAGTGGACAACGTTCGTGGCCAACCGGGTGACCAAGATCACCCAGTTCACCGACGTGCAGAAATGGGCACATGTCCGCTCCGAGCATAACCCTGCGGATCTCGCTAGCCGGGGCGTAGCTCTCCAAGATCTTGCAGATAACCAGTTGTGGTGGCACGGTCCTGACTGGCTGCAGAGGCCTCGCAGCGACTGGCCCACTCAAGGCTATGATGCCCCCGTGACTGAACTCGAGAAGCGAGCAGTCAAGGTCCACGTCGCGAAAGTACCCCCCGAAGATCTCCTTGAGCATTTTTCCACACTCGACAAGGCATTACGAGTCCTTGCCTATGTTAATCGCTTCATCCAGCGCGCGCGGAAGATTCGACCCTCGTTTGAAGAGCACCTGACCGCTAATGAGGTTTCGTCGGCTGAACGTCTTCTAGTTTCCGTCACTCAGCGCAGACACTTCGTCTCTGAGATGGGCTGCTTAAGCGAAAAGCGTCCAATATCGGCATCCAGTCCGATTCAGAATCTGAACCCCTTCGTGGATTCGCAAGGCCTTATGAGAGCCTGCGGCCGGGTCACGTCCTCTGAGCTTCTCCAATATGACGAACGGCACCCTATTATCCTTCCGTACGACTGTCAGCTGTCTCGACTCCTGGTTCATTTTACACATCGCATCACGCTGCACGGTGGCAGTCAGCTGATGATCCGTCTGATCCGGGCCAAGTTCTGGATTCCAAGGGTGAGGAATTTGGTCAAGTCCGTTGTCCATTCTTGTAAGGTATGTGTCATCCACAAGAAGAAGTTGCAGACGCAACTCATGGGAGAGCTACCCAAGGAACGGACGTCCTTCTCGCGCCCGTTCACGCACACCGGTGTGGATTATGCCGGTCCCTTCGAGATAAAAAACTATACGGGGAGGGCCTGTCTCATCACAAAGGGTTATGTGTTGGTGTTTGTGTGTTTCTCCACTAAGGCCATCCATTTAGAGCCTACGTCGGACCTTACGACCGAGAAATTTCTGGCGGCTTTCGCACGGTTCGTGTCCCGGAGAGGATGCCCCCGTCAAGTGCAGTCCGACAACGGGAAGACCTTTGTGGGAGCAGCTACTCTACTATCCCGCGATTTTCTCCAGAGCCTAAAGGGGGCTGTGACCGGTGCCTATAGTCACCAGCAGCTTCTCTGGCATTTCATTCCTCCGGGAGCTCCCCACATGGGGGGCCTTTGGGAAGCAGGGGTCAAGAGCTTCAAGACCTTGTTCTACAAGTCCGCCGCCACGCGAAAATACACCTTTGAGGAGCTGGCTACTCTCCTGGCGAAGATCGAGGCGTGCCTGAATTCGCGGCCACTCGCGCCAATGTCCGAAGACCCTGCTGACCTGCTAGCTCTTACACCCGGGCACTTTCTTGTGGGAGGACCACTTCTCGCCACGGTCGAGCCCGAGATAAAGGGGGACACCAATTCCATCATCAATCGTTGGCAACACCTCAAGGCGCTTCAGCAGCAATTTCAGCTCCGGTGGAAGGAGGAGTACCTCAAGGAGCTCCATAAGAGAAACAAGTGGCGAGCCCCTACGAGGGACCTCCGCGTTGGGGATATGGTCGTCATCAAGGAAGACAACCTTCCGTCCAATGAGTGGCGTTTAGGCAGGGTTGACGCGGTGTATCCCGGCTCTGATGGCCATGTCCGCGTGATCGACATCCGCACCGCGCGAGGGCTCGTAAAGCGGCCCGTTGTTAAGGTCGTGCTTCTTCCGTTGGACACGTCCGCCTACACACAGTAATCAACATTTCTTCCGCTCCAATGTTCCTGTCCATTGTGCTGTCCCGTAGCTCTGCCCGTAGTTCCGAACCTTCATTTACACCGATTCTGATCATGTTATTTGTTCCTTTATCATATTTCCGTCAGCCATAGCCAACACGATGTCGCCACGTCCACGCAACACCCACGCATCGCTGGAGAGCAGATGTACTCGTGGTATTCAATCCTACCGTTGCCGAGTCTGCAATGGAATCCACGCCTTAAAGAAGTGTCGGCGCTTCCTACGCCTTAGCGCCGAGAAGCGGCTCCGAGCGGTTCTTGTGAACCGGTATTGCTCGAGCTGCCTGGCCCACGAGCACTCCGACGGATCCTGTCGTCGGGGTGACGGTTGTAAGACGTGTGGACAGGATCACCACACGCTGCTGCATCTCGTGGAGAAGCCGCGGGCTCGGCGCAAGGCACGCCAAGAGGAGCACCGGTCACGGAGCGCGGGAGTCAGGACACAGAGTGTCTCGTCTGGCGCCCGGCCGTCATCCGCCAACTCCCGGCGCGGTTCGGGTGCTCCTCGGCCTGGGTCCGCCACTTTCCGGCAATCCCAACCCGATCCACGGCCACCGACGTCCCGGCACTCGTCGTTACATCCTCGGCCTTCTTCCGCCACTCCTCGGTTGCCAACCACCGCTCATCCGCCCGTGTCATCCGCACCTAGGCAAAGTTCCGCCTCTCGTCGAGGGCCCCCGCTGGACGCGGTCGCTGCGCCTACCCTCTCATCGCTGCTGCAACGGAACAGCGTCAACGTGCTGCCGACTGCACTAGTACGGATCGACACCGGGACCCGGAGCTTCGACACGGGGGCCCTTATCGACCCATGCACGCCCTCGAGCGGCATCGACGCCTCGCTCGCAGCGTGTTTCCGGCTGCCCACTACCAGCGTGGGGGACGAACAGGTGTGTTCCGCCACCGTGGGGTCAACGACCGATGATAGCGTTCGGCTGGAGGTCATGTTCAAGATCGAGCCTCACGTGCGAGTTCGTACGCCGTCCCGGGAGCTGAGCGAGGCGGTGCGTGCCCACTTCCGAGGCGTGACCCTGGCGGATGAGCGATTCCATCTGCCAGCGACAATCTCCGTCGTCCTGGGCGCAGATATGTACCCACGGATTATTCAGCCGGGCTTCCTGAAGATCCAGGACGGACTGCCAGTGGCCCAGAGCACCGTGTTTGGATGGGTCGTGTCCGGAGCCTGCCACCAGCCATAACACCGAGGGAGCTATTGCAACCCGAGCGATTGCAAGGGGGGCGGAATGTTTAGGTGAGGGGCCGTGGTGCCACTCACCTGAAGAGCGCATCCGCACTGAAGAGCGCACCCGCGCTAAAGAGCGCACCCACGCTAAAGAGCGCACCCGCGCTGAAGAGCGCGTCCACACTCGCCCCTCTGTGCCCTCTCTTCTCGCTCGTTGGT
Organism: Drosophila malerkotliana malerkotliana; assembly: GCA_018153235.1. Taxonomy (NCBI): domain Eukaryota; kingdom Metazoa; phylum Arthropoda; class Insecta; order Diptera; family Drosophilidae; genus Drosophila; species Drosophila malerkotliana. Next base: position 315,371 of record JAECXV010000182.1, read on the forward strand.
TGCCGGCGATCTCTTTCTTGCACTAGTTTTTAAGTGATTTTTAATTCGATGTACGCAGCCAATAAAGCTGAACGCGTTTTTATACTCAACTGAAGACGCCCCCGACTTCTGATTTTTCAACCCCCATCCTGGAATCTTTTTGCGGACTCAACGCCCCCCTACACACTCTTTAAAAAAAGGTAAACATTAATAATGACGGCTGGGGTGTTGGGCAGCGTCAAAACACGGGAAAATGATAATGGCCAGTATTGGCGAACCAGGGTCCGAAAATGTCGGGACTTAATTCCTCAAAATCAGTGGGAGCGATTTTAATGGGACAGGTACCATTCGAATGGGCTAAAAATAAGCTTTCTCGTGGTATACCGTGCATAATGGCGCATCCTCTTGAAAAAAAGGTAAACAATAATGGCGGCTGGGGTGTTATACCGTGCATAATGGCGCATACGGTGTTATACCGTGCATAATGGCGTCCTCTTGAAAAAAAGGTAAGCAATAATGGCGGCTGGGGTGTTATACCGTGCATAATGGCGCATACGGTGTTATACCATGCGTAATGGCGCATCCTCTTTAAAAAAAGGTAAACATTAATAATGACGGCTGGGGTGTTGGGCAGCGTCAAAACACGGGAAAATGATAATGGCCAGTATTGGCGAACCAGGGTCCGAAAATTTCGGGACTTGATTCTTCAAAATCAGTGGGAGCGATTTTAATGGCACACGTACCATTCGAATGGGCTAAAAATTAGCTTTCTCGTGGTATACCGTGCATAATGGCGCATCCTCTTGAAAAAAAGGTAAACAATAATGACGGCTGGGGTGTTGGGCAGCGTCAAAACACGGGAAAATGATAATGGCCAGTATTGGCGAACCAGGGTCCGAAAATGTCGGGACTTGATTCCTCAAAATCAGTGGGAGCGATTTTAATGGGACAGGTACCATTCGAATGGGCTAAAAATAAGCTTCCTCGTGGTATACCGTGCATAATGGCGCATCCTCTTTAAAAAAAGGTAAACATTAATAATGACGGCTGGGGTGTTATACCGTGCATAATGGCGCATACGGTGTTATACAGTGCATAATGGCGCATCCTCTTGAAAAAAAGGTAAACAACAATGGCGGCTGGGGTGTTATACCGTGCATAATGGCGCATACGGTGTTATACCGTGCATAATGGCGCATCCTCTTGAAAAAAAGGTAAACAATAATGGCGGCTGGGGTGTTATACCTTGCATAATGGCGCACACGGTGTTATACCATGCATAATGGCGCATCCTCTTTAAAAAAAGGTAAACATTAATAATGACGGCTGGGATGTTGGGCAGCGTCAAAACACGGGAAAATGATAATGGCCAGTATTGGCGAACCAGGGTCCGAAAATGTCGGGACTTGATTCCTCAAATTCAGTGGGAGCGATTTTAATGAGACAGGTACCATTCGAATGGGCTAAAAATAAGCTTTCTCGTGGTATACCGTGCATAATGGCGCATCCTCTTTAAAAAAGGTAAACATTAACGGCGGCTGGGGTGTTATACCGTGCATAATGGCGCATCCTCTTGAAAAAAAGGTAAACAATAATGGCGGCTGGGGTGTTATACCGTGCATAATGGCGCATACGGTGTTATACCATGCATAATGGCGCATCCTCTTGAAAAAAAGGTAAACAATAATGGCGGCTGGGGTGCTATACCGTGCATAATGGCTTATACGGTGTTATACCGTGCATAATGGCGCATCCTCTTGAAAAAAAGGTAAACAATAATGGCGGCTGGGGTGTTATACCTTGCATAATGGCGCATACGGTGTTATACCATGCATAATGGCGCATCCTCTTGAAAAAAAGGTAAACAATAATGGCGGCTGGGGTTATGGGCAGCGTCAAAACACGGGAAAATGATAATGGCCAGTATTGGCGAACCAGGGTCCGAAAATTTCGGGACTTGATTCTTCAAAATCAGTGGGAGCGATTTTAATGGGACAGGTACCATTCGAATGGGCTAAAAATTAGCTTTCTCGTGGTATACTGTGCATAGTGGCGCATCCTCTTGAAAAAAAGGTAAACAATAATGACGGCTGGGGTGTTGGGCAGCGTCAAAACACGGGAAAATGATAATGGCCAGTATTGGCGAACCAGGGTCCGAAAATGTCGGGACTTGATTCCTCAAAATCAGTGGGAGCGATTTTAATGGGACAGGTACCATTCGAATGGGCTAAAAATAAGCTTTCTCGTGGTATACCGTGCATAATGGCGCATCCTCTTTAAAAAAAGGTAAACAATAATGGCGGCTGGGGTGTTATACCGTGCATAATGGCGCATACGGTTTTATACCGTGCATAATGGCGCATCCTCTTGAAAAAAAGGTAAACAATAATGGCGGCTGGGGTGTTATACCGTGCATAATGGCGCACACGGTGTTATACCATGCATAATGGCGCATCCTCTTTAAAAAAAGGTAAACATTAATAATGACGGCTGGGGTGTTGGGCAGCGTCAAAACACGGGAAAATGATAATGGCCAGTATTGGCGAACCAGGGTCCGAAAATGTCGGGACTTGATTCCTCAAAATCAGTGGGACCGATTTTAATGGGACAGGTACCATTCGAATGGGCTAAAAATAAGCTTTCTCGTGGTATACCGTGCATAATGGCGCATCCTCTTGAAAAAAAGGTAAACAATAATGGCGGCTGGGGTGTTATACCGTGCATAATGGCGCATCCTCTTGAAAAAAAGGTAAACAATAATGGCGGCTGGGGTGTTATACCGTGCATAATGGCGCATACGGTGTTATACCATGCATAATGGCGCATCCTCTTGAAAAAAAGGTAAACAATAATGGCGGCTGGGGTGCTATACCGTGCATAATGGCTTATACGGTGTTATACCGTGCATAATGGCGCATCCTCTTGAAAAAAAGGTAAACAATAATGGCGGGTGGGGTGTTATACCTTGCATAATGGCGCATACGGTGATATACCATGCATAATGGCGCATCCTCTTTAAAAAAAGGTAAACATTAATAATGACGGCTGGGGTGTTGGGCAGCGTCAAAACACGGGAAAATGATAATGGCCAGTATTGGCGAACCAGCATCCTCTTTAAAAAAAGGTAAACAATAATGGCGGCTGGGGTGTTATACCGTGCATAATGGCGCATACGGTTTTATACCGTGCATAATGGCGCATCCTCTTGAAAAAAAGGTAAACAATAATGGCGGCTGGGGTGTTATACCGTGCATAATGGCGCACACGGTGTTATACCATGCATAATGGCGCATCCTCTTTAAAAAAAGGTAAACATTAATAATGACGGCTGGGGTGTTGGGCAGCGTCAAAACACGGGAAAATGATAATGGCCAGTATTGGCGAACCAGGGTCCGAAAATGTCGGGACTTGATTCCTCAAAATCAGTGGGACCGATTTTAATGGGACAGGTACCATTCGAATGGGCTAAAAATAAGCTTTCTCGTGGTATACCGTGCATAATGGCGCATCCTCTTGAAAAAAAGGTAAACAATAATGGCGGCTGGGGTGTTATACCGTGCATAATGGCGCATACGGTGTTATACCGTGCATAATGGCGCATCCTCTTGAAAAAAAGGTAAACAATAATGGCGGCTGGGGTGTTATACCGTGCATAATGGCGCATACGGTGTTATACCATGCATAATGGCGCATCCTCTTTAAAAAAAGGTAAACATTAATAATGACGGCTGGGGTGTTGGGCAGCGTCAAAACACGGGAAAATGATAATGGCCAGTATTGGCGAACCAGCATCCTCTTTAAAAAAAGGTAAACAATAATGGCGGCTGGGGTGTTATACCGTGCATAATGGCGCATAGGGTTTTATACCGTGCATAATGGCGCATCCTCTTGAAAAAAAGGTAAACAATAATGGCGGCTGGGGTGTTATACCGTGCATAATGGCGCACACGGTGTTATACCATGCATAATGGCGCATCCTCTTTAAAAAAGGTAAACATTAATAATGACGGCTGGGGTGTTGGGCAGCGTCAAAACACGGGAAAATGATAATGGCCAGTATTGGCGAACCAGGGTCCGAAAATGTCGGGACTTGATTCCTCAAAATCAGTGGGACCGATTTTAATGGGACAGGTACCATTCGAATGGGCTAAAAATAAGCTTTCTCGTGGTATACCGTGCATAATGGCGCATCCTCTTGAAAAAAAGGTAAACAATAATGGCGGCTGGGGTGTTATACCGTGCATAATGGCGCATACGGTGTTATACCGTGCATAATGGCGCATCCTCTTGAAAAAAGGTAAACAATAATGGCGGCTGGGGTGTTATACCGTGCATAATGGCGCATACGGTGTTATACCATGCATAATGGCGCATCCTCTTTAAAAAAAGGTAAACATTAATAATGACGGCTGGGGTGTTGGGCAGCGTCAAAACACGGGAAAATGATAATGGCCAGTATTGGCGAACCAGGGTCCGAAAATTTCGGGACTTGATTCTTCAAAATCAGTGGGAGCGATTTTAATGGGACAGGTACCATTCGAATGGGCTAAAAATTAGCTTTCTCGTGGTATACCGTGCATAATGGCGCATCCTCTTGAAAAAAAGGTAAACAATAATGACGGCTGGGGTGTTGGGCAGCGTCAAAACACGGGAAAATGATAATGGCCAGTATTGGCGAGCCAGGGTCCGAAAATGTCGGGACTTGATTCCTCAAATTCAGTGGGAGCGATTTTAATGGGACAGGTACCATTCGAATGGGCTAAAAATAAGCTTTCTCGTGGTATACCGTGCATAATAACGCATCCTCTTTAAAAAAGGTAAACATTAACGGCGGCTGGGGTGTTATACCGTGCATAATGGCGCATCCTCTTGAAAAAAAGGTAAACAATAATGGCGGCTGGGGTGTTATACCGTGCATAATGGCGCATACGGTGTTATACCATGCATAATGGCGCATCCTCTTGAAAAAAAGGTAAACAATAATGGCGGCTGGGGTGCTATACCGTGCATAATGGCGCATACGGTGTTATACAGTGCATAATGGCGCATCCTCTTGAAAAAAAGGTAAACAATAATGGCGGCTGGGGTGTTATACCGTGCATAATGGCGCATACGGTGTTATACCGTGCATAATGGCGCATCCTCTTGAAAAAAAGGTAAACAATAATGGCGGCTGGGGTGTTATACCTTGCATAATGGCGCATACGGTGTTATACCATGCATAATGGCGCATCCTCTTGAAAAAAAGGTAAACATTAATAATGACGGCTGGGGTGTTGGGCAGCGTCAAAACACGGGAAAATGATAATGGCCAGTATTGGCGAACCAGGGTCCGAAAATTTCGGGACTTGATTCTTCAAAATCAGTGGGAGCGATTTTAATGGGACAGGTACCATTCGAATGGGCTAAAAATTAGCTTTCTCGTGGTATACTGTGCATAGTGGCGCATCCTCTTGAAAAAAAGGTAAACAATAATGACGGCTGGGGTGTTGGGCAGCGTCAAAACACGGGAAATTATCATTTTCCCAGTATTGGCGAACCATGGTCCGAAAATGTCGGGACTTGATTCCTCAAAATCAGTGGGAGCGATTTTAATGGGACAGGTACCATTCGAATGGGCTAAAAATAAGCTTTCTCGTGGTATACCGTGCATAATGGCGCATCCTCTTTAAAAAAAGGTAAACAATAATGGCGGCTGGGGTGTTATACCGTGCATAATGGCGCATACGGTTTTATACCGTGCATAATGGCGCATCCTCTTGAAAAAAAGGTAAACAATAATGGCGGCTGGGGTGTTATACCGTGCATAATGGCGCACACGGTGTTATACCATGCATAATTCAGCAAAAATGTCCATAAGGTGCGCCACACCGCAACTGGGAACCTGCTGCTAGAGCTATCGAAAAACCGTGTGGATAGCACGGACGCCATGAGGGAGAACCTCGAAAAGGTGCTTCAAGGAGCTGCCGAAGTGCGAGCGCTGTCCGAGGACAGCAAGATGAAATATATAGAGATTAGGGACCTCGACCCGCTAGCGACGGAAGGGGACATTCGGCTTGCTCTGGCCGAGCAGTTTGAAGTGGATGGAAAGTTGGCCACGTTAAGGAGCCTTCGGGCAAGTTCCTGGGACACACAGACCGCCATCATCGGTCTGCCCAGTAAAATTGCGACCGCAGTTGTGAGCAAGGGGAGAGTGAGGATCGGATGGACCGTGTGCCGGATTCGGGAGAGGCAGAGCCAGCCGAGGTGCTACCGATGCCTGGAAGTTGGCCACATTGCAAGCCAGTGCCGAAGCCCCACCGATAGGAGCGGATGCTGCATCCGCTGTGGCAAAAGCGGGCATAAAATCGCCAACTGCCCAAACGAGAGCACCTGCTACGTTTGCGCGTCAAAAGGCGAGAAGGAGGCAAAACACCTCGCAGGAAGTCGACGGTGTCCGCACTCCAATGGAGCTGTAAAAGATAGGGCAGGATGCAAGTGATCCAGCTCAATCTGAATCACTGTAGAGCGGCGCAGGACCTTCTGCGACACACCGTAGGCGAGATGAATGCTGACCTAGCCATTCTCAGCGAGCCGTACAGCGTCGGTCCAGGCGAGGAGTGGTCGACAAACAACCAGGGCAAGGCGGCCATCTGGATATGCAAAGGTTCCGCGGAAGGGCCAAGGCAAGTGAGGAGAGGTGAAGGCTTCGTGAGAATCCAGTGGGGAGGCATATGGGTGTATAGCTGCTACCTAGCCCCAAGCCTCTCCCTCGATGCTTACTGCAAGGCTCTAGAGGAGCTAGCGATAGATGCCAGAGGCAAACACCCAGTGCTAATAGCGGGTGATTTTAACGCGTGGGCACAGGAGTGGGGGAGCACCACCACGAATGCTAGAGGCAGAGCCCTGCTGGAGATCCTAGCACCCCTGGACCTGGCCCTTCTTAACGAGGGCAACCAGGAAACCTTCAATAGAGCAGGCGCCGGTTCCATTATTGACCTGACCTTCGTCAGCAGTAGTTTGGCACGGACCTCAGAGTGGAGAATCGCCGACATCTACACGGCCAGTGATCACGAGGCCATACTCTGCTCGCTCGGAATCAGCCGGGCGACCTCGCGCATTCCCCCCTGCGGCAAGTCGTATCGACAAGACACGCTAGACGTTCAACAAATGGCAAACCACGTGCGGAGGGCTGAGCTCGATCTCCACACTACAGCAAACGACTCGGCGGCGGAGCTTGCTACGGCCCTTGATGCGGCCTGTAACGCATGTATGAAGGCGCGCACGACCTTTGCTCGGCATCATAAACCAGCTCCGTGGTGGACAAGCCATATCTCGGCTCTTCGTAAGGAGTGCCTAAGGGCTAGAAGATCCCTGCAGCGAGCTCGTGGCACTGACGCGCAGGAGCAAAGACGCCTTGAATTCAAGGCAGCGAGGAAAACGCTGAAAAAGGCCATACGGGACAGTAAGCGCGAGCTGTTCCTCAAGTTATGCGACGAAGCGGAACACGACCCATGGGGACAGGCGTATAAAATCGTAACAAAAAAGGTCAGGGCAGGGAGCCAGCCCCCTTCAGACCCGGTCGCACTGAGCGCCATAATAGACATATTATTTCCAAGCTGTCAAGGAGAAGGAACACGCCCGGCTATTGAGGACGTCGAAGAAGAGTCAGTGGAAGCGGTCACAGCAGAGGAGGTGCTAGCGGCTGCACGAAATCTAGCTCCCAACAAAGCTCCCGGCCCAGACGCGGTGCCAAACCGAGCACTCAAGGTGGCCCTGGCCCAAATACCAGAAAAGATTGCAGCAGTCTACAATCAATGCTTGCTGGAAGGATCCTTCCCGAAGGTGTGGAAGAAGCAGAGGCTCCTGCTACTAACAAAGCCCGGTAAGCCACCCGGTGAGGCCGCGTCTTACCGACCCATCTGCCTCCTTGACACCGTAGGCAAGGTATTGGAAAAGATCCTGGCCACGAGACTCCAGGCGGCGATAAGCCGGGAGGGCGGACTGGCGGAGGAGCAGTACGGGTTCCGGAAAGGGAGGTCAACGATAGATGCCATCATGAGGGTGAAGACCCTGGCAGCAAGCGCCATCCAAGGCACCAGATGGGAGGGGGGAACCAAACAATACTGTCTGGTTACCACCCTGGACGTAAAGAACGCATTCAACACGGCGAGCTGGTCGCGGACTCTCGAAGCCCTGAAGGAGCTTAGGATCCCGGAGTACCTGTTGAAGATGGTGGATAGCTACCTGAGTGACAGAATACTCCTATACGACATGCGGGAAGGCCAGAAAGAGCGAGTGGTCTCCGCCGGAGTGCCGCAGGGCTCTGTGCTAGGCCCGCTCTTGTGGAATACGATGTATGATGGAGTACTCCGATTACCCATGGATGAGGGTACTACCATCGTTGGATTCGCCGACGACATAGCCATAGTGGTGGTGGCGAAGACTGTTCGCGGGGTGGAAACCCAAACAAACTCCGCGGTGGCGAGCGTAGAGGCATGGATGTCTAGGGCAGGCCTTCAGCTCGCTCCACAAAAGACGGAAGCGGTGCTAATCTCGAGCCGGAAGAAGGTAGAAACAGCGACAGTTCATGTAGGAGGAGTGGCCGTTACCTCGGGGAGAGCCCTAAAATACCTGGGGGTCTGGCTCGACACAAGGCTCTCGTTCCGGGAGCACCTCGAGTACGCCCACAGGAGGGCGAGCGAGACGACGAGGGCCCTCTCGCGGATGCTCCTCAATATCAGAGGCCCGAGGCAGGAAAGGCGCAAGCTCATCACTAGTGTGGTGAGCTCCCAAAATCCTGTACGCTGCCCCAGTGTGGGCCGAGGCGATGGGAGTAAGGTCCTACGCACGAGGAATCGAGGCAGACTACCGCCTATGCGCGCTACGGACGTCCTGTGCCTTCAGGACGGTGTCGGACGACGCGGCCCTCGTGATCGCAGGTCTGATACCACTAGGAGAGCTAGTCCGAGAGAGGAAGGAGCTGGCCAACATGGCTCAGGACAGCCCCTCATCGGCGTCGGATAGGAAGAGGGAAGCGAGAGCCACTAGCTTGGCAGGGCCTAAAGCTACCTAAAGCGTTTTGGCCATGAAAGTGAGGACTGCTGCCCGTCGTGCGGCAGTGGAGTCACAGAGGACTCACTCCACGTCCTCTTCGATTGCAGGCGATTTGAGGAGGATCGCCTAACCCTGGAGGAGATCCTGGAAGAGGCCTTTACACCAAGCAGTATGGTGCCTCAAATGCTCCAGACGCCGGTCAAATGGGAAGCGATAGCCGTATTTGTGGCCAAGATGATGACGGAGTTGAGAGCCCTGGAGAGGGCGCGTAATGGGCGGGAGGAGTAGGGCGCCAGAGGTGTGCGAAGCATTGCTTCACGGCCGTACCGCACAACTTAGGCCCATGCTCCTACAGCCCAGTCGGGGAACAACAATTTATAGTAGGCATATAAGATAGTTTTAATTAATAAACACGAATACAATAAAAAAAAAAAAAAAACCATGCATAATGGCGCATCCTCTTTAAAAAAAGGTAAACATTAATAATGACGGCTGGGGTGTTGGGCAGCGTCAAAACACGGGAAAATGATAATGGCCAGTATTGGCGAACCAGGGTCCGAAAATGTCGGGACTTGATTCCTCAAAATCAGTGGGACCGATTTTAATGGGACAGGTACCATTCGAATGGGCTAAAAATAAGCTTTCTCGTGGTATACCGTGCATAATGGCGCATCCTCTTGAAAAAAGGTAAACAATAATGGCGGCTGGGGTGTTATACCGTGCATAATGGCGCATACGGTGTTATACCGTGCATAATGGCGCATCCTCTTGAAAAAAAGGTAAACAATAATGGCGGCTGGGGTGTTATACCGTGCATAATGGCGCATACGGTGTTATACCATGCATAATGGCGCATCCTCTTTAAAAAAAGGTAAACATTAATAATGACGGCTGGGGTGTTGGGCAGCGTCAAAACACGGGAAAATGATAATGGCCAGTATTGGCGAACCAGGGTCCGAAAATTTCGGGACTTGATTCTTCAAAATCAGTGGGAGCGATTTTAATGGGACAGGTACCATTCGAATGGGCTAAAAATAAGCTTTCTCGTGGTATACCGTGCATAATGGCGCATCCTCTTGAAAAAAAGGTAAACAATAATGGCGGCTGGGGTGTTATACCGTGCATAATGGCGCATACGGTGTTATACCATGCATAATGGCGCATCCTCTTTAAAAAAAGGTAAACATTAACGGCGGCTGGGGTGTTATACCGTGCATAATGGCGCATACGGTGTTATACCGTGCATAATGGCGCATCCTCTTTAAAAAAAGGTAAACAATAATGGCGGCTGGGGTGTTATACCGTGCATAATGGCGCATATGGTGTTATACCATGCATAATGGCGCATCCTCTTTAAAAAAAGGTAAACATTAATAATGACGGCTGGGGTGTTGGGCAGCGTCAAAACACGGGAAAATGATAATGGCCAGTATTGGCGAACCAGGGTCCGAAAATGTCGGGACTTCATTCCTCAAAATCAGTGGGAGCGATTTTAATGGGACAGGTACCATTCGAATGGGCTAAAAATAAGCTTTCTCGTGGTATACCGTGCATAATGGCGCATCCTCTTGAAAAAAAGGTAAACAATAATGGCGGCTGGGGTGTTATACCGTGCATAATGGCGCATACGGTGTTATACCGTGCATAATGGCGCATCCTCTTGAAAAAAAGGTAAACAATAATGGCGGCTGGGGTGTTATACCGTGCATAATGGCGCATACGGTGTTATACCGTGCATAATGGCGCATCCTCTTTAAAAAAGGTAAACATTAATAATGACGGCTGGGGTGTTGGGCAGCGTCAAAACACGGGAAAATGATAATGGCCAGTATTGGCGAACCAGGGTCCGAAAATGTCGGGACTTGATTCCTCAAAATCAGTGGGAGCGATTTTAATGGGACAGGTACCATTCGAATGGGCTAAAAATTAGCTTTCTCGTGGTATACCGTGCATAATGGCGCATCCCCTTGAAAAAAAGGTAAACAATAATGGCGGCTGGGGTGTTGGGCAGCGTCAAAACACGGGAAAATAAGAATGGCCAGTATTGGCAAACCAGGGTCCGAAAATTTCGGGACTTGATTCTTCAAAATCAGTGGGAGCGATTTTAATGGGACAGGTACCATTCGAATGGGCTAAAAATTAGCTTTCTCGTGGTATACTGTGCATCATGGCGCATCCTCTTGAAAAAAAGGTAAACAATAATGGCGGCTGGGGTGTTGGGCAGCGTCAAAACACGGGAAAATGATAATGGCCAGTATTGGCGAACCAGGGTCCGAAAATGTCGGGACTTGAATCCTCAAAATCAGTGGGAGCGATTTTAATGGGACAGGTACTATTCGAATGGGCTAAAAATAAGCTTTCTCGTGTTATACCGTGCATAATGGTGCATCCTCTTTAAAAAAAGGTAAACATTAACGGCGGCTGGGGTGTTATACCGTGCATAATGGCGCATACGGTGTTATACCGTGCATAATGGCGCATCCTCTTGAAAAAAAGGTAAACATTAATAATGACGGCTGGGGTGTTGGGCAGCGTCAAAACACGGGAAAATGATAATGGCCAGTATTGGCGAACCAGGGTCCGAAAATGTCGGGACTTGATTCCTCAAAATCAGTGGGAGCGATTTTAATGGGACAGGTACTATTCGAATGGGCTAAAAATAAGCTTTTTCGTGATATACCGTGCATAATGGCGCATCCTCTTGAAAAAAAGGTAAACAATAATGGCGGCTGGGGTGTTATACCGTGCATAATGGCGCATACGGTGTTATACCGTGCATAATGGCGCATCCTCTTGAAAAAAAGGTAAACAATAATGGCGGCTGGGGTGTTATACCGTGCATAATGGCGCATACGGTGTTATACCATGCATAATGGCGCATCCTCTTGAAAAAAAGGTAAACAATAATGGCGGCTGGGGTGTTATACCGTGCATAATGGCGCATACTGTGTTATACAGTGCATAATGGCGCATCCTCTTGAAAAAAAGGTAAACAATAATGGCGGCTGGGGTGTTATACCGTGCATAATGGCGCATACGGTGTTATACCGTGCATAATGGCGCATCCTCTTTAAAAAAAGGTAAACATTAACGGCGGCTGGGGTGTTATACCGTGCATAATGGCGCATACGGTGTTATACCGTGCATAATGGCGCATCCTCTTGAAAAAAAGGTAAACATTAATAATGACGGCTGGGGTGTTGGGCAGCGTCAAAACACGGGAAAATGATAATGGCCAGTATTGGCGAACCAGGGTCCGAAAATGTCGGGACTTGATTCCTCAAAATCAGTGGGAGCGATTTTAATGGGACAGGTACCATTCGAATGGGCTAAAAATTAGCTTTCTCATGGTATACCGTTCATAATGGCGCATCCTCTTGAAAAAAAGGTAAACAATAATGGCGGCTGGGGTGTTATACCGTGCATAATGGCGCATACGGTGTTATACCGTGCATAATGGCGCATCCTCTTTAAAAAAAGGTAAACATTAACGGCGGCTGGGGTGTTTAACCGTGCATAATGGCGCATACGGTGTTATACCGTGCATAATGGCGCATCCTCTTGAAAAAAAGGTAAACAATAATGGCGGCTGGGGTGTTGGGCAGCGTCAAAACACGGGCAAATAATAATGGCCAGTATTGGCGAACCAGGGTCCGAAAATGTCGGGACTTGATTCCTCAAAATCAGTGGGAGCGATTTTAATGAGACAGGTACCATTCGAATGGGCTAAAAATTAGCTTTCTCGTGGTATACCGTGCATAATGGCGCATCCTCTTGAAAAAAGGTAAACAATAATGGCGGCTGGGGTGTTATACCGTGCATAATGGCGCATACGGTGTTATACTGTGCATAATGGCGCATCCTCTTGAAAAAAAGGTAAACAATAATGGCGGCTGGGGTGTTATACCGTGCATAATGGCGCATACGGTGTTATACCATGCATAATGGCGCATCCTCTTTAAAAAAAGGTAAACATTAATAATGACGGCTGTGGTGTTGGGCAGCGTCGAAACACGGGAAAATGATAATGGCAAGTATTGGCGAACCAGGGTCAGAAAAGGTCGGGACTTGATTGCTCAAAATCAGTGGAAGCGATTTTAATGGGACAGGTACCATTCGAATGGGCTAAAAATAAGCTTTCTCGTGGTATACCGTGCATAATGGCGCATCCTCTTGAAAAAAGGTAAACAATAATGGCGGCTGGGGTGTTATACCGTGCATAATGGCGCATACGGTGTTATACCGTGCATAATGGCGCATCCTCTTGAAAAAAAGGTAAACAATAATGGCGGCTGGGGTGTTATACCGTGCATAATGGCGCATACGGTGTTATACCATGCATAATGGCGCATCCTCTTTAAAAAAAGGTAAGCATTAATAATGACGGCTGGGGTGTTGGGCAGCGTCAAAACACGGGAAAATAATAATGGCCAGTATTGGCGAACCAGGGTCCGAAAATGTCGGGACTTGATTCCTCAAAATCAGTGGGAGCGATTTTAATGGGACAGGTACCATTCGAATGGGCTAAAAATAAGCTTTCTCGTGGTATACCGTGCATAATGGCGCATCCTCTTTAAAAAAAGGTAAACAATAATGGCGGCTGGGGTGTTATACCGTGCATAATGGCGCATACGGTGTTATACCATGCATAATGGCGCATCCTCTTTAAAAAAAGGTAAACATTAATAATGACGGCTGGGGTGTTGGGCAGCGTCAAAACTCGGGAAAATGATAATGGCCAGTATTGGCGAACCAGGGTCCGAAAATTTCGGGACTTGATTCTTCAAAATCAGTGGAAGCGATTTTAATGGGACAGGTACCATTCGAATGGGCTAAAAATAAGCTTTTTCGTGGTATACCGTGCATAATGGCGCATCCTCTTGAAAAAAAGGTAAACAATAATGGCGGCTGGGGTGTTATACCGTGCATAATGGCGCATACGGTGTTATACCGTGCATAATGGCGCATCCTCTTGAAAAAAAGGTAAACAATAATGGCGGCTGGGGTGTTATACCGTGCATAATGGCGCATACGGTGTTATACCGTGCATAATGGCGCATCCTCTTGAAAAAAAGGTAAACAATAATGGCGGCTGGGGTGTTATACCGTGCATAATGGCGCATCCTCTTGAAAAAAAGGTAAACAATAATGGCGGCTGGGGTGTTGGGCAGCGTCAAAACACGGGCAAATAATAATGGCCAGTATTGGCGAACCAGGGTCCGAAAATGTCGGGACTTGATTCCTCAAAATCAGTGGGAGCGATTTTAATGAGACAGGTACCATTCGAATGGGCTAAAAATTAGCTTTCTCGTGGTATACCGTGCATAATGGCGCATCCTCTTGAAAAAAAGGTAAACAATAATGGCGGCTGGGGTGTTATACCGTGCATAATGGCGCATACGGTGTTATACTGTGCATAATGGCGCATCCTCTTGAAAAAAAGGTAAACAATAATGGCGGCTGGGGTGTTATACCGTGCATAATGGCGCATACGGTGTTATACCATGCATAATGGCGCATCCTCTTTAAAAAAAGGTAAACATTAATAATGACGGCTGTGGTGTTGGGCAGCGTCAAAACACGGGAAAATGATAATGGCAAGTATTGGCGAACCAGGGTCAGAAAAGGTCGGGACTTGATTGCTCAAAATCAGTGGAAGCGATTTTAATGGGACAGGTACCATTCGAATGGGCTAAAAATAAGCTTTCTCGTGGTATACCGTGCATAATTGCGCATCCTCTTGAAAAAAGGTAAACAATAATGGCGGCTGGGGTGTTATACCGTGCATAATGGCGCATACGGTGTTATACCGTGCATAATGGCGCATCCTCTTGAAAAAAAGGTAAACAATAATGGCGGCTGGGGTGTTATACCGTGCATAATGGCGCATACGGTGTTATACCATGCATAATGGCGCATCCTCTTTAAAAAAGGTAAGCATTAATAATGACGGCTGGGGTGTTGGGCAGCGTCAAAACACGGGAAAATAATAATGGCCAGTATTGGCGAACCAGGGTCCGAAAATGTCGGGACTTGATTCCTCAAAATCAGTGGGAGCGATTTTAATGGGACAGGTACCATTCGAATGGGCTAAAAATAAGCTTTCTCGTGGTATACCGTGCATAATGGCGCATCCTCTTTAAAAAAGGTAAACAATAATGGCGGCTGGGGTGTTATACCGTGCATAATGGCGCATACGGTGTTATACCATGCATAATGGCGCATCCTCTTTAAAAAAAGGTAAACATTAATAATGACGGCTGGGGTGTTGGGCAGCGTCAAAACTCGGGAAAATGATAATGGCCAGTATTGGCGAACCAGGGTCCGAAAATTTCGGGACTTGATTCTTCAAAATCAGTGGAAGCGATTTTAATGGGACAGGTACCATTCGAATGGGCTAAAAATAAGCTTTTTCGTGGTATACCGTGCATAATGGCGCATCCTCTTGAAAAAAAGGTAAACAATAATGGCGGCTGGGGTGTTATACCGTGCATAATGGCGCATACGGTGTTATACCGTGCATAATGGCGCATACTCTTGAAAAAAAGGTAAACAATAATGGCGGCTGGGGTGTTATACCGTGCATAATGGCGCATACGGTGTTATACCGTGCATAATGGCGCATCCTCTTGAAAAAAAGGTAAACAATAATGGCGGCTGGGGTGTTATACCGTGCATAATGGCGCATCCTCTTTAAAAAAAGGTAAACAATAATAATGACGGCTGGGGTGTTGGGCAGCGTCAAAACACGGGAAAATGATAATGGCCAGTATTGGCGAACCAGGGTCCGAAAATGTCGGGACTTGATTCCTCAAAATCAGTGGGAGCGATTTTAATGGGACAGGTACCATTCGAATGGGCTAAAAATAAGCTTTCTCGTGGTATACCGTGCATAATGGCGCATCCTCTTGAAAAAAGGAAAACAATAATGGCGGCTGGGGTGTTATACCGTGCATAATGGCGCATACGGTGTTATACCGTGCATAATGGCGCATCCTCTTGAAAAAAAGGTAAACAATAATGGCGGCTGGGGTGTTGGGCAGCGTCAAAACTCGGGAAAATGATAATGGCCAGTATTGGCGAACCAGGGTCCGAAAATTTCGGGACTTGATTCTTCAAAATCAGTGGAAGCGATTTTAATGGGACAGGTACCATTCGAATGGGCTAAAAATAAGCTTTCTCGTGGTATAGCGTGCATAATGGCGCATCCTCTTTAAAAAAGGTAAACAATAATGGCGGCTGGGGTGTTATACCGTGCATAATGGCGCATACGGTGTTATACCGTGCATAATGGCGCATCCTCTTTAAAAAAAGGTAAACAATAATGGCGGCTGGGGTGTTATACCGTGCATAATGGCGCATACGGTGTTATACCGTGTATAATGGCGCATCCTCTTGAAAAAAAGGTAAACAATAATGGCGGCTGGAGTGTTATACCGTGCATAATGGCGCATACGGTGTTATACCGTGCATAATGGCGCATCCTCTTGAAAAAAAGGTAAACAATAATGGCGGCTGGGGTGTTATACCGTGCATAATGGCGCATACGGTGTTATACCGTGCATAATGGCGCATCCTCTTTAAAAAAAGGTAAACATTAACGGCGGCTGGGGTGTTATACCGTGCATAATGGCGCATACGGTGTTATACCATGCATAATGGCGCATCCTCTTTAAAAAAAGGTAAACATTAATAATGACGGCTGGGGTGTTGGGCAGCGTCAAAACACGGGAAAATGATAATGGCCAGTATTGGCGAACCAGGGTCCGAAAATGTCGGGACTTAATTCCTCAAAATCAGTGGGAGCGATTTTAATGGGACAGGTACCATTCGAATGGGCTAAAAATTAGCTTTCTCGTGGTGTACCGTGCATAATGGCGCATCCTCTTGAAAAAAAGGTAAACAATAATGACGGCTGGTGTGTTGGGCAGCGTCAAAACACGGGAAAATGATAATGGCCAGTATTGGCGAACCAGGGTCCGAAAATGTCGGGACTTGATTCCTCAAAATCAATGGGAGCGATTTTAATGGGACAGGTACCATTCGAATGGGCTAAAAATAAGCTTTCTCGTGGTATACCGTGCATAATGGCGCATCCTCTTGAAAAAAGGTAAACAATAATGGCGGCTGGGGTGTTATACCGTGCATAATGGCGCATACGGTGTTATACCGTGCATAATGGCGCATCCTCTTTAAAAAAAGGTAAACATTAATAATGACGGCTGGGGTGTTGGGCAGCGTCAAAACTCGGGAAAATGATAATGGCCAGTATTGGCGAACCAGGGTCCGAAAATTTCGGGACTTGATTCTTCAAAATCAGTGGAAGCGATTTTAATGGGACAGGTACCATTCGAATGGGCTAAAAATAAGCTTTTTCGTGGTATACCGTGCATAATGGCGCATCCTCTTGAAAAAAAGGTAAACAATAATGGCGCCTGGGGTGTTATACCGTGCATAATGGCGCATACGGTGTTATACCGTGCATAATGGCGCATCCTCTTGAAAAAAAGGTAAACAATAATGGCGGCTGGGGTGTTATACCGTGCATAATGGCGCATACGGTGTTATACCGTGCATAATGGCGCATCCTCTTGAAAAAAAGGTAAACAATAATGGCGGCTGGGGTGTTATACCGTGCATAATGGCGCATCCTCTTTAAAAAAAGGTAAACAATAATAATGACGGCTGGGGTGTTGGGCAGCGTCAAAACACGGGAAAATGATAATGGCCAGTATTGGCGAACCAGGGTCCGAAAATGTCGGGACTTGATTCCTCAAAATCAGTGGGAGCGATTTTAATGGGACAGGTACCATTCGAATGGGCTAAAAATAAGCTTTCTCGTGGTATACCGTGCATAATGGCGCATCCTCTTGAAAAAAGGAAAACAATAATGGCGGCTGGGGTGTTATACCGTGCATAATGGCGCATACGGTGTTATACCGTGCATAATGGCGCATCCTCTTTAAAAAAAGGTAAACAATAATGGCGGCTGGGGTGTTATACCGTGCATAATGGCGCATACGGTGTTATACCGTGCATAATGGCGCATCCTCTTGAAAAAAAGGTAAACAATAATGGCGGCTGGGGTGTTATACCGTGCATAATGGCGCATCCTCTTTAAAAAAAGGTAAACAATAATAATGACGGCTGGGGTGTTGGGCAGCGTCAAAACACGGGAAAATGATAATGGCCAGTATTGGCGAACCAGGGTCCGAAAATGTCGGGACTTGATTCCTCAAAATCAGTGGGAGCGATTTTAATGGGACAGGTACCATTCGAATGGGCTAAAAATAAGCTTTCTCGTGGTATACCGTGCATAATGGCGCATCCTCTTGAAAAAAGGAAAACAATAATGGCGGCTGGGGTGTTATACCGTGCATAATGGCGCATACGGTGTTATACCGTGCATAATGGCGCATCCTCTTGAAAAAAAGGTAAACAATAATGGCGGCTGGGGTGTTGGGCAGCGTCAAAACTCGGGAAAATGATAATGGCCAGTATTGGCGAACCAGGGTCCGAAAATTTCGGGACTTGATTCTTCAAAATCAGTGGAAGCGATTTTAATGGGACAGGTACCATTCGAATGGGCTAAAAATAAGCTTTCTCGTGGTATAGCGTGCATAATGGCGCATCCTCTTTAAAAAAGGTAAACAATAATGGCGGCTGGGGTGTTATACCGTGCATAATGGCGCATACGGTGTTATACCGTGCATAATGGCGCATCCTCTTTAAAAAAGGTAAACAATAATGGCGGCTGGGGTGTTATACCGTGCATAATGGCGCATACGGTGTTATACCGTGTATAATGGCGCATCCTCTTGAAAAAAAGGTAAACAATAATGGCGGCTGGGGTGTTATACCGTGCATAATGGCGCATACGGTGTTATACCGTGCATAATGGCGCATCCTCTTGAAAAAAAGGTAAACAATAATGGCGGCTGGGGTGTTATACCGTGCATAATGGCGCATACGGTGTTATACCGTGCATAATGGCGCATCCTCTTTAAAAAAAGGTAAACATTAACGGCGGCTGGGGTGTTATACCGTGCATAATGGCGCATACGGTGTTATACCATGCATAATGGCGCATCCTCTTTAAAAAAAGGTAAACATTAATAATGACGGCTGGGGTGTTGGGCAGCGTCAAAACACGGGAAAATGATAATGGCCAGTATTGGCGAACCAGGGTCCGAAAATGTCGGGACTTAATTCCTCAAAATCAGTGGGAGCGATTTTAATGGGACAGGTACCATTCGAATGGGCTAAAAATTAGCTTTCTCGTGGTGTACCGTGCATAATGGCGCATCCTCTTGAAAAAAAGGTAAACAATAATGACGGCTGGTGTGTTGGGCAGCGTCAAAACACGGGAAAATGATAATGGCCAGTATTGGCGAACCAGGGTCCGAAAATGTCGGGACTTGATTCCTCAAAATCAATGGGAGCGATTTTAATGGGACAGGTACTATTCGAATGGGCTAAAAATAAGCTTTCTCGTGGTATACCGTGCATAATGGCGCATCCTCTTGAAAAAAGGTAAACAATAATGGCGGCTGGGGTGTTATACCGTGCATAATGGCGCATACGGTGTTATACCGTGCATAATGGCGCATCCTCTTGAAAAAAAGGTAAACAATAATGGCGGCTGGGGTGTTGGGCAGCGTCAAACCTCGGGAAAATGATAATGGCCAGTATTGGCGAACCAGGGTCCGAAAATTTCGGGACTTGATTCTTCAAAATCAGTGGAAGCGATTTTAATGGGACAGGTACCATTCGAATGGGCTAAAAATAAGCTTTCTCGTGGTATACCGTGCATAATGGCGCATCCTCTTTAAAAAAAGGTAAACAATAATGGCGGCTGGGGTGTTATACCGTGCATAATGGCGCATACGGTGTTATACCGTGCATAATGGCGCATCCTCTTTAAAAAAGGTAAACAATAATGGCGGCTGGGGTGTTATACCGTGCATAATGGCGCATACGGTGTTATACCGTGCATAATGGCGCATCCTCTTGAAAAAAAGGTAAACAATAATGGCGGCTGGGGTGTTATACCGTGCATAATGGCGCATACGGTGTTATACCGTGCATAATGGCGCATCCTCTTGAAAAAAAGGTAAACAATAATGGCGGCTGGGGTGTTATACCGAGCATAATGGCGCATACGGTGTTATACCGTGCATAATGGCGCATCCTCTTGGAAAAAGGTTAACAATAATGGCGGCTGGGGTGTTATACCGTGCATAATGGCGCATACGGTGTTATACCGTGCATAATGGCGCATCCTTTTGAAAAAAAGGTAAACAATAATGGCGGCTGGGGTGTTATACCGTGCATAATGGCGCATACGGTGTTATACCGTGCATAATGGCGCATCCTCTTTAAAAAAGGTAAACATTAACGGCGGCTGGGGTGTTATACCGTGCATAATGGCGCATACGGTGTTATACCATGCATAATGGCGCATCCTCTTTAAAAAAGGTAAACATTAATAATGACGGCTGGGGTGTTGGGCAGCGTCAAAACACGGGAAAATGATAATGGCCAGTATTGGCGAACCAGGGTCCGAAAATGTCGGGACTTAATTCCTCAAAATCAGTGGGAGCGATTTTAATGGGACAGGTACCATTCGAATGGGCTAAAAATTAGCTTTCTCGTGGTGTACCGTGCATAATGGCGCATCCTCTTGAAAAAAGGTAAACAATAATGACGGCTGGTGTGTTGGGCAGCGTCAAAACACGGGAAAATGATAATGGCCAGTATTGGCGAACCAGGGTCCGAAAATGTCGGGACTTGAATCCTCAAAATCAATGGGAGCGATTTTAATGGGACAGGTACCATTCGAATGGGCTAAAAATAAGCTTTCTCGTGGTATACCGTGCATAATGGCGCATCCTCTTGAAAAAAGGTAAACAATAATGGCGGCTGGGGTGTTATACCGTGCATAATGGCGCATACGGTGTTATACCGTGCATAATGGCGCATCCTCTTGAAAAAAAGGTAAACAATAATGGCGGCTGGGGTGTTGGGCAGCGTCAAACCTCGGGAAAATGATAATGGCCAGTATTGGCGAACCAGGGTCCGAAAATTTCGGGACTTGATTCTTCAAAATCAGTGGAAGCGATTTTAATGGGACAGGTACCATTCGAATGGGCTAAAAATAAGCTTTCTCGTGGTATACCGTGCATATTGGCGCATCCTCTTTAAAAAAAGGTAAACAATAATGGCGGCTGGGGTGTTATACCGTGCATAATGGCGCATACGGTGTTATACCGTGCATAATGGCGCATCCTCTTTAAAAAAAGGTAAACAATAATGGCGGCTGGGGTGTTATACCGTGCATAATGGCGCATACGGTGTTATACCGTGCATAATGGCGCATCCTCTTGAAAAAAAGGTAAACAATAATGGCGGCTGGGGTGTTATACCGTGCATAATGGCGCATACGGTGTTATACCGTGCATAATGGCGCATCCTCTTGAAAAAAGGTAAACAATAATGGCGGCTGGGGTGTTATACCGAGCATAATGGCGCATACGGTGTTATACCGTGCATAATGGCGCATCCTCTTGAAAAAAGGTTAACAATAATGGCGGCTGGGGTGTTATACCGTGCATAATGGCGCATACGGTGTTATACCGTGCATAATGGCGCATCCTTTTGAAAAAAGGTAAACAATAATGGCGGCTGGGGTGTTATACCGTGCATAATGGCGCATACGGTGTTATACCGTGCATAATGGCGCATCCTCTTTAAAAAAAGGTAAACATTAACGGCGGCTGGGGTGTTATACCGTGCATAATGGCGCATACGGTGTTATACCATTGTGATAAATGTTTAAAGGATACCACCAAGAGTTGAGTTTGGTTGGTCTTTATTTGGAAGGAGCAGCTGAGGTGCCGCTCCAGCGTTCAAAATGTCTCTGTCTTTTACAATATTTCTTAAGTCTAAGTAAGGCTAAGTCTCGTAGCAGCGCTGCTCGCAGGCGGCGGCAGAGAGACGGCTATGTACTTATATATAAAGGAATATAATAATATATGTTGTTATGCGCTCTCAAGTGGAGGCGCGAGGGGTATGCATATGCTGACCGTTTGTTACGATTATGCTGACACTAGCACTTTCTGTGTGCGGGCTAAGGCATAACGATCGGTTCATATTTCGGCCACTTAGGGTTTATGACCGGGACTTTGGATTATGTAAACACTGCAACAAAGTGTTACAGTGCGCACCCTTTAAGTACTCTCGGTACAGTGGGTATTCAATATATGTGCATACTACATCTCCCTCCTTTTGAAAAATAACGTAATATAATGAAGTTATTTTTATAATAAAAATTTCTAATTAATACATCTGTTTTTTTTTTTATTTATTTGTTTTGTTTTATGTGGTTAGAATCATAGAAAATGAAATTATTAAAAGAATATGTGTATTTATTTATCTATGTATGTGTGTCTTTGTATGGCCATACTAAGTGCAATTTATGAAATAAAGATTTTTAATCTATCCTTATGAACTGTTTGTTTTTTATGTTTATTATTTGCTATTACTATGTTATCTCTATCTCCTATTTCCGTTACTATATACGGACCTGTATATTTAGGATCTAACTTATGACCTGTCTCGTTTTTTAATAAAACTTTGTCACCTACTGATATATCTATATCCCTTACTTTATGATCGTATAGTAGTTTATTTCTATTCTTGTTTGCTTCTAACATAACTCTAGCTCTTTTATAGGCTACTTCTAATCTATATTTACTCTCCTTAGCGTAGTCATCTATATTATATAGTGCTTCTACACTATCTATGCTATTAAAATGTTTTGGCAAATTACTTGTTTTACCGAATACTAGCTCATATGGACAATAAGTATGTGCCATAGAGGGGGTCGTGTTGAAACAGAAGACAAAATATTGAAGCCATACGTCCCAATCAGTTTTATCAGCCGATATGTAAGATCGTATGTATTCATTGAAAGTTCTATGACTTCTTTCTATTGTTCCAACTGTCTGGTGGTGGTGTGCTGTGGATGTAATATTTTCAATATTTAAATATTTGCACAAATCGTCTATAATTGAATTCTTATATTCTGTTCCCATGTCCGTAATGAACGTCTTCATTGGACCGTACTTCAGGATAAAAGATTCAAATATTGCTTTAGCGACAGTATTGGCGTTTTTATTCGGAACAGGTATGGCAACTAAATACTTAGTTAAATCACATATTAAAGTGACTGCATACTCATTGCCATTTTCTGATTTTGGCAGTGGACCAATAGTGTCCACTATCACTCTGTCGAAAGCATTTATTGGTGTGTCTTTAATTGTTAAAGGGGTCTTTGTGTGTTTAGTTATTTTTGATTTCTGGCTTTTTTGACATTTTCTTACGTACTCAGTTATATCTTTAGACATGCTTTTCCAGTAATAGTGTCTTTTTACTTTGGCCAAAGTTTTTGATATGCCAGTATGACCTCCTTGAATTGGATCATCATGAAATGTAGACAAAATTGCTTCTTTTTCTTTTAAATTTGTTATTTGGGTCACCGGGTTGAGTAGCGCTACTCTTAATGTTTTCAATATTTTATTGCCCATTAATTTAAATTTATCTATTGAAGTATATTCAAAGATATTTTCCCACGGTGCCACTTTGAGTTGGCTGATTTTATGTATACCGGCTTGCAGTTCAAGCCTTTGGAAAAATTGATCTAAATCAATAACTCCATTAGTATATAAATCGCTAACATCATATCTTGCAGTAATTTTTCTGCCTTGTTTAAATAAACATAACATATTTTTTATCTGCAAAGTCACTACTTTACGTACTTCATCATTGTTTATGACGTCGTATACGTTGGGCTTAGAAGCTTTATTTAAAGATTGCCTTGGCAATTCTTGTTCTTGATTTTCCGCGCGGAATTTTTGTCTACTTTGATATCTAGTAGTGACTTTTAATACATTTCTAGTTTTATTTTGTAGATCTTTGATGGTTATTCTTGATAACGCATCAGCTACATGATTATCTTTTCCCTTTAAATATTCGACTGTAAAGTCGTATTCTTCTAGTTCGAGCCTCATACGTGTCAGTTTAGAACTGGGATTGGTCATTGAGAAAAGGTATATTAAAGGTCTATGGTCTGTTCTTATTAAGAAATGTGTTCCATATATATATGGTCTAAAATATAATATCGCCCAGTGAATTGCAGCTAATTCCTGCTCAGTAGTACATTTGTTACTTTCACCTTTTGTAAATGCTCTTGATGCGTATGCAATGGGAAGTTGGAGACCATTATGATTTTGAGTTAAAACCGCTCCACATGCTTGCTTACTTGCATCTGTTATTATGCAAAATTCTTTAGTGAAATCTGGGTATTGTAGCAAGGTAGGTTCCATAAGTTTTGTTTTTAAGTATTGGAATGCATTTTCACACTCATCCGTCCATTTAAAAGGAACATTCTTTTTACATAATCTTGTTATGTGCCGTGAATAATCGGCGAAATTTTTTATAAAGCGTCTATAATAGTTACAGAATGCTACAAAACGTCTAGCACTGTCCGCGTCGTGCGGAACTGGGTAGTTCATAATGACATCGTATTTCTTGTCATCTGGAAGTATTCCTTTATCAGTGCATTTATGACTTAGAAAAGTCACTTCATGCATAAAAAATGAACATTTTTCTGGGTGTAGCTTTAGGTTGAATTTCCTACATTTCTCAAAAACATCTGTTAAGTTTTTAAGCATATGTTTTTCGGAACAACCGATTACTATTAAGTCATCCATATAAAGGAACGCTTTAGAAGGTTCTAGACCAGAGAACGCAATAGTCATCATTCTTTGAAACGAATTAGGAGCTATTTTTAATCCGAAGGGTAATCGCGTGAAGCGATATGAGCCGTTGCTCGTTGAAAAAGACGTTATATCTCTTGAACCTTTTTCTAGTTCAATTTGATGGAATCCTGACATTAAGTCAAGACATGAAAAGTATTTTGCTCGGCCTAGTTGATCTTAAATATCATCAATTCTAGGTAATGGGAATTTATCAGATAGTAATTTTTTATTAATCTGGCGATAGTCAATTACTAATCGCCATTTCTTTGCATTTGATCCGGGGGATGATTTCTTAGGAACAAGTAACAATGGGCTATTATATTCGGATACTGACGGTTCGACAATCCCGTCTGAGATTAATTTTTCTACTTGTTTTTGTATTTCATTCACCTGACTATGTGGGCTTCGATAGTTTTTTATATAAACTGGTTCATCATCTTTTAATCTCAGTTTTTGTTTATAAAAATTATTTGTGGTTATTGATTCGGTTTCCAATCCGAATATATCGCTATACTGGGTGCATAGGCTAGTAAGCTGAGACTTGAACTGTGGAGGGAAGTTTTTTGACAGTTGTGATAGTACGGATTTTTTTCTATTGTCTGGATTTGTGTTGACTACATCGTAGTTCGAAAGTGATTCATATATTAGACTATCTGTACTCACTACTTGGTCGTTATTTGTTGTGTTTAATAATCTTATGAAGGCATTATTGGATGTTGCTATGGTATTTGCAACGTAAATACCATGTTGAATTTCCTGATTTGGAATTAATACACTGTCTGCTGTTGAATTAAGTTCAATTTTCCGAATAACTTGGGATCTTGCTGGCAGAAGTATTGAATTATTGCCAGAACTATGAGCTATTGGTACTTTTATTGGGAATTTTAAATTATTGGGTCTAATTATAAGCCAATCTTCAGATGGCTTGAAGTCTAATTGACAGTTGTATTTTTTGATAAAGTCGATGCCTATTATTCCATCGCATGGAATTGGGAAATGTGAATTTAAGATATGAAAATCGTGTGGAATTATGTAATTGGTGGTCTGTATCTCTATAGAAACTAAACCTTGGGATTTTATTATTTCTTGACTTATGCCTTTTATGTCTATGATGTAATCATTTTGGATGTTTTGGAAATTATCCGAAGTTTCTTTTAGAATGGAAATGTCTGCACCTGTGTCTATTAAAAATATAAGTTCTTTCCCAGTAGCTACATTAAAAAATGAAACGAATATATTTTGGCTGAGATTAATAGTGTGAACTCTTACTTCATTTATTGTTGAATATTTAAAGGGTTTTGGGAGTTTTCCGATGTGTTTTGGTTATTATTTTGTGTCAATCTTACATTGCCTTGGTTATTGCTATTGTGGCCTCGGTTTGAGTTACCACTGCCTCTATAATTTCCTCTATATGGGCCTCGCCCTCTATTGTTATTCTGATAATTATTGTTATTCTGATAATTGTTGTTATAATTACCGTTGTTGTAGTTATTGTGATTGTAGTTATTGTGATTACCACGAAAACTACCTCTATAACTGCCACGTCCGCAATTTGAGCCGCGCTGTGGATAATTCTTATAATATAGGACAGTGTTTGACTGCCCAGTTGCTTCAGTGCAACTATTAACAAATTTGGAAACGGCTTCGTTCATCGTACTGAATGTTCCAGCTTGCATGATAAGTTTTACCTTATCGATTGTGCAGTTTTTAGTCATTGCTTTGACTGCATGCTGCATGGAATAATTCCTGGCTAGCTCTAAAGATAAACCATCTGATATATATGCACCTTCTAAGGCTTTCGTCATCTGCTCAATTTCTTGTGTGTATTGGTTAGCAGTTTTATTGCGCTGCTGTAGATTCATCAGCTTCGCTGATAATACCTCAACAGTTTCGCCTTTGACGTTGCTTCTTAGTCTAGCAATCACCTCAGTAATTGTTGTTTCATTACCGATTAGATTCCTGGCGACACCTTTTAGCTTTGTTTTAATGATGGAAATAGCTAATTCTTCGTGCTCGCCTTTTATTGATTGTATTATTTGTAAAGCATCAATGAAACTTGTTAAATTTTCAGCCTTACCATCAAAAACTGGTATAAGCTTAGATGCTGCATTAATAAAATCAATATTTGATTGTGCCATTGTGATGGATTTATCTATCTTGTATTCTATGACACTCGAAGTATCTGAATCTGTAGAGTTATCCAGATCAGTGTATACCGCCGGAATAGTAAGATTATTTAAATCTGTATCTTCTATTTTGGGGTTTACTTTGGGAAGCTCTTCTGACTCAGATTCTTTCGTTTCTGTTGATTCCGAGTCAGGTGCAGTGTCAACTGCTATTGGAGTGTTTAGAACGGTTGGTAACGATATTTCTAAACTGAACTTTTGTTTAATAAATATTAAATTAGATCGTAGTCGTATCAAAAGTTTTGATACCTGTGACCAATGATCTTGATTTAATCTTTCCCTATGATCATGTATTAGCATACGCGCTTCATTAAAGCACTCTACTAATATTTCAACGTGCTTCCTAACCGTATTCTTTTGAATGGGTCTATTCTGAGTTAGGGACTTGTACGATTTGTCAAAATTTGTTTTAATTATTGATAACTCCTCGTACAATTTTTTCCAATCCATGCCTTTAGTTTAGCCATACTTTTGTAGAGATAATTACGTAATATATTTTAATATTTATTTTCTTTTATTTCATTGTCTTAGATTGTAGGTGTTTACATTTGTGTATAATAATTTTGTTTGTTTTTTTTGTTTTTTTTTGGTTTTTTATTTAGATTTTGTCCAGGTCATTTGCTTGACTCTGGAATTTTTTCTTTAAACATTTGTTGTGTAATTTATATAATTTAAGCAAAACGCTTGCTAACTTTATAATGACGATTATCATTAACAATATTGTAATTGTTTGAAGATCGATTTTTCCTGGTTCAATTTTATTAACGACATTTGCCGTGGAATCTACGACTTTCGTGTCTACTAAACCCATTTTAGATAGTTTATATGTTTTTCCAATTTCAATTATATTTTTCTCTGAGTCATATTTTGTAATGTAACTTAATTTTTCTGGGAAGTAATAGTCAGAATCATTTATTTGATCTGTTTTACTTATGCTATTACTTCTTATTAAAAGGGTATTAAAATGTTTCATAAATTTTAGGAATTTATGCTATTTTTGAATTTATTTTTTTTTCATTAAAATTTTACATACATTTTTGGGATTTATCGTATTCTTTTCTTTAATTTAAAAAAAAATTTTTCCTAAATTTTGTCTTTTTCTTATCTAACATTTTTTCCTACCTATTATTTGTACAGCTATACGGGCCATACTTTCAAATTGGGCAAAAGAGGTTCCGCTCAATTTTTCAAAAAAATATTATAGTATAAAAAACAAGAAAGGAAAGCTAACTTCGGGCGGAGCCGAAGTTTATATACCCTTGCAGTTAAAACCGGATATATATCGCAAACATCGGATATAGTTGGCCGATCCTTATGGAAATAGGAAAATATAATCCAATTTATTACAATACAAAATCTAAAAAGAGTCCCAAACTTCTATCTTCAAAAATACGAAAGTTGATATTTCTACCAAATACCATTTCCGATCGTTCAGTTATATGGCAGCTATGGGATATAGTCGGCCGATCCTAATGAAATTTGGTAGGTTGGGTCAACTGACCAAAAATAGAATCTGTATTAAATTCCAGCTTTCTATCTTCAAAAACACGAAAGTTGGGTCATTTCCGATCAATCAGTTATATGGCAGCTATAGGATATAGTCGGCCGATCCCGGTCGTTCCGACTTATATACTGCGTGCAAAGGAAAGAAGGGTGTGTGCAAAGTTTCAAGTCGATAGCTTTAAAACTGAGAGACTAGTTCGCGTAGAAACAGACAGACAGACAGACGGACAGACGGACAGACGGACAGACGGACATGCTCATATCAACTCAGGAGGTGATCCTGATCAAGAATATATATACTTTATAGGGTCGGAGATGTCTCCTTCACTGCGTTGCACACTTTTGGACAAAATTATAATACCCTCTGCAAGGGTATAAAAATATGCATCGCAGTGCAATCAAAAAAATTATGCAACGCAGTGCATGGGTAAAAAAAAAATTTCTCCTCAGTTGATTTCCTTCCTTTTTTTTTCACGTCAGCTGGTCGTCGCCGGTTTGGCTACGCTGACGTTCCCTCGGTGGCGCAGGAGGTGGCGTATTCCCGCACTCTATTTGCTGCTGCTGCTGTCCGGGGCCTTTTGGACTCAGGCGTTACCGGTGCCGGTCCTCGCACAGGTTTGGTTGCAGTGAGGGCTGTCCAGTGGTCCAGGGCAATCCTTCGGGCACGTCTTTTTTAGTTTTGGTAATTGCTTTGGTGGTGGAGGTTTTGTTATTATTTTTTCATTAATTTTCTTAATCGATACTGAGTGAGTGGCGGCAATTTTTGGGCTTTAATTCTTGTTTAATAATTCTTCTTTCAGAAAATCTAGTTCTGTTTGAAGTTTTTGGGCTGTAGCCCACGCGGGAGGTGGAGTGTTTACGTAGAGTAGCCACTTTAGGTGTGCTACTCTTTTTTTTATTTTTTTCGCGACTCCTCCGCGATTGCCCATTGCTTTTACTCTACTCACTCAGATTTTTGTCGATTTATTTTTCATTTTCCAGTAATTCTCCAGTAATTTTTCAGTAATTTTCAGTAATATTCCAGTAATTCTCCAGTAATTTTCCAGTAATTTTCCAGTAATTTTCCAATGATTTTCTGATTATAGGTATCCTCCTGGGTACATCCTTTTAATCCCTCGATGTCCTTCCATCGCTGTCACGGTCGCCATGTGATAAATGTTTAAAGGATACCACCAAGAGTTGAGTTTGGTTGGTCTTTATTTGGAAGGAGCAGCTGAGGTGCCGCTCCAGCGTTCAAAATGTCTCTGTCTTTTACAATATTTCTTAAGTCTAAGTAAGGCTAAGTCTCGTAGCAGCGCTGCTCGCAGGCGGCGGCAGAGAGACGGCTATGTACTTATATATAAAGGAATATAATAATATATGTTGTTATGCGCTCTCAAGTGGAGGCGCGAGGGGTATGCATATGCTGACCGTTTGTTACGATTATGCTGACACTAGCACTTTCTGTGTGCGGGCTAAGGCATAACGATCGGTTCATATTTCGGCCACTTAGGGTTTATGACCGGGACTTTGGATTATGTAAACACTGCAACAAAGTGTTACAGTGCGCACCCTTTAAGTACTCTCGGTACAGTGGGTATTCAATATATGTGCATACTACACCATGCATAATGGCGCATCCTCTTTAAAAAAAGGTAAACATTAATAATGACGGCTGGGGTGTTGGGCAGCGTCAAAACACGGGAAAATGATAATGGCCAGTATTGGCGAACCAGGGTCCGAAAATGTCGGGACTTAATTCCTCAAAATCAGTGGGAGCGATTTTAATGGGACAGGTACCATTCGAATGGGCTAAAAATTAGCTTTCTCGTGGTGTACCGTGCATAATGGCGCATCCTCTTGAAAAAAGGTAAACAATAATGACGGCTGGGGTGTTGGGCAGCGTCAAAACACGGGAAAATGATAATGGCCAGTATTGGCGAACCAGGGTCCGAAAATGTCGGGACTTGATTCCTCAAAATCAGTGGGAGCGATTTTAATGGGACAGGTACCATTCGAATGGGCTAAAAATAAGCTTTCTCGTGGTATACCGTGCATAATGGCGCATCCTCTTGAAAAAAGGTAAACAATAATGGCGGCTGGGGTGTTATACCGTGCATAATGGCGCATACGGTGTTATACCGTGCATAATGGCGCATCCTCTTGAAAAAAAGGTAAACAATAATGGCGGCTGGGGTGTTGGGCAGCGTCAAAACTCGGGAAAATGATAATGGCCAGTATTGGCGAACCAGGGTCCGAAAATTTCGGGACTTGATTCTTCAAAATCAGTGGAAGCGATTTTAATGGGACAGGTACCATTCGAATGGGCTAAAAATAAGCTTTCTCGTGGTATACCGTGCATAATGGCGCATCCTCTTTAAAAAATGGTAAACAATAATGGCGGCTGGGGTGTTATACCGTGCATAATGGCGCATACGGTGTTATACCGTGCATAATGGCGCATCCTCTTTAAAAAAAGGTAAACAATAATGGCGGCTGGGGTGTTATACCGTGCATAATGGCGCATACGGTGTTATACCGTGCATAATGGCGCATCCTCTTGAAAAAAAGGTAAACAATAATGGCGGCTGGGGTGTTGGGCAGCGTCAAAACTCGGGAAAATGATAATGGCCAGTATTGGCGAACCAGGGTCCGAAAATGTCGGGACTTGATTCCTCAAAATCAGTGGGAGCGATTTTAATGGGACAGGTACCATTCGAATGGGCTAAAAATAAGCTTTCTCGTGGTATACCGTGCATAATGGCGCATCCTCTTGAAAAAAGGTAAACAATAATGGCGGCTGGGGTGTTATACCGTGCA
Source organism: Drosophila malerkotliana malerkotliana (assembly GCA_018153235.1). NCBI lineage: Eukaryota > Metazoa > Arthropoda > Insecta > Diptera > Drosophilidae > Drosophila > Drosophila malerkotliana. The sequence goes on from JAECXV010000182.1 coordinate 346,695, forward strand.
TAATGGCGCATACGGTGTTATACCGTGCATAATGGCGCATCCTCTTGAAAAAAAGGTAAACAATAATGGCGGCTGGGGTGTTGGGCAGCGTCAAAACTCGGGAAAATGATAATGGCCAGTATTGGCGAACCAGGGTCCGAAAATGTCGGGACTTGATTCCTCAAAATCAGTGGGAGCGATTTTAATGGGACAGGTACCATTCGAATGGGCTAAAAATAAGCTTTCTCGTGGTATACCGTGCATAATGGCGCATCCTCTTGAAAAAGGTAAACAATAATGGCGGCTGGGGTGTTATACCGTGCATAATGGCGCATACGGTGTTATACCGTGCATAATGGCGCATCCTCTTGAAAAAAAGGTAAACAATAATGGCGGCTGGGGTGTTGGGCAGCGTCAAAACACGGGAAAATGATAATGGCCAGTATTGGCGAACCAGGGTCCGAAAATGTCGGGACTTGATTCCTCAAAATCAGTGGGAGCGATTTTAATGGGACAGGTACCATTCGAATGGGCTAAAAATAAGCTTTCTCGTGGTATACCGTGCATAATGGCGCATCCTCTTGAAAAAAGGTAAACAATAATGGCGGCTGGGGTGTTATACCGTGCATAATGGCGCATACGGTGTTATACCGTGCATAATGGCGCATCCTCTTGAAAAAAAGGTAAACAATAATGGCGGCTGGGGTGTTGGGCAGCGTCAAAACTCGGGAAAATGATAATGGCCAGTATTGGCGAACCAGGGTCCGAAAATGTCGGGACTTAATTCCTCAAAATCAGTGGGAGCGATTTTAATGGGACAGGTACCATTCGAATGGGCTAAAAATTAGCTTTCTCGTGGTGTACCGTGCATAATGGCGCATCCTCTTGAAAAAAAGGTAAACAATAATGACGGCTGGGGTGTTGGGCAGCGTCAAAACTCGGGAAAATGATAATGGCCAGTATTGGCGAACCAGGGTCCGAAAATTTCGGGACTTGATTCTTCAAAATCAGTGGAAGCGATTTTAATGGGACAGGTACCATTCGAATGGGCTAAAAATAAGCTTTCTCGTGGTATACCGTGCATAATGGCGCATCCTCTTTAAAAAAAGGTAAACAATAATGGCGGCTGGGGTGTTATACCGTGCATAATGGCGCATACGGTGTTACACCGTGCATAATGGCGCATCCTCTTTAAAAAAGGTAAACAATAATGGCGGCTGGGGTGTTATACCGTGCATAATGGCGCATACGGTGTTATACCGTGCATAATGGCGCATCCTCTTGAAAAAAAGGTAAACAATAATGGCGGCTGGGGTGTTATACCGAGCATAATGGCGCATACGGTGTTATACCGTGCATAATGGCGCATCCTCTTGAAAAAAAGGTAAACAATAATGGCGGCTGGGGTGTTATACCGTGCATAATGGCGCATACGGTGTTATACCGTGCATAATGGCGCATCCTCTTGAAAAAAAGGTAAACAATAATGGCGGCTGGGGTGTTATACCGTGCATAATGGCGCATACGGTGTTATACCGTGCATAATGGCGCATCCTCTTGAAAAAAGGTAAACAATAATGGCGGCTGGGGTGTTATACCGTGCATAATGGCGCATACGGTGTTATACCGTGCATAATGGCGCATCCTCTTGAAAAAAAGGTAAACAATAATGGCGGCTGGGGTGTTATACCGAGCATAATGGCGCATACGGTGTTATACCGTGCATAATGGCGCATCCTCTTGAAAAAAAGGTAAACAATAATGGCGGCTGGGGTGTTATACCGTGCATAATGGCGCATACGGTGTTATACCGTGCATAATGGCGCATCCTCTTGAAAAAAGGTAAACAATAATGGCGGCTGGGGTGTTATACCGTGCATAATGGCGCATACGGTGTTATACCGTGCATAATGGCGCATCCTCTTTAAAAAAAGGTAAACATTAACGGCGGCTGGGGTGTTATACCGTGCATAATGGCGCATACGGTGTTATACCATGCATAATGGCGCATCCTCTTTAAAAAAAGGTAAACATTAATTATGACGGCTGGGGTGTTGGGCAGCGTCAAAACACGGGAAAATGATAATGGCCAGTATTGGCGAACCAGGGTCCGAAAATGTCGGGACTTAATTCCTCAAAATCAGTGGGAGCGATTTTAATGGGACAGGTACCATTCGAATGGGCTAAAAATTAGCCTCTTGAAAAAAGGTAAACAATAATGACGGCTGGGGTGTTGGGCAGCGTCAAAACACGGGAAAATGATAATGGCCAGTATTGGCGAACCAGGGTCCGAAAATGTCGGGACTTGATTCCTCAAAATCAGTGGGAGCGATTTTAATGGGACAGGTACCATTCGAATGGGCTAAAAATAAGCTTTCTCGTGGTATACCGTGCATAATGGCGCATCCTCTTTAAAAAAAGGTAAACATTAACGGCGGCTGGGGTGTTATACCGTGCATAATGGCGCATACGGTGTTATACCGTGCATAATGGCGCATCCTATTTAAAAAAAGGTAAACAATAATGGCGGCTGGGGTGTTATACCGTGCATAATGGCACATACGGTGTTATACCGTGCATAATGGCGCATCCTCTTGAAAAAAAGGTAAACAATAATGGCGGCTGGGGTGTTATACCGTGCATAATGGCGCATACGGTTTTATACCATGCATAATGGCGCATCCTCTTTAAAAAAAGGTAAACATTAATAATGACGGCTGGGGTGTTGGGCAGCGTCAAAACACGGGAAAATGATAATGGCAAGTATTGGCGAACCAGGGTCCGAAAATGTCGGGACTTGATTCCTCAAAATCAGTGGGAGCGATTTTAATGGGACAGGTACCATTCGAATGGGCTAAAAATTAGCTTTCTCGTGGTGTACCGTGCATAATGGCGCATCCTCTTGAAAAAAAGGTAAACAATAATGACGGCTGGGGTGTTGGGCAGCGTCAAAACACGGGAAAATGATAATGGCCAGTATTGGCGAACCAGGGTCCGAAAATGTCGGGACTTGATTCCTCAAAATCAGTGGGAGCGATTTTAATGGGACAGGTACCATTCGAATGGGCTAAAAATAAGCTTTCTCGTGGTATACCGTGCATAATGGCGCATCCTCTTGAAAAAAGGTAAACAATAATGGCGGCTGGGGTGTTATACCGTGCATAATGGCGCATACGGTGTTATACCGTGCATAATGGCGCATCCTCTTGAAAAAAAGGTAAACAATAATGACGGCTGGGGTGTTGGGCAGCGTCAAAACACGGGAAAATGATAATGGCCAGTATTGGCGAACCAGGGTCCGAAAATGTCGGGACTTGATTCCTCAAAATCAGTGGGAGCGATTTTAATGGGACAGGTACCATTCGAATGGGCTAAAAATAAGCTTTCTCGTGGTATACCGTGCATAATGGCGCATCCTCTTGAAAAAAAGGTAAACAATAATGACGGCTGGGGTGTTGGGCAGCGTCAAAACACGGGAAAATGATAATGGCCAGTATTGGCGAACCAGGGTCCGAAAATGTCGGGACTTGATTCCTCAAAATCAGTGGGAGCGATTTTAATGGGACAGGTACCATTCGAATGGGCTAAAAATTAGCTTTCTCGTGGTATACCGTGCATAATGGCGCATCCTCTTTAAAAAAGGTAAACATTAACGGCGGCTGGGGTGTTATACCGTGCATAATGGCGCATACGGTGTTATACAGTGCATAATGGCGCATCCTCTTGAAAAAAAGGTAAACTATAATGGCGGCTGGGGTGTTGGGCAGCGTCAAAACACGGGAAAATAATAATGGCCAGTATTGGCGAACCAGGGTCCGAAAATTTCGGGACTTGATTCTTCAAAATCAGTGGAAGCGATTTTAATGGGACAGGTACCATTCGAATGGGCTAAAAATAAGCTTTCTCGTGGTGTACCGTGCATAATGGCGCATCCTCTTGAAAAAAAGGTAAACAATAATGGCGGCTGGGGTGTTATACCGTGCATAATGGCGCATACGGTGTTATACCGTGCATAATGGCGCATCCCTCTTTAAAAAAAGGTAAACAATAATGGCGGCTGGGGTGTTATACCGTGCATAATGGCGCATACGGTGTTATACCGTGCATAATGGCGCATCCTCTTTAAAAAAAGGTAAACATTAACGGCGGCTGGGGTGTTATACCGTGCATAATGGCGCATACGGTGTTATACCGTGCATAATGGCGCATCCTCTTGAAAAAAAGGTAAACAATAATGGCGGCTGGGGTGTTATACCGTGCATAATGGCGCATACGGTGTTATACCGTGCATAATGGCGCATCCTCTTGAAAAAAAGGTAAACAATAATGGCGGCTGGGGTGTTATACCGAGCATAATGGCGCATACGGTGTTATACCGTGCATAATGGCGCATCCTCTTGAAAAAAGGTAAACAATAATGGCGGCTGGGGTGTTATACCGTGCATAATGGCGCATACGGTGTTATACCGTGCATAATGGCGCATCCTCTTGAAAAAAAGGTAAACAATAATGGCGGCTGGGGTGTTATACCGTGCATAATGGCGCATACGGTGTTATACCTTGCATAATGGCGCATCCTCTTTAAAAAAAGGTAAACATTAACGGCGGCTGGGGTGTTATACCGTGCATAATGGCGCATACGGTGTTATACCATGCATAATGGCGCATCCTCTTTAAAAAAAGGTAAACATTAATTATGACGGCTGGGGTGTTGGGCAGCGTCAAAACACGGGAAAATGATAATGGCCAGTATTGGCGAACCAGGGTCCGAAAATGTCGGGACTTGATTCCTCAAAATCAGTGGGAGCGATTTTAATGGGACCGGTACCACTCGAATGGGCTAAAAATTAGCCTCTTGAAAAAAAGGTAAACAATAATGACGGCTGGGGTGTTGGGCAGCGTCAAAACACGGGAAAATGATAATGGCCAGTATTGGCGAACCAGGGTCCGAAAATGTCGGGACTTGATTCCTCAAAATCAGTGGGAGCGATTTTAATGGGACAGGTACCATTCGAATGGGCTAAAAATAAGCTTTCTCGTGGTATACCGTGCATAATGGCGCATCCTCTTTAAAAAAGGTAAACATTAACGGCGGCTGGGGTGTTATACCGTGCATAATGGCGCATACGGTGTTATACCGTGCATAATGGCGCATCCTCTTGAAAAAAAGGTAAACAATAATGGCGGCTGGGGTGTTATACCGTGCATAATGGCACATACGGTGTTATACCGTGCATAATGGCGCATCCTCTTGAAAAAAAGGTAAACAATAATGGCGGCTGGGGTGTTATACCGTGCATAATGGCGCATACGGTGTTATACCATGCATAATGGCGCATCCTCTTTAAAAAAAGGTAAACATTAATAATGACGGCTGGGGTGTTGGGCAGCGTCAAAACACGGGAAAATGATAATGGCAAGTATTGGCGAACCAGGGTCCGAAAATGTCGGGACTTGATTCCTCAAAATCAGTGGGAGCGATTTTAATGGGACAGGTACCATTCGAATGGGCTAAAAATAAGCTTTCTCATGGTATACCGTGCATAATGGCGCATCCTCTTTAAAAAAAGGTAAACATTAACGGCGGCTGGGGTGTTATACCGTGCATAATGGCGCATACGGTGTTATACCGTGCATAATGGCGCATCCTCTTTAAAAAAAGGTAAACATTAATAATGACGGCTGGGGTGTTGGGCAGCGTCAAAACACGGGAAAATAATAATGGCCAGTATTGGCGAACCAGGGTCCGAAAATGTCGGGACTTGATTCCTCAAAATCAGTGGGAGCGATTTTAATGGGACAGGTACCATTCGAATGGGCTAAAAATAAGCTTTCTCGTGGTATACCGTGCATAATGGCGCATCCTCTTTAAAAAAAGGTAAACAATAATGGCGGCTGGGGTGTTGGGCAGCGTCAAAACACGGGAAAATAATAATGGCCAGTATTGGCGAACCAGGGTCCGAAAATGTCGGGACTTGATTCCTCAAAATCAGTGGGAGCGATTTTAATGGGACAGGTACCATTCGAATGGGCTAAAAATAAGCTTTCTCGTGGTATACCGTGCATAATGGCGCATCTTCTTGAAAAAAAGGTAAACAATAGTGGCGGCTGGGGTGTTATACCGTGCATAATGGCGCATCCTATTTAAAAAAAGGTAAACAATAATGGCGGCTGGGGTGTTATACCGTGCATAATGGCGCATACGGTGTTATACCGTGCATAATGGCGCATCCTCTTTAAAAAAAGGTAAACAATAATGGCGGCTGGGGTGTTATACCGTGCATAATGGCGCATACGGTGTTATACCGTGCATAATTGCGCATCCTCTTTAAAAAAAGGTAAACATTAACGGCGGCTGGGGTGTTATACCGTGCATAATGGCGCATACGGTGTTATACCGTGCATAATGGCGCATCCTCTTGAAAAAAAGGTAAACATTAACGGCGGCTGGGGTGTTATACCGTGCATTATGGCGCATACGGTGTTATACCGTGCATAATGGCGCATCCTCTTGAAAAAAAGGTAAACAATAATGGGGGCTGGGGTGTTATACCGTGCATAATGGCGCATCCTCTTGAAAAAAAGGTAAACAATAACGGCGGCTGGGGTGTTATACCGTGCATAATGGCGCATACGGTGTTATACCGTGCATAATGGCGCATCCTCTTGAAAAAAAGGTAAACATTAACGGCGGCTGGGGTGTTATACCGTGCATAATGGCGCATACGGTGTTATACCGTGCATAATGGCGCATCCTTTTGAAAAAAAGGTAAACATTAACGGCGGCTGGGGTGTAATACCGTGCATAATGGCGCATACGGTGTTATACCGTGCATAATGGCGCATCCTCTTGAAAAAAAGGTAAACATTAACGGCGGCTGGGGTGTTATACCGTGCATAATGGCGCATACGGTGTTATACCGTGCATAATGGCGCATCCTCTTGAAAAAAGGTAAACAATAATGGCGGCTGGGGTGTTGGGCAGCGTCAAAACACGGGAAAATGATAATGGCCAGTATTGGCGAACCAGGGTCCGAAAATGTCGGGACTTGATTCCTCAAAATCAGTGGGAGCGATTTTAATGGGACAGGTACCATTCGAATGGGCTAAAAATAAGCTTTCTCGTGGTATACCGTGCATAATGGCGCATCCTCTTGAAAAAAGGTAAACATTAACGGCGGCTGGGGTGTTATACCGTGCATAATGGCGCATACGGTGTTATACCGTGCATAATGGCGCATCCTCTTTAAAAAAGGTAAACATTAATAATGACGGCTGGGGTGTTGGGCAGCGTCAAAACACGGGAAAATAATAATGGCCAGTATTGGCGAACCAGGGTCCGAAAATGTCGGGACTTGATTCCTCAAAATCAGTGGGAGCGATTTTAATGGGACAGGTACCATTCGAATGGGCTAAAAATAAGCTTTCTCGTGGTATACCGTGCATAATGGCGCATCCTCTTGAAAAAAAGGTAAACAATAATGGCGGCTGGGGTGTTATACCGTGCATAATTGCGCATCCTATTTAAAAAAAGGTAAACAATAATGGCGGCTGGGGTGTTGGGCAGCGTCAAAACACGGGATAATAATAATGGTCAGTATTGGCGAACCAGGGTCCGAAAATGTCGGGACTTGATTCCTCAAAATCAGTGGGAGCGATTTTAATGGGACAGGTACCATTCGAATGGGCTAAAAATTAGCTTTCTCGTGGTATACCGTGCATAATGGCGCATCCTCTTGAAAAAAAGGTAAACAATAATGGCGGCTGGGGTGTTATACCGTGCATAATGGCGCATACGGTGTTATACCATGCATAATGGCGCATCCTCTTTAAAAAAAGGTAAACATTAATAATGACGGCTGGGGTGTTGGGCAGCGTCAAAACACGGGAAAATGATAATGGCCAGTATTGGCGAACCAGGGTCCGAAAATGTCGGGACTTGATTCCTCAAAATCAGTGGGAGCGATTTTAATGGGACAGGTACCATTCGAATGGGCTAAAAATTAGCTTTCTCGTGGTATACCGTGCATAATGGCGCATCCTCTTGAAAAAAAGGTAAACAATAATGGCGGCTGGGGTGTTATACCGTGCATAATGGCGCATACGGTGTTATACCGTGCATAATGGCGCATCCTCTTTAAAAAAAGGTAAACAATAATGGCGGCTGGGGTGTTATACCGTGCATAATGGCGCATCCTCTTTAAAAAAAAGTAAACATTAATAATGACGGCTGGGGTGTTGGGCAGCGTCAAAACACGGGAAAATGATAATGGCCAGTATTGGCGAACCAGGGTCCGAAAATGTCGGGACTTGATTCCTCAAAATCAGTGGGAGCGATTTTAATGGGACAGGTACCATTCGAATGGGCTAAAAATTAGCTTTCTCGTGTTATACCGTGCATAATGGCGCATCCTCTTGAAAAAAAGGTAAAAAATAATGGCGGCTGGGGTGTTGGGCAGCGTCAAAACACGGGAAAATGATAATGGCCAGTATTGGCGAACCAGGGTCCGAAAATGTCGGGACTTGATTCCTCAAAATCAGAGGGAGCGATTTTAATGGGACAGGTACCATTCGAATGGGCTAAAAATAAGCTTTCTCGTGGTATACCGTGCATAATGGCGCATCCTCTTTAAAAAAAGGTAAACATTAATAATGACGGCTGGGGTGTTGGGCAGCGTCAAAACACGGGAAAATGATAATGGCCAGTATTGGCGAACCAGGGTCCGAAAATGTCGGGACTTGATTCCTCAAAATCAGTGGGAGCGATTTTAATGGGACAGGTACCATTCGAATGGGCTAAAAATAAGCTTTCTCGTGGTATACCGTGCATAATGGCGCATCCTCTTGAAAAAAAGGTAAACAATAATGGCGGCTGGGGTGTTATACCGTGCATAATGGCGCATCCTCTTTAAAAAAAAGGTAAACATTAATAATGACGGCTGGGGTGTTGGGCAGCGTCAAAACACGGGAAAATGATAATGGCCAGTATTGGCGAACCTGGGTCCGAAAATGTCGCGACTTGATTCCTCAAAATCAGTGGGAGCGATTTTAATGGGACAGGTACCATTCGAATGGGCTAAAAATTAGCTTTCTCGTGTTATACCGTGCATAATGGCGCACCCTCTTGAAAAAAAGGTAAAAAATAATGGCGGCTGGGGTGTTGGGCAGCGTCAAAACACGGGAAAATGATAATGGCCAGTATTGGCGAACCAGGGTCCGAAAATGTCGGGACTTGATTCCTCAAAATCAGAGGGAGCGATTTTAATGGGACAGGTACCATTCGAATGGGCTAAAAATAAGCTTTCTCGTGGTATACCGTGCATAATGGCGCATCCTCTTTAAAAAAAGGTAAACATTAATAATGACGGCTGGGGTGTTGGGCAGCGTCAAAACACGGGAAAATGATAATGGCCAGTATTGGCGAACCAGGGTCCAAAAATGTCGGGACTTGATTCCTCAAAATCAGTGGGAGCGATTTTAATGGGACAGGTACCATTCGAATGGGCTAAAAATAAGCTTTCTCGTGGTATACCGTGCATAATGGCGCATCCTCTTGAAAAAAAGGTAAACAATAATGGCGGCTGGGGTGTTATACCGTGCATAATGGCGCATCCTCTTTAAAAAAAAGGTAAACATTAATAATGACGGCTGGGGTGTTGGGCAGCGTCAAAACACGGGAAAATGATAATGGCCAGTATTGGCGAACCTGGGTCCGAAAATGTCGGGACTTGATTCCTCAAAATCAGTGGGAGCGATTTTAATGGGACAGGTACCATTCGAATGGGCTAAAAATATGCTTTCTCGTGGTATACCGTGCATAATGGCGCATCCTCTTGAAAAAAAGGTAAACAATAATGGCGGCTGGGGTGTTATACCGTGCATAATGGCGCATACGGTGTTATACCGTGCATAATGGCGCATCCTCTTGAAAAAAAGGTAAACAATAATGGCGGCTGGGGTGTTATACCGTGCATAATGGCGCATACGGTGTTATACCGTGCCTAATGGCGCATCCTCTTGAAAAAAAGGTAACCATTAATAATGGCGGCTGGGGTGTTGGGCAGCGTCAAAACACGGGAAAATGATAATGGCCAGTATTGGCGAACCAGGGTCCGAAAATGTCGGGACTTGATTCCTCAAAATCAGTGGGAGCGATTTTACTGGGACAGGTACCATTCGAATGGGCTAAAAATTAGCTTTCTCGTGGTGTACCGTGCATAATGGCGCATCCTCTTGAAAAAAAGGTAAACATTAACGGCGGCTGGGGTGTTATACCGTGCATAATGGCGCATACGGTGTTATACCGTGCATAATGGCGCATCCTCTTTAAAAAAAGGTAAACATTAATAATGACGGCTGGGGTGTTGGGCAGCGTCAAAACACGGGAAAATGATAATGGCCAGTATTGGCGAACCAGGGTCCGAAAATGTCGGGACTTGATTCCTCAAAATCAGTGGGAGCGATTTTAATGGGACAGGTACCATTCGAATGGGCTAAAAATAAGCTTTCTCGTGGTGTACCGACCATAATGGCGCATCCTCTTGAAAAAAAGGTAAACAATAATGGCGGCTGGGGTGTTGGGCAGCGTCAAAACACGGGAAAATAATAATGGCCAGTATTGGCGAACCAGGGTCCGAAAATGTCGGGACTTGATTCCTCAAAATCAGAGGGAGCGATTTTAATGGGACAGGTACCATTCGAATGGGCTAAAAATAAGCTTTCTCGTGGTATACCGTGCATAATGGCGCATCCTCTTTAAAAAAAGGTAAACATTAACGGCGGCTGGGGTGTTATACCGTGCATAATGGCGCATACGGTGTTATACCATGCATAATGGCGCATACTCTTTAAAAAAAGGTAAACATTAATAATGACGGCTGGGGTGTTGGGCAGCGTCAAAACACGGGAAAATGATAATGGCCAGTATTGGCGAACCAGGGTCCGAAAATGTCGGGACTTGATTCCTCAAAATCAGTGGGAGCGATTTTAATGGGACAGGTACCATTCGAATGGGCTAAAAATAAGCTTTCTCGTGGTATACCGTGCATAATGGCGCATCCTTTTGAAAAAAAGGTAAACAATAATGGCGGCTGGGGTGTTATACCGTGCATAATGGCGCATCCTCTTGAAAAAAAGGCAAACAATAATGGCGGCTGAAGTGTTATACCGTGCATAATGGCGCATACGGTGTTATACCATGCATAATGGCGCATCCTCTTTAAAAAAAGGTAAACATTAATAATGACGGCTGGGGTGTTGGGCAGCGTCAAAACACGGGAAAATGATAATGGCCAGTATCGGCGAACCAGGGTCCGAAAATGTCGGGACTTGATTCCTCAAAATCAGTGGGAGCGATTTTAATGGGACAGGTACCATTCGAATGGGCTAAAAATATGCTTTCTCGTGGTATACCGTGCATAATGGCGCATCCTCTTGAAAAAAAGGTAAACAATAATGGCGGCTGGGGTGTTATACCGTGCATAATGGCGCATACGGTGTTATACCGTGCATAATGGCGCATCCTCTTGAAAAAAAGGTAAACAATAATGGCGGCTGGGGTGTTATACCGTGCATAATGGCGCATACGGTGTTATACCGTGCCTAATGGCGCATCCTCTTGAAAAAAAGGTAACCATTAATAATGGCGGCTGGGGTGTTGGGCAGCGTCAAAACACGGGAAAATGATAATGGCCAGTATTGGCGAACCAGGGTCCGAAAATGTCGGGACTTGATTCCTCAAAATCAGTGGGAGCGATTTTACTGGGACAGGTACCATTCGAATGGGCTAAAAATTAGCTTTCTCGTGGTGTACCGTGCATAATGGCGCATCCTCTTGAAAAAAGGTAAACATTAACGGCGGCTGGGGTGTTATACCGTGCATAATGGCGCATACGGTGTTATACCGTGCATAATGGCGCATCCTCTTTAAAAAAAGGTAAACATTAATAATGACGGCTGGGGTGTTGGGCAGCGTCAAAACACGGGAAAATGATAATGGCCAGTATTGGCGAACCAGGGTCCGAAAATGTCGGGACTTGATTCCTCAAAATCAGTGGGAGCGATTTTAATGGGACAGGTACCATTCGAATGGGCTAAAAATAAGCTTTCTCGTGGTGTACCGACCATAATGGCGCATCCTCTTGAAAAAAAGGTAAACAATAATGGCGGCTGGGGTGTTGGGCAGCGTCAAAACACGGGAAAATAATAATGGCCAGTATTGGCGAACCAGGGTCCGAAAATGTCGGGACTTGATTCCTCAAAATCAGAGGGAGCGATTTTAATGGGACAGGTACCATTCGAATGGGCTAAAAATAAGCTTTCTCGTGGTATACCGTGCATAATGGCGCATCCTCTTGAAAAAAAGGTAAACAATAATGGCGGCTGGGGTGTTATACCGTGCATAATGGCGCATACGGTGTTATACCGTGCATAATGGCGCATCCTCTTGAAAAAAGGTAAACAATAATGGCGGCTGGGGTGTTATACCGTGCATAATGGCGCATACGGTGTTATA